>CM061531.1:269687746-269939958 GCA_030545055.2 Neoaliturus tenellus
TCTTAAATTTTTCTAAAAGTAGAAAGAAAGATCTCGTCTTCTCTGGTTTTAAAATTTTAAATAAAATTTCTAATTATAGTTATAACAGTCTAAAATAATTTGTTTTTCTCTAGTGGCAGGTTTTATGGATGCAGAGAGTAGTGGAAAAAGGGGGCTGCTGGCTCACTTCAAGGTCACCTGAGCGATGACGTCATCGAGGTCAATGACCTCACCGATGACGTCATCACCAATGACGTCACATCCATGACGTCACACCCATGACGACACAGAAATGACGTGCTGATGACGTCATCACCCCTTACGTCACCAAAATGACGTCATCGATGTCACAAAAGGTCAAGGCCACGCTGAAACCTAAAAATTTCCAGCACTTTTGCTGTTTCTCACACTACGCTCCGAGTTTCAGTCAGGTTCCCATGACCTTGACGACTTGGAGCGAAATTAGACAAGAAACAGCAAAAGTGCCGAGGAAACTGCAAGTTTGCAACGTGACTCTGCCTAAACCGTCATGTGACACCGCTCGGGTGACCTTGAAGTGAGCCAGCAGCCCCCTTTAGACCAGTACTACAACCGCGATGCGCACCCCACGACAGCCACCGAGCGACTGACTGTCCAGCCCCGCGCACTCTAGGTATATGGGAAGTGGTGGGGGGAACTGTGATGACCTCGGGAAACTTGAAAATGTCAAGCCAGGTAGCACCGTTTTGGTGCTACCTTAAATTTACATGTTAAAGTGTGATGACCTTGAGGTTGACTGTGAACCTGGGACTTAGGATTGTCTTTAACAGCTTGACGTTTTTGCCAGAGTTTAAGTGTGGTGACCTTGAACTGGTTAAAATCAAAACTGCACAGCAGACTGCACAACACGGATGTGCACCCTACGACAGCCGCCGAGCGACTGACCCCCAGGCTCTGCGTACTCTAGATATATGGGGAAGTGGTGGGGGAAATTTCAAGGTCATTCAAACGGAGTTTTAAAAAAGTCAAAGAGTAGAAATACTACTCTTGTGAGTCTATAGCGATTTCATTGATAGTAAGTGCTTCAGTATGCCAAGTTGATCTGTACTGACACGCTCCTAAATAATGTTTGCAAAAACCTGCAAAATGATTGTTGCACAATTTGCAGCCAGTTAGCTGTTTTAGTGTGAATTCAATGCAACGTTCAGGGCAACAAGTGTACTTATGCCCTCTCATCTGGTACACATGGAATGTCTTCAACTCTGGTTTCGGCTTCTTCCAAGACTTGCACTTACACATGCATTGACCAAAAGCTTCACATTTTCTACACGCCAGACCATCCACCACATCAATGTCATTCGGCCATGAAAAACATTTTTGTTCGCAACAGTAGTTGAGTTGACTCTCCATGTTGCTGCGGTGAAGGTGCGCGATGAAATGATGCTGTAGTCAGTGAGAGTGCACCTTAAATAAACTCAGTGGAGGGGGAAAGGTCAAGGTCATTCAAACGGAGTTTTAAAAAAGATGACTAGTCGTCCTCCTCCTCCTCCTCGTCCGTCGTACGTGAAGAGCTGTCAGACGAAGAGCTCCGCGCAGGTGCTCCCCAGATGAAATGTATGTCTATTTGAAAGCGCAGGCCGGGATCTTGTACTATCAACTCCTTTAATCTATTACATACCAATTCCACTTTGTAAACATTGTTAATAATCAACACCCAAGGCTTTGGCTGAACATAACGTGTAGTTGAGTCAGCCTCGCAGACAGTTACATCTTCCGGTGATATTGGAGTGTATAAATGTGTAAAATCTCGTTGCTGAGGCTGGCTTGAAGTTGAAGGTTCTGTGCCGACCCTGGTTGCATCAAAATTCAAATTCATTCTACATTTAAGAGGTCCAGGGTTCCCGTTGAATACATAGAGTAATTTTTGATACAAGACTTCCACTTCTGTCGCATCTTGTAAATGAACAGTCCACCGCAAGGGAAATGCTTCGTCTGTAGTGGAGTCAACTTGAGAAAGAGTCCTGTCCGCCATGGTAGCTAAGCAAGGAATGAGGTGAGCTGCAGTCAGTTGTAACATTATCGAAAAGTAGAGGGAAAAATTTCAAGGTCATTCAAATTGGGTTTTAAAAAAAGGAAGGAGTGGAGGGGGAAAGTTCAAGGTCATCCAAATTGAGTTTAAAAAAAAGGAAAGAAGGTCACTCCCCATCAGCCTCGTCGTTGTCTCCTACATCTTCACCCGCATCAGATTCACTGTATGGGTAAATCGGTCACATTGGTGAGTATTGCGGTGAGTGCTGACCGTTGTTGTCCTCCTGCCGCAATGTAACTTGCGACAAATCATAGTTGAAATTCATTTGTATTATGATCCCAGGGTTGTCTCGCAGTATTTCTTTCATCCGTTCGCAAATTGTTTCCAAATAGTGAACACTGTTGATGGATAGTGTCCAACCTGTACTCGTTCCAACATCAGTAGTGGAGTCAGCTTGGCTGATGGTGTTGTCCGCCATGGTTGCTTGTCGAACAAGGAATGACGGGTGATGTGATGCTCATGCAGGAACATGGTGAAGTGTTGGGGGGCGTGGTGGAGTAGTGGGGGAAGTTTCAAGGTCATCCAAACGGAGTTTTAAAAAAAGGAAAACCTAGAAAGTAACGTTGAAACTTTCCAATTGATGGTGGCGGGCGTTTTCTTCTGCAACCTTGCCGACACATGTGACTATGCCATACAGTATAAAAAGTACAACCATAATAAGGCCGAACAATAAAAGATAGCCGTTGACTATCATGATATTTTCTGAGTGGATCTGCTTTTTTCTTATCGCCCTCTCCTGCATCCTCTTCTCCAATTCGTGGATGAAGTCACAGCACGCGTGAGGACATCTTTCATCTGTTGGTAGGTTTGCCATTGTTGATGTTGTCGGTTTGGTTGTTGAAGATGGAATGAGGTTTCCAATTGTGATGTGCCATGTACACCAATAGTCAAGTGGTGGGGGTAGCGAAGCAGTGGAGGGGGAAGTTTCAAGGTCATTCAAACTGTGTTTTAAAAAAACCTATCTTGTTACTGAGCTCATATGTCAGTAACAAGATAGGTGTTTTGCTCTTTTACTTCTTTAATATAATGAAAAAATAAACATATTCTACAATGGTTAGAACAAGGAAGACAACCGCTAGTCAGCTGAAGTAATCCAAGTTGTCTGGCTCGGTCTTCATCGACGCCGGTGAGGAAGCTGTCGTTGAAGAGGAATGTCCAGGCTCTTCCTTCGGCTGCCGAAGATTCCGTATATTGCAAGCGTAGACTTGCACGTTTATACGGTAGCCTCTTGCCACCATCAGCTGCAACTCCTTGTACAAGTCGTTCAGCTCCTGTTGCGTTTTGATCGTCACCTCCTCATAGCTGGCACAGCTTACGTTCAGAGACATACTGATGTTGTTCGGTTGGCTGCTGGAGTTGAAATGAAGACGAGGCACAGCGCTTGGAGGTATATGAAAAAGTGGTGGGGGTGTTTTGCATTCAAGCAGGTTTGACTTGTAGCGTGGTGGTGGGGGTAACTGTGAAATGCAAAGGTCAAAGGTCAAGGTCACCCGCGAAGTTTAAAAAAAAATGCAACATATCAATATGTGACAAACTTCACATATTGATATGTTGCATTTTTTGTCCTTTTGTATTCTTTTTTTTGTCTTTTATGGTTTATTTATTTATAAAACATTACAATAACATATGTACAATAGTAAAACTTAAATCTAACACTGCTGCTTGTCGGCGATGTGGATGGTCAACTCGGTGGAATTGCTACCCGTGCAACCGTGGGAAACCAGGTAGAGACAGCCGGGTTGGATGGAGCGCAGATCCTCGTTCTGGAGGAGATGGACGAACCGTTTCGGCAGGTAGACTTGGAACTTGGGCTCATCCCCCGGAGTGAATGGTGCCTCGCTAAGACTGCTGCAGATGGCCTCTCCAACTGTAGTCTCCATCTTCTTCATGGCGTGGATAATGTAGTGCTTCTCGTCTTTAAGTTCGGAACACTTCTTGACGGGTAGTATGGTAGATTTGGAGTGAGCATTGAACTGCTCAACCAAAGTTTGCAGGAACTGGTGAGATGCCATGGTCAAGTTATAGATCGTCTTCTTCGTCTTCTTGCTGGGAGATGTTGTCGTCTCGGAATCTCGAGTAATACTCATGCCAGGTCCCGGTCTGCTCCTCACTTATATAACCCCCGTTACCCCCACCACTCCCCATTTCCCCACTTTGAAGGTAAGATGCGAGTTTATAGGCGTTTTTTAAAGCGCAATGTCTATCTTTTTCATGTTCTGGACTTTTAGTACAAATACAAACATTTTCCATTGTATACTTGTAGTTTCTATCCAAATCCACATCATTAACCGGAACATGAGTAAATCCTTCGATCCATCTTTTCTTTTCCAACCCCTTTGTGTAAATATTGGTAAACTTGTCTGAAAAGTGATGCATAATGTGATACAAGTCCGTGTAACTTGTAAAACCATCATACCAATCGATATGATGGAAGTGTTTTGAAATCCATCTGTTGGTAGTAGCGGCTTTACTAGTTAAAGATGAATAAGAACATGGTGGTTTAAATAAAAACGAATAAGGAACACTTGTATTGATGTCGAAAAACACAAGTTCTTTTATGATAAATCTATCATCATTACCCCGAAACGCTTGGAACTCAATTATACCAGGTTTGGACTTTACTTGTTCTTCTTCCTTGTCCTTGTCCATTGCGAAGATCACTCGTCTGCTCAAGACGAAGTCCAAAGGTCAACTGATTTCCACACCACGGTAGGTACGACTTTTATACCCGGCCGTACAGTTGTTGGCGCGTTGGTGTATATTTAACGTGGGCACCGTCCCCGATAGGCCTAACCCCACAAAGTGTTTGATATTGTTTTAAAAATTAACCATTGCTGTGTAGTTAATTGTCATTTAGGTTTCCATCTTTACATTTTCCTTGTTTTCATTTTCATCACTAACACTTGATTCTTCTCCTCCTTCTTCTTCCTCTTCTTCACGTTTTACTGATTTCTTATGTAGTTGAGCGTACTTTTCCAATTGTCTCCACATTTGTACTTCATGAGGAACCCTATTGAATATAGAAGTATCTACAGGTCCGTACAAAATAGGTGCGTCCGGTTGTTTGTCCAAAGTGTCTTCCAGATAATCTTTAATAATTGAACTTGAAAACACCAGTTGTCTCAAGTATCTCGTTATTGGTTCAGTTGCACAAGTTAGAATAAAAAACTCTTCTCGATTAAGTTGAATCTTGTTATCATGTCTTGTTGTGTCTCTAAACCGCAACTGATGATCACCACGATGTTTAACAATATCGATTTCCACATTTGAATCCAAAAGGCCTACTCTTGTCTTTCTTCCAAACATGTTACTACTTAAATAGCATTCTAGCAGATGCAAGTGTTTCATAAACGATTCCCAAGCAGTGTCCGTAAACAAAATCATTTTGGGTCCATGAGTTAAAATTACAGTAGGGGAATAATCTGTAGATTTCATAACACCAATTAAAACACTTTTGTCCAAACTGGAAGAGATTGGGTAAAATATTCGCAAGAATACCTCACTTAATATGTTAGGAGAAATATTATCTTCAATATCCCTTTTCCTCTTGTGTGCATTCTTTCTTCTTTTACCTTTTTCCTCAACATTATTACTGGCGTGGAGTTGTCCGCAAGCGTTGTGTTCATCTCCCTCCGGTTGACCTTGAAGATCTAAAAAGTCGGATATCTCCTTCTCAATATCTACTACATTTTCTTGTGTACCACTAGGAGAAGCCATATTGAATAAGATGCTACCCATACAACAACAGGCAACAAACTGATGAGGAGCGAGCTGAACGCTCTGCTTTTATACTCGCGGAATGCATTGGAATGTAGGAAAACCGGTCTTTTACAATACATTTTTAACAATTCCAGTTAAAGGTGTGTATGTTACGATTTTATCATGTAGAATTAAACAGTATGCAGTTGTATTAGCCGGTATAGGCGCGTTGAATTCCATTTCTATTTTTATATCTACACTTGATGATTTTACCGATTCATTTTGTTTAGAACAATCGATTACAACTATAGGGTAACCATCTAAGTATTTTTCTGGTGATAGTAAAGGTGCATTCGTTTTACCATAATATGAACTTTGGAATCTTGCATACATATCGTACAATATGCTGTACTTTTTATTAGCGAATGACACATTTAAATTATCGTATGGAAAAAATTGTGAATTTAAATAAACTTTAATATTTTTCAAGTTGCAATGATCAAATTGGCCTGCATGTTTGGTGATGGTGTCTCTTCTGCCTGTTTGTAAACCAAATATAATATACCTGGCTCGTTCCACATAATTAGATGTTTTAACTGTCCAAGTGTGTCGATCCGTAGTTGGCAAGCTGGGATGTTCATGAAATTCCCAACTTCTAAAAGGAATTACAATATCACGATCAGCCTTTAACTTTCTTAATAGTAGCATTCTATGCTCGTCAGCTAATTTAACATGTGGAACTCTCCATACAATTTTGTCTAATGTTAATTTCCATTCTAAAGTTGCATCTGTTGTACCGTCTGGAGCTTTAATAATATCTTTATCGTTTGAAGATCTCAACAAAACTAATTCTTGTTTAACGTTTAATATTATTTTCCTATAATCTTCAGCAAAACCAAGCAACAAACGTAACGGAATATGAAAATCAAAATTTCCATTTGTATCTGGAGTGATTGTGTCTTTTGCAGGTAAAACCCATCCTGCAGGTTGTATTAAATTGGTTTCATTAGGTGATATAGATGTTAATCCCTTTAAAGTTGTTGCAATACCTACTTTTTTAGTAGAATCAACTGTTACACCTGATATTTCATATCTAATTTCATCAAACAGGAAAGCCATGGGATTATTTATAAATGGAACTGTTGTACCAGTAGTAGTACCGTCCTTTTTAGTAACTTTTCCTTCAATATACAAGTAACTTTCACATGGTAGTGTGTAAATGTCTTGATTTTGTATGGGAATACGAATTTCATCGTTATTGTTTAATTTTAATGAAGTGTAAGGGTTGTGGGTGTGATATTCTTTTTCCCATAGGGTTTCGTCGAATGTTGGACCCTGAGCTATATCCAGTATATCCATTATCGGTTACTTTTAATCCAATTCTCTCTAAGAAACGAATGTTCTCGAGTGTTAACTCCTCCACAGCTGAAGAGCTACTAATGCGGATTCCCGTAGGTTGTTCGCTTTTAAATGTTAAACCCATGATTTTGTATTAAAGTGTTGATTTTAAATGTAATCTAACCGTAATAGGCTCTTCTCGGAAATCTATCAAGTTACCGTCTTGATCCAATACGTTCAACACGATGTCTGAAATGAAAGTGGTGTTTAAAGGTAGATATACCAGGTTTTGCGGCTTTTCAACAATTTTAAATCCAGGTGGTACACTGGGGTAAAAAGTATGTATTATATGAGTATTTGCTCCATCTCTGTAAGCTCCTTGTATAATGTTACAAGTTATGTCTATACTATTGACTTTTAATATTGTTACAGTTTGTTTACCGGAATGTGTTTTATTTGGTTCTAAAATTGCTCCATCTTTGGGAAATCCTAATAAATCACCAATTGAGTCTGACTTACTGAAATCTATATAATATTTTGAAGTAAGCTCAGCTTTCATTGTATTGTTATTACCTTTTAGCGTTATATTGTCTTTTCCCATTTTATTTTGCAAAAATTCATTAATATGATCAATTTCATAAGAACCTGTGGGTAGAGTGCAAACTTCTAGGTCTGTAAACTTCCCACTGGCATCCTTTCCTTTATAATAATGCAATAAGTTATTTTTACCTTCCGTAACATTGGGAATAGAGTTGTAAGTTGTAAAATCCAACAGTGCTGCCTCCCAAAATCTTCCTTTTTGCAAGCGTAACGCTGGAAAAAGGATACTTCGTAAAGTGGACGATTTTCCTGTTAATGATACCGTATAGGAAGACATCTCAATAGTGACTGATACTTTTAGCTAGGAATTCCAAACATAAATGGCCGCATATTGAAGTATTATCAGGTTGTTCTCTTTTATAGTTGTAATATATGTTTTTAGCAGATTTAAAGTAATGTTCAAGTTCTTTAGGTGGTGGCAAATTTCCAAAACTATCAAAATAATATACATTACTATTTAGTTTCTTATAACACACCCAATGGGTGCCGGGCCCTTCAGTATTATCCAAATTTACGATTCCAGTCTCATTTTTCCATATTTTCTTTGGTAAACTGTCTTTCATAAATACTCCGCGGAAAAATGGTATTTTTAAACAGGAAATATATTTAAATAATTCAACATTAGTCAACGCTTTATGTGGTTATAACCAATTGATTTCTTTTATTTAATATGCACGATACGGTCTTAGGTATAGACCAGCCCCGTTTTTTACCATTGACCATATTGTCGGTTTTTTGTTATTTTTCCTCGGAGAACGTCTTTTTAGTCTAATATTACCACCATGTTTTCTCATGGTTGATCCTTTTTTATTCTTACCCCTCCTTTTTCCACCTCCTACCGCTGTTTTAGCCTTCATACCTGCTGTTACCGCTAAAGCTGCTGCTTTTTCCGCAATACTAGCGTCACTAGACTTTACTCGTTGCCAAGCTATATTCGCTAGCTTTTTATCAGCGATTGACCTATTTTTTGAATCGGTAAACGTGGAATATGCGATATCGTGTTCTTTACAAGCCTGATCTAACTTATTTATGCCTGGATCACCTCTTTCCAGTCGTTTTTTCAATTTAGTTCCTGGTCCGCAATACTGATAACCTCCCGGTATATGAAATTCGTATGGTAAAGCGTCTATTGCTCTATTTACGATAGATCCTACTGGAATACGATTTAAAGCTTTACTTAACAGAGAAACCGCTGTGGACGTGATCCCACCTCCTTTCCGTATACTGTCTCGATATGGACTGATGTGCTGGAATGTCATTATTGTCCTTTTATAATCGAAATGTACAACTTATGTGTTAACTCTATGACGAGTTGGACATAAATGAGGTCGTTTATTGCGTTCTTATATTATATATCAATATCACCCCAATCTGATGATCTAAACCTTTGCGTATTAGGGTTAATAAAGTATTTATTAAAGATTTCCTTTTTAATCCAATTACCTCTCTCGGATTCAGACACCCAATTACCCCAACGTGTACGGGTTGCAATAATATTGAACATATCAAATAATGCATTTCCTAAAACTTTAATAAGAAAATTAACAGTAACAGCATTATCCACATGTTGAGGGTCTTTAAGTTCTGTAATACGTTTATTATTACAAGTATATACTTTATGGTCCTTTAATGAAGTTGTTATAGCCTGTCCTACAGTTGCAGCATCATTTGGATCACTTCCTTGTTTTAAATTACCTATTTTCTTATTATCTGCATTAAAAACATCACCAGTTGGTTTATCTAATATCAAAGATTGACTAACTACAACACAATCGAAATCGTTGGTACCAGGAGATACATTACGTATTTTTTTAAACCTACATATGTAAGGTTCATCATTGTATGGATTAGAACATATAGTTTGTGCTACAACTGGAACATCAAAGAATTCTGTACCCATACCTATATATGATAATTTCTTTCCTTTACCATCCCAAGCATTATTCTTTTCTTCAAGTAATGTAAACTTTTCATTTCCCTGCACAAATACATCCCCTTTTCGCGATACTACTTGGTCTTGTTTTACAAATCCAGATGTTTCTTGTTTTAAAGTTTCCTTCATTTGACCCACCGTTGCTCCATCTGTTGGTGCTGAACCATCTTTTACATTTGCTAAACAATTACCAAGACAATCGATAACTCCCACATCATGTATGACACAATGATCTTTTATATATTTGAGGTTTACAGCATCATTTTCATTTTTTGGATAACCTATATCGTTAATAACAAATTTATAAAAAGAAAATCCATCTTTTGTCTTTTCAGGTATCAAGGAATGTAAATAGCGTCTATTTACGCTGTCTTTTGCATCTTTAGGGTCATCCACGTTGGATATACGTTTATTGTTAGCACTATACGTTTTCCCATTGAATTTTAACGTATTTTTTAATTCAGATGACAAATAACCTTTGTTTATTGCATCACCGTTTTGATTTGGTTTACCAACGTTGATAATTCTATGATCTTCTGCGTCATATGTGTTATTTTGTAGTCTTAATGTTGGCGATATCTTTTCCTTTAATATTTTTAAATTTATTGCATCGTTTTCATCCGTAGGATCTTTTATGTTTTTTAACCTTTTATTACTCATATCATAATCTCCATCAGGTGTTTGTGGTAAACCAGCACTTCTTTTTAAACTATTCGCATAATATAACCCATCCGAGGAGTAACGTCCGAACTTGTCGACACTCATGGTGCAACTGAATAGTATTCTAGGGAGTAACGCATTTTTATGAGATTACCCCACGGTTTCGGAGTTCATCCACTAAAGCCACCCATTCGTTTTCCAATCCAGTATGACCCGCTTCTTTAGCTTCATGTATTAGTTTCATTCTATCCACCAATTTATTGATATTATTGTAATAAATCACATTTGTGTTATATAGTTTCTTCATTAAACCTGTACCTGTAACAGATTTGTTTCTTTTTCTTGGTTCTGGAGCACTTATATCCAAAGTGGATGACACAAACCTTCGTTTTACAGGTTTTCTTGGCATTATCGGCATTGGTTGTCTTCTCGTTGTTGGTATTAACTTGGATACAAATACTCTATATTTTAAAGACCTAGATCTAAAAACTGGTTGGTCAGCTAAATATTTTCTCCTGTATGCATTGGTGTGTTCCAAAATCTGTTTATATGCTTCCATGTCTTATTCTTTAACTAACAATTCTAAAGGCTTTTTTTCAAATAATAATTCAAATAATCCTCTTGTGCCCTTATATCTTTGATTACCAACAATAATATTATCATCTTCATCAATGTTTACCGGGCTATTACCAACCATTAAACCTTCTTCTGTTAATCTTACTAAATAACTATGGTAGTTTTTATTAGGATTTATTCCAGCTAACATTTTTATCATGTATTTCCTTCCTAAAGGTCCTTTGTTATGAATGTTTTCACCCAACAAGCTTATGTTTGACGGACCTTCCCTTGCTTCTTCTTCTTTTTGCTCTTCACTAGCAGTTGATACATCTTCATGTCCTCTTTTAGCTTTTACTTCATATAATTCTCTTATACCACTATAGTCTGGTGATTCTAGCTCTCTTTCAGGTTCTCCACCGGTAAAACCACTATATGTAGAGGATTCCAGGTCTTCATCACTAAAATCTTCTGATTTTACATTTTCTCTTTCAAACTTTGTAATAGGTGCAATTGCATCTCCTTCCAAAACGGGTTTAGCAAATTTTTTGTTTAATTGTTTCAAGGGTTCAGTAATAGGTTTAAAAGTAGATTCAAGAAATTTCTCCCTTTCGCTAATACCTAATTTTAATGCTCTGTTTTTATCTCGAATAGAATCACTAAGTGATTTTATTTCCTTTATTAACTTTTCTTGGTTAACCATGTTTGTAGCAAGACGTGTTGTACAACAATGAATGTTTTACATCATGATCAGTGTATTAGTATAAATTTATTAAATCCTACCCTGTATCGACCATTGTTTAGCGGTTGTTCCTTCATAATTGTTAAAAACCCATATTTTTCAGCCCAAGCCTTTCCACACAACTCTTTAAATCGTTCAAATGGCATATCCGCACTTACATGGTCATAATATATGTGTTTTAGGTTGGTTTCATCCTGTTTAAATACAATTAACATGTTTGCATTGTCTCTAATGAGCTGTTTCGGTATTTTGCTGTAAGTTTGACCAATATAAATGCTATCTATGTTGTTATGTCGACCCATGGCGAAGTAATTTCTTATTGTATTTTGATTTTCACAAGATACGTCGTCAAATATGAATACTGAGAATGGTTTAGCCTCTTGCGGTTGCATGACACTCTCGCTCGCGTTGAATTTAAAATATTTAACTTCAGGCACATTATTGAGTATTTGTTCCAATAACTGATATTTTGGTTGTTGTAGTGACTTTGAAAATACATATAAATTATTAAAACGTAATCCTTTAGGGTTTGTAATCAAATTGAATACTACATTTGTTTTTCCACAATTGGAAGGACCGGTAACCAGACAACGCACCGTGTTTGGTAACAAAACACCGTGTTTCCCAGTATTGAATTGAGAACCATCCACTGTGAGTTCATCTATATTATTAATAGTAAAATTGTCTTTTTGCGGTATTATCTCCATCCTTTGTAATGGTTCAACCCAAAATGATGCTTTATCATTATATTAGATCCTTTTTAGGTATCCAAGAATCTTCCGTTTTATTAAATCCTAACCATCGTACTTTAACCTTATCCTTTTTTCGTTGCAACACCTTTTCGACTAAATATACATCACCTACTGTTGATTTTAACATTTCATGTCCATAAAACCCTCCTTCAAGCAATTGTCCTTTATTATCTTTTAAAATGTAAGTTTCTGGTACTGTAGGTTGCACCTTAAATACGGTAAATACCTCATTTGTCCAGTTCGGAAGATATCTTTTACTGAATACACCTTTGTATTTGCTTATTCGCACTTTATCGCCAACATTAAACCTTTTAGGCTTTAGTTTTTCAACTTTTGGTTTAGTATTCATTTTTATACGTTTTAATACAAGTTTTTCATTTTTATTAGTCACCTGGCTTGGTTTCATACCGATAGTTCTATGAAACTTGTTATTGTAATCGCTTATAAGTTTTGGTAACACATCAATCCATACGTGTGATCCTCTGTTGGAAAACATCTTATACATCGCACCTTTTAAAGTTCTGTTAAATCTTTCAATTATTTATGCTTTTACCTCTGAATTGGTTGAGTAATGGTTAATGTTGTGTTTTTTCATTAAATTTGCAAATTCCTTATTAAAATATTCTTTTCCATCATCAGTTTGTAAATGTTTTATAGTATGTTTGTCTCTTTGTATAGCTGTTTCCATTGCTTTTGTAACACTTTTGCCACTTTTATCTTTTAGTGGTAAAGCATCTGCCATTTTTGAAAAACATATAATAATAGTCAATATGTATTTAAATCCTCTATTTTGTTTACTATAAGGAATCATTTCGATTAAATCCGCTTGATATAAATCATTTATTCCTTTTATCACTGTATTTCTTCGTGGAAACTTTCTTCTTGCAGGTTTATGAAGTTCGTTGACAATTTCTTGCTTCAAGTTCTTCATATTGCAGGTTTGAATGTTTCATGTATCACATGTATAATCACAATGAATGTTGTCTTAAATATTCACATCATTTATATAGGTCAAGGTCATCCAAACTTGTGTAAAAAAATGGGGAACACGGCGTTTGACTTGCCGTGTTCCCCATTTTTTTTACGGAAGGAGAAAGGAATAAGGTCGAAGTTGTAGAAGGACGAAGAATAGGTTACTAGTCGATAGGGTTTAGAGAGTAGTGGCCAAAAGGAAGAGTGTGAATTTTATCCGGCATAATATGCCTTTTATCATCTCGAGCTGATAGTGCTCTTTTAACTTCAGTGACACTGCAGACATGTTTAAAGCTTCTGATAGTGTTGAACGTTGCAGACATTGTAGAATCTTCAAACAAGCAGGTCTTGTAATGGTCAAACGTCACATGTTTCTTCAAGTACGATGTTTTGACTCCTTTTGCTTTCTTGACTGTCGGTGTGTTGTTCTCGTTGTACATTTTAAATGAATACAATTTTGCCATCAGTGCCACTATTTCTTCTAAAGGCATTCCATTTGCTTCATCTTTAAATTTTCCGATTACTTTTTTATTCTTTTCATTGTAATTTGGATGGTTCTTCGGATAGTCAGAGAAGTCAAAATCGTCTTTGTATGGGAAACTCCTTAGGTCTTCATACATGTCCAAAGTCTTTATCCAGTAGATAAACGCGTCGGTATCCATGTATGCAACTCCAATGTTGTCTCTTCCGTAGTGTTTAACCATTTTGTTGTAATGGAAATCATACATTAGAGTTTTACTTATATCCAAAATCGACATTCCAATGTATAACGGACGATCCATCACTATTGTTGTTTTCTTCATACTGACGGCAACTAGATCTTCGTTTATAATCATGGATGTTCCAAAATTTGGTTTTTGCACTAATTTTTCCAATTTCTTAGGATCACTTACTAATTTAACAATCTTGTGTTTTCTTTTGTTTTCTAAGGTCTTCCCGAAGATGGCGTTGTTCATCAATTTGTAAAAGTCCTTTTCAAATGCTGATGTTGCTGCTGCTCTTCTTGTAGTGTTGGAATCAATATATGGTTTCAACCAACAAGACTGGGTGAATTCAATTGCTCTATGAATTCTCACTACACGTAGACCCAATTCAAGAGCTTGTTGAACTACCCAGTAGTGAGCCACATACCGATCTTTATTCTCCAACGTCATCATCAATTTTGGCCATCTTCCTGTCGGTGAAACTTCAGTCTTGGCTAGGAGAGGCAAGTCGTAGTGATGGTCATGAAGGTGCTCCGGATATTCGAAATCACAGTCCAAAATATAGCCTTTTGGACCATTCTTTGGAATCTGTGAGATGTCACCGATGGTGGCCGGGTCGATCCATTTGAAGTCAGCGTAGGGAAGCGGATTTGACATTGCCCAACCATAAAGGTTGTTTGCGTCAAAGTAGCCAAGGTAGACCAATGGTTGTCTCTCGTCGAAGCCTGGGATGTACTTGTTGTTAGCTTTGACATGACGTGTTACAGCTTGTGTCAAACCGCCCCGTACACCAGATTCTATCATGAGCACCATATCAATATCTGTTAGAAGTTCCAATCGACAGTTGGTTGACTTTAGCATAGCTTGCCATGCTAATCCTGGAGATGTGTACGAGTGTAGAGGGTCCAGTCCATAGGCGGAGAAGCAGGTGTTTCGAAATTCTTCCATCACATCGCACAGCAGAGTTACGTCCAATTTTATGTAAAAGTCGGAATATTCCCCTAAGGTTTGAATGTTTAGTTGGTTCCAAACATTACAATCATGATTGTAGTCTTCAACGGTGATTGCACTTTCATTTAACTTGCTATTGAAGGCTTCAATCGGTGGCAGACTGGTTTCTTCAAATTTTTCTGCAGAAGTTATGTAATCATAGGGGAACACTCCTTTACGCATTACTAAGTCCAATTTATCTTCAGGTACAATTTTGCTGGTTTCTTTTAGATCTTCTCTTCTTAGGTTCTCAGACAATTTGCTCAAACTAGTTGACATAAATCTATAAGAGTCTACGAAGCGAAGTTTAATTTTACCTATTGTTTTTGAGAAACTGATGTACTTCTCCAATGTTTCAGCTAATACTTCGATTCTTCCATCATCCCGTCCTAACTCTGGGATAATGAAGTGGGAGTCATAGCCGCTAAGATTGTGTAACACGACAGGGATAAAGTTTGGCAGTTTGTAATTTATATTGCATGAATTACAAGCAGCTCCTCTGTATAACCCTGTCAGGTGATCGTGATCTCTTACTTTTTGATTTTCTTCACTGAAGCTCTTCTTGCATAAATAACATCTTGTTGCCAAATTGTATTCTTCTTGTTGATTTTGATTCAAAGGTTCCATAGGTAAAACATTACCGTATAAGCGTTGCACCTTTTCAGCAATGTCATACAACTGGTCTACGAAATGCTTAGCGGCTTCTTCCCCACGGTAGAGTATCGGAGTGGATGTTAAACCATAGTCTTGCAACTGTTCTTCAGGCAAAGTTGATTTCACCAATAAGCAAAAACTGTTAGGTTGATGCAATTGATATTTGGTTCTTCTAGTCACCTCACCATCCGGAAGCTCCTGCGGTACTAACGTGGATTCGAAATCTGCGTAGACAGCTACTGGAACCCGATATTGGTGAACTGTTTTGTTGAATTGGATGAACGCTCGAGATGGCGGCGGCAGACTAATCTTCACTTCATAGTTGTCATTACAAAGTCTTTGGTGTTCCTTCAACCACTCCGATCCTCCATGTTTTAAATCTTTATTTGTAAAACAAAAGCATC
Organism: Neoaliturus tenellus; assembly: GCA_030545055.2. Classification (NCBI taxonomy): domain Eukaryota; kingdom Metazoa; phylum Arthropoda; class Insecta; order Hemiptera; family Cicadellidae; genus Neoaliturus; species Neoaliturus tenellus. The sequence goes on from CM061531.1 coordinate 269,703,797, forward strand.
TTTTACACACTGTCACTCTAATCTTCTTTTTGGTTAATTGTCGTGCAACCAAAGCTTCAAAATCTTTTATCCACACATAATGTGAAATTTAACCTTTAGTTATCAATAATAAATCAGTATGGTTTCTTTGCTTCACTTTTCCAACTCGTAGTGGATACACATTGTTCGAATCATCTAAGCCGAACACGTTAACAGAAACACCTGGATTTTGTTTCTCAAATTTTGCAATTTGATTAAGACTCACAGGATACGACATTCCTCGGAAGTTGTAGCGGTGTTCGTTTTCATAATATTCCCTACCAACTCTACAAGGATTATGTTTTACATACTTAGTTAGCATCGCATACTTAAAACATTCATTATCCCCGTTTGTAACATTTCTGCAAAAGTTGGTGTCTTTAATTTTCTTTGGTAGAGGGATAAAGCTGCTACCCCTCATACCATATCCATGCTTGTGAACCCTCACATCCATACCTTCGATCGATGATAGCGTCCAGCCAGATCCTCTTCCTTCATGTTCTTGGAGTTTCATTAGCAGTTCATTCAAACATTCTTCTAGAATTTCATTGATATCAGATGTGGTTGTAAGGGTTCGGTTTTTAGCAATGAATGCTCTTGGTGAGTTTTCACCATCGGTATTAGTAAACATAGCCTCCAACACCAATCCAAATTTAATAAAGTTCAATCTTGCCAATTCTTCCATCAATGTTTTTACAACTAAATTTTTAGCTTGGGTTATAAAGTTTTCCAATTCCAATTGCACATTATTAATTTTGAAATGAGTTACAACTGGTCCTGGCAAGGCTGTGGTGCGCAGTTGTCTTATATCTTCCACTTCTTCTGTATCCTCTTCTTCCATATCCTCTTCTTGGGTACGCAGTTGTCTTACATCTTCCACTTCTTCTTCCATATCCTCTTCTTGGGTACGCAGTTGTTTTACATCTTCCACTTTTTCTTCCATTTCCTCTTCTTGAATAAATCCTCCAGCTGTAGATGGTCCAGCTCCGGCAAATTGAATAACACTTGGTCTTATTCTTTGCATTAACTGTAAATAGCTAGCCCAGTCCTTCTGCTTCTGGGGTTTTTCCAAAAACCGATCAATCGCATCCAAGTCTTCTTCACTTACTACAATCTCTTCTTTTCTGTCTTCTTCACGATGCAATTCTCGGTGTAACTGTAGATAGCTATCACAGTCGTCCATCTGCTTCTGGTAGTTTTCCAATAACCGATCCATCGCATCCAAGTCTTCTTCACTTACAACAATCTCTTCTTTTCTGTCCTCTTCATGATGCAATTCTCGGTGTAAAACAAAGATATCTTCGTCTTGGAAAAACTCACCACAAATATCGCAAAGAGCCATTTTTTACAGTTTGGCTTTGAGTGTGCACTCGGTGAATGTCCACGCAATAATGAGCAGCGCGCTCAACCGGGTCCCTTTATACCCGAGGTTGAAGGGTGGGGGAAGGTGACGTCATATACATCCGGTTTATCAATCATGTAGTAGATTTGGCTTTTAAACACCCATTTTCAATATATTCTTCAACAGGCTTGATAAACCAATGATGTTTGGTCTAAATCCACTACTTTGTACAAATTTTTTGAAAGATGTCTGTTTGAGCAAGTTTATGTGGAACAAGGTCATTTGGAATTATTATTTTCAGCGGGGATAGAGCACTGCAATGGAGCCATGGTATAGAAGTGGTGTATCCATCCAATCGGTTTGCCCTTTTTATACCCCCACAAACTATGCATTTATGTGGGTCAAGGTCGCGTAAAGATACCTTTGAGCGGGGGATAAACCACTAAGCAGCATGCTAGTCCATTGCCGCAAAGTGATCTATCCCCCGCTCTGTTCTACAAAACCTCAATCAAGTCCAAGTGCAAGTCCTAGTTTAACACTTAGTTGGGAGAATTACATTAGTTTTATACTTATTTCTACCGTTACACTTGCTCCATTCTCAAAAAGATATAAATAATATAATCCTGGGTACTGTTCTTTTTCACGTCCTGCATGTTCCTTAATAAAGTCGAAGGCCAATCTTTTTGAATATTCATTATGAAACACTTCTCTTACACAAACAAGAATTTTTTCTTCCAAAAATTTCACTTGAATTGTTGTTAGTTTGCTTACATCATCCTTATCTATCAGGGGTAGCTTGTAGGTGAAAGTATTTCGCGGTAGTTTGTGCGTTCTATCAAGTAAACAACAAAATTTTTTATACAATTTCTGCTCATTGTCTGTAATACTATTAATACCAAACAGATTATAGTACGAAGGATCATAAGGTATACGACGATACATTTTCAGAACCGGTCAGCATGAGAGCTGGAGCTAAAATGAGAAATGCGTGCAACCCGGCCGCCTTATATCCCCACCGGGTGACCACGCCCAAGGTACCTAAAAGGGGGGGGGCACTTCTCGTCCGGAGCAAAAAACTTTTTGGTCAAGGTCAAAAATTTTTCCGAAAAAAAAATTTCGGGGGGGGGGGGGGTGGGGGAGGGGGTGGGGGAGGGGGTGGGGGGGGGTGTTATTACTATATTTAGGTCAAGGTCACGGGAAAACTTTAAAAAAATTAAGCCCCACCTGAGGCATTTAGGTTGCCATCGCTGTAGCCTCCGAAGAGACACAACTATGACAACAGGAAACATCCAATGTTGTGCACCCTTCGCCACGCAAGACTTTTAAATATTTACTGCATTGGTAACAAATAGCTAACAAAACATTTACATAATTTTGAGAGAGCTTGAGGACAGCCCTAGTGGCGTACGTCCTCGGTCCGAGTGCAGAGGCCGCCGCAAATTGGCCACAGCTGTGGTCTGCATGCCAGCGTACAAACGGACCGGTTCCCAACCCAGCCGCAATATTGCATGCCTGAGAAGACCCATGCTAACATTGGTTTAAAATAGCTTTACACGGGGGTCTACTCCCGTACCCTATATTTAACTTTAGCAATGCAGTAAATTTTTATAAATCTTTGTGGGTCAAGGCCACACGAACATTAAGAAATTTCGGCCCCCGTACATCCATGGCGAACCACGAATGTTCGGGGGCCTTGGGGGCAAAAACACAAATAGCTAACAAACTTCATTTACATAATTTTGGTTTCCATAAGGGAAACAGAGGTTGAGGACAGCCCTAGTGGCTTACACGTCCTCGGTCTGAGTGCAGAGGCCGCCGCAAATTGGCCACAGCTGTGGTCTGCATGCCAGCGTACAAACGGACCAAGTCCCAACCCAGCCGCAATATTGCATGCCTGAGAGGACCCATGCTAACGTTGGTATAAAATACTTTTACACGGGGGCCTACTCCCGTCCCTATCTTTACAATTTACTTTGAGCTGTGAAAAATGCTCAAGGGGGAGTGCTAAAACAAGCGTATACACTTTAGATAAATATAACACACTTACAACACAACATTGAGCTCAACGTAGTAAATGCTGGAACAAGCACATACACAATAAACGCATATGACAGACAAGACACACATAATAAAAGGCACACAGGAGACATAGGGTACAAGTCAAACGCTCACATAAAACAATTCCCAATACCCAAACGCAAGCGCAATATCTTACAGCTAATACAAGTCTTAAAGTTAGAGTAGACTTCGCTAAACAGTGAAGGCGCCATTCAGTGTTTAGTGAGGCCTATGGCGGTCCGTCCCGATCGTTCACGTTCAACGCGCGGGAGCGGACTGCGAGCCGGCTGTGGTCGGGCCGCCTTATATCCCCACCGGGGCAGCCACGCCCCGGATATCAGGGGTGGGGGTGGGGGTGGGGGAGGGGGGGGGTCACTTCTCGTCCGGAGCAAAAAACTTTTTGGTCAAGGTCAAAAAAAATTTTCAAAAAAAAAAATTTCGGGGGGGGGGCTCGCGAAACTTTTTGTCCGGGGGGGGGGGTTCAAGTGGGTCAAGGTCACCCACAACACTTGTACTCTATGTGTTGGCTATACCCCCACCACAACTGGGTCCCTAGGCTGCACAACATCGCTTCGCCAGTATGTCTCTGGCTTCCATGCGGTGCGCCTCGCTGTTCTCTAGCTCTCTATATGTAAGTAATTTTACAAGTTATAAATGTAGGTCACTACACTTTAACTCTGGGACGATATCGACTTGTAGTATTTCAGTGTTTTGCCTCAAGGTCGTCACACTGAACGAAGGTTGTTGCTATGCCAACATGACGGGCGCGCCTGCCAAACGCCAGGTGTGCCGACTGCACATGACGGGCGCGCCCGTCACTCGCACAAGATGTGTTAAGTGTAGGTCACTACACTTTACCTCTGGGACGATATCGACTTGTAGTATTTCAGTGTTTTGACTCAAGGTCATCACACTTTAACTCTAGCACGTCGGTTATCGTACCAGGGGTGCTCAATAACCTAACTTGTAATGTTTAGGGTGGCGTTTGCACGTTGGCGTTTGTGTTAAGTCTTTATTAGCTGCTCAGTGTCCACCGCTCAAGGTCAAGCGGGTTTCTACTTTAGCTAAGTGGCGAAAACTGTTGCGCGGACACCCTAAGTTTTATACCAAACAGGCTAATGTAAGTTTTACTGATAAAGATTTGTTTAGAATATTGGAAGAAATGACTTTTCCTTGCAAAGTTCAGTTAGTTACTCCCATTCCTGACGGTTTAGAGTCTTAGTCTCTCAAGCCAATATACCTAGAGTGCGCGGGGTTGGACAGTCAGTCGCTTGGTGTCTGTCGTAGGGTGCACATCGCGGTTGTAGTACTGGTCTAAAGGGGGCTGCTGGCTCACTTCAAGGTCACCCAAGCGGTGTCACATGACGGTTTAGGCAGAGTCACGTTGCAAACTTGCAGTTTCCTCGGCACTTTTGCTGTTTCTTGTCTAATTTCGCTCCAAGTCGTCAAGGTCATGGGAACCTGACTGAAACTCGGAGCGTAGTGTGAGAAACAGCAAAAGTACCGGAAATTTTTAGGTTTCAGCGTGGCCTTGACCTTTTGTGACATCGATGACGTCATCTTGGTGACGTAAGGGGTGATGACGTCATCGCCACGTCATTTCTGCAACGTCATGGGTGTGACGTCACAGAATGACGTAATTGGTGATGACGTCATCGATTGCGTCATCGATGACGTCATCGATGACGTCATCGGTGAGGTCATTGACCTCGATGACGTCATCCCTCAGGTGACCTTGAAGTGAGCCAGCAGCCCCCTTTTTCCACTACTGCAGAGGTTTACAAGTGTAGTGATTTAAAACTAACCAATTAAGATAGAGATTGGCTCTTAACTTTTTTCAATAGTAAAAAAACGGATCTTGCCGGCTCTGCTTAAATTTTGGATTTAAAAAATTTCTAATTTCAACTATCACTGTCTAAAATCATCTGTTTTTCTCTATGCAAACGCAAGGTTTTTTTAGAATCCTGTTATCTTCTGCTAAATACAGCCTAGAGCTACAACTAAGGTGTAATATATTAAAGAAGAATAATGGTGCTAAATTTCCTTTGTTACAATTTGGTAATCTCACTTTCGTAGTTTTATCAAAACTAATGGAAAACTTGCAACAACTCATTTGTTTATATTTTTAATTTTCAATAAGTAATATACATTAGCCATAAATATAGCCTGAACAAAAATAATTTATACCCACCATTCATCATAAAATAAATATACCTAATATATGCCATCTCAATTTTAAGTAAATCAACTTAGCCTAAATGAATACTTAATATAGCATACATACCATAATGTAATAAAATTGCTTCATATTTAATAAAACCCATAATTATTTAATCATTCTAAATTAATCTCTATGACAATAATTTAATATAGTATAATAGTGAAGTGACAACAAGACTAACAGTAATACAGTGTGCATTAACATATGTGATACCATCAAGCAACAATGAACAATCCTTCTTCTCAATTTGAATGGCCTAGTGATTAGATGCATTTTTAAGGGTCTCATCCCAAGTTAATATAATAAACCCATAAAATAGTTATTGAACACCAAAAGTTCAATTTTTTTATATAGAAGAAGAGCTACAGGTAATATACACCCATTTTGAAGGCCAAGAAGATATTAAAACCTGTAGTGAAGAAATTTAAAATTGGTAATATCCCTCCATTTTATTCATCACCTACTGGATTACATTGAACTACAAATCAAAGGACTAAACAGTTTTTATAGCCAAGAAATTTATTAATAGTAATTGAATCTTAGAGAAATCAACTTAGATTAACTTTTGAAGAACCTTTTTGAACTTATTTAAACATTATAATTATATTCATTCAAGAAGAAATTTTGAGCCTAGATTGAACTTACAGCAAGCATTGTTGAGGCAGTGAACCTACCTTTTGATTCAATAATACTTAATGTCATAGAGAATTTATCCAATTCCATCTAGAAATTATCTCTATATTGAATTCAAATTTTATGATTTTATTTTCCAATATAGTAATACTATTTCAACAAGAATTTATTCGACCCCGCACGACCACCCCAACCCTGAGAAAAGTTCCATGTTTGAGCAATAGCCAATATTAAACAGAGACATTTATTTATGAAGACAGTAATTAATTAAATAAAATCCCCATAATTTGTAATATCCATTGTTAGTCCCTTTTCATACTCCAGATAACTTATTGTTTAATTTAAAATAAACTCAGTTTTGTTAATTGTATTCAAGTGTTTTAATATATCCAAAGACGCCATTAAGTTAAGTCTAGATTAGTCCATCTTCCTTCATAGAGGTATCAGCTGTTAGAATAAGGAAGTAAAGTAAAAGGCCACAAGTGTAAGTGTACATACAAATACAAATATAGACAGGTGTGTGGCAAATTTGGCGACCAACGTATGGGGCTCGAATAAATTCTTGTTAGCCTATGAAGCAATTTTGAACCTTATAACCTAGGCAATTGTACTAGCTAAGTTAAGGAAATATTAACTCATCACATAGATTAAGGATTTTTTATTGTATCATACCTAGTTATAAGTTTATCCCAATTTTCCACCATCATGTCCGATTCCAATAAATCCCTACTTAGACCGCTTAGTAATCAAACATCACAAGATGAAAATCTAGACACAGCTGACAATGCGATGAATGCTACAGACGACAACACAGACTCAGTACACACCTCACCACGACACAACACACGTGAAAGTACTACGTCCATTGACAACATCATTACAAAAGAAGAAGTTGAGAAATTAAATAATTTATCCGGGTACAGTAATCTCGATCTATTTCACGGGTTTGCGACACAAAGAACGCTGAGCGAGAATGATGTAAACAAACACGACGCCATCTTGCCATCGCCGACCATTGACGACGGAGACGAACGAATCAAAGCCGAAGCTAGCCGAACGTGGCCGACAACACCCGAACCATTACGTTCTCGCAGTAAACAACTACTCTCAGCTGATTACAACTCAAATGCCGTACAACCGTTCCCGAATATACAGCTCGACCCAAACTCGCAACTGATGATGATGTTGAATTCCATAAATTCGAACATCAGCGGAATAAATTCCAAAATCAATGAAGTTAATTCCAACATTGATTCCAAAATCACTGAAATTAAAAATGAACTAAAATCTGACATAAATGAGATACGCGCCATACAACAAGCACATAGCTTAGAGCTTCAACAAATTGAGAATAATATCATTAAAAAGGTATACAAACAAAACAATGAAATAAGAAATGACCTAGCTAACGACTTACGTATACAACGTGAGAAAATCAACAAAACAATTGTAACTGAGACACAGAAAGGTGAGACCAAGTTGACTACTCAAATGATGGAAATCTGTAGGGACAATACGGAAAATTTGCGCAAAACCCACTATGAACATAAATTACAGGTAGAGACCCAGATTAAAACCCACATTACCCAGGTCAAAGACGAACTAATACCAGCGATAACACAAAACCAAGTAGTAATCAAAAGCCAAAACGAACAATTAAATCTAATAAACGAGAAAATTCTAGAACATGAAACCAAACTAAATAATCTCAATGACTATGAGCAGAAGCCAATCACCTTGAACCCACAGATACATGTCACATGTAACGGCAATAATTTAATGACAGACATGACCTTACCAAAATTTAATGGCAGAACACAAAATCCACCAGAGTATTTAACTAAGTTAAAACGGTACTATAAAAAATTGTTACAAAAACAACTCAGTGACCCTATAGAAGTATTAACTGATACAATCGAAGCGAGTTTTGAAGGACAAGCATCAAAATGGTTCTCGTTAATCAAAACTGACATAAAGTCATGGGAAAATTTTGAAAACCAGTTCTTAAATAAATATTGGAGCCGAGACGTGCAACGTGCTGTTAGACAAAAAATAGAGACAGAACGCTACCGCCCAAATGGAAACCTCACTAGATCTGAATATTTCGTAGAACGAGTCATAACACTTCGATCACTAACTCCCACCTTATCTGAAGATGAAATAGTATCTATATTGGCTGAACATTTTTGCACCCTAGTACAAGATGCACGACGAGTACAAAATGCAAACAGTGTGTATGAGTTTGAAGCGCTACTACAGCGACAAGATCTACATGATGCTCACAAACGTATTAAGCAGCAAAACCCACCAGCACAAAACCCACCAGCACAAAACCCACCAATGACCAACAAACGCCAACCAAACTATTACCAGAACTACCAACACAATAATAAAACAAACTATCAACAACAGCAACAATATTACCAAAATACCAACCCACATGCTTACAACCTCAGAAACAACAAACCACAGCAAAATTATTACAATCGACCATCACACAACTCAAATGGGAACCAAAAATATTATCAACAGCCACAAGGAAATATTAATTATATGTCAGCCAACATGTCACCACAAGAGTATAATACCAGATTTCAAGGACAACAAAGTCAATACGACCGAAGACCACTCACACCCGAACAAGAATCCGCCGTACGGAATATTGCGTCACCAACGCCTACACAAACTAAATCTACAAGTCATACACCCCAGCACAGCGGACCGCATCCTTTAAACGGTTAAGCGCTGAGGATGCAAAACACGGTCTGTACACTTCTTCCCGATCACACAACACTATAGCTTCTTCAGCGCAATCAAATATTATATCAACGAACAGACCAAATAATAATTATGAAAACTATAAATACGATCATCACAACTTAAACCAAGAAGAATTTCATACAAATACTATTTGCTGTGACCCAGAATTTCTATTAAATGAAGATATACCTCAAGAATTGTACAACAAAAATAGTTTTAAGAATAATTGCCCTGAAATATACATTAAAATAGGCAACATCCCTGTTAATGCATTAAGTGATACTGGATCTAACATCATATGTATAAACAAAAAACACAATCCGACCAAGTTCAACATAGGAGACCAAGTTTTAATAAAGAACCACCCACTTTCTAACGCCGCACTTGGAGAAACTGCGAAACTTTTTGAATTATACGAAGGACCATTCAAAATATCCAAGCAACTAGGACATTCTACATACCATGTCACGGATTTAAAAGAAGAAAATGAATATGGCCCATAACATGTAACAGCACTCAAGAAATATATAATACCAAGGACACAGCAAAGTGTATAGCATTCAAATATTCATAATACGTCAACAATAAAGGAAAGGAACTTTAAAATGTAAATATTTAGTGTTAAGCCACATTAGTTTCTTTATATTATATTTTAATGTAGTCATTTTTCTCACAACCATGTTATAATATTTAGTTAGCATTGTAATCAAATTCGTTGTTATATCGAAATCTCGATCATAATGTCATTAGATCTCGATTTCTGCGGGGATTTTGCAACAACTCATTTGTTTATATTTTTAATTTTCAATAAGTAATATACATTAGCCATAAATATAGCCTGAACAAAAATAATTTATACCCACCATTCATCATAAAATAAATATACCTAATATATGCCATCTCAATTTTAAGTAAATCAACATAGCCTAAATGAATACTTAATATAGCATACATACCATAATGTAATAAAATTGCTTCATATTTAATAAAACCCATAATTATTTAATCATTCTAAATTAATCTCTATGACAATAATTTAATATAGTATAATAGTGAAGTGACAACAAGACTAACAGTAATACAGTGTGCATTAACATATGTGATACCATCAAGCAACAATGAACAATCCTTCTTCTCAATTTGAATGGCCTAGTGATTAGATGCATTTTTAAGGGTCTCATCCCAAGTTAATATAATAAACCCATAAAATAGTTATTGAACACCAAAAGTTCAATTTTTTTATATAGAAGAAGAGCTACAGGTAATATACACCCATTTTGAAGGCCAAGAAGATATTAAAACCTGTAGTGAAGAAATTTAAAATTGGTAATATCCCTCCATTTTATTCATCACCTACTGGATTACATTGAACTACAAATCAAAGGACTAAACAGTTTTTATAGCCAAGAAATTTATTAATAGTAATTGAATCTTAGAGAAATCAACTTAGATTAACTTTTGAAGAACCTTTTTGAACTTATTTAAACATTATAATTATATTCATTCAAGAAGAAATTTTGAGCCTAGATTGAACTTACAGCAAGCATTGTTGAGGCAGTGAACCTACCTTTTGATTCAATAATACTTAATGTCATAGAGAATTTATCCAATTCCATCTAGAAATTATCTCTATATTGAATTCAAATTTTATGATTTTATTTTCCAATATAGTAATACTATTTCAACAAGAATTTATTCGACCCCGCACGACCACCCCAACCCTGAGAAAAGTTCCATGTTTGAGCAATAGCCAATATTAAACAGAGACATTTATTTATGAAGACAGTAATTAATTAAATAAAATCCCCATAATTTGTAATATCCATTGTTAGTCCCTTTTCATACACCAGATAACTTATTGTTTAATTTAAAATAAACTCAGTTTTGTTAATTGTATTCAAGTGTTTTAATATATCCAAAGACGCCATTAAGTTAAGTCTAGATTAGTCCATCTTCCTTCATAGAGGTATCAGCTGTTAGAATAAGGAAGTAAAGTAAAAGGCCACAAGTGTAAGTGTACATATACAGATACAAGTGTGTGTGGCAAACTTCAGTTAAATATCGAGAAAACAGATAATATTAGACAGTCATAGCTGAAATTAGAAATTTTATTTTAAAATTCTCAAACCAGAGCCGACGAGATCCGTCTTTTTTTACTTTTATAAAAAGTTAAGATCCAATCTCTATCTTAATTGTTTAGTTTTAAAACACGATCCCCGTAAACTTCGGCATCTATAAAACTTGCCACTAGAGAAAACCAGATAATTTTAGACAGTTATAACTGAAATTATAAATTTTATTTAAAAGTTCTAAAACCAGAAAAGACGAGATCCGTATTTCTACTTTTTGAAAAAGTTAAGAGTCAATCTCTATCATAATTGGTTAATTTTAAAATACGATTCCCATAAACCTGTGCAGCCATCAAATTCACCCAGCGCTACGGCCGCGAGGCGGCATCCGGCAACGTCGCCTCACGGCACGGCGCGCACTACTTCGGAATCGGCTCGGCTCGGCCGGAATCGGCCCGGTGAGTTAATTTGCTTTGCGTGTAATGTAATGGAGACGCGCGCACTACATCGGGACGGCACGGCACGGATCGGCATTTGCCGATCCATTACGTTACATGCAATGCAAAGCACCGGGCCGATTCCGGCCGAGCCGAGCCGATTCCGAAGTAGTGCGCGCCGTGCCTGCAGTGTTTGTTTCTATTTTGCTTGATTTGACAATACTTTTTTTTTATTAAGACCAACTTTCACCCAAATCACTCCTTTAACAACATGGCTTCGTTAGAACCTAATCTCTGTGCAGTTTTTTTTTTACCACAGACTTATTGATTAGCATGTTTGAACTTGCTAATTTTTTATACATTATGTATATTATTTTGTTGAACAAACGATCGTAATCATAAAACATCATTATATAGATTGTTATTTTGGTAGGCCTACAATATATAAAGGTATTAAAGGTATTAATAAATGAAGACACCTTTGTCCCATGTCCCTGTCAATCCTCGAGAAACAGTCTCAAACGGCGAACGCAGGGGCGGACATTAGGTCCGGGCACGATCTGCCATTACAAGGTTTGACCCTGTGTCTGCCCCGTCAAAACAGGTAACCAATTTCCAGGTCATTTCTGAAGCCCGGACCTTCCGTCCGGCTACCACATGGGCTTCGCCCCATTGGGCCTTGAAGTTCCAATGTTAATCTAATGGGAAGAAGATGTTTAGATCTACACGTGTGATTAAGCAGATGTTAAAGTGTTTTATCATAAACTCAGCTGGTTAATGAGCAGATATTTTGAGTTAAGATAACAGCATACTTATAATTTTTTTAATTGGCCATGCACTATAAAAAAGTAGAACACTAATAGTCATGGAAGGATTACGGATCCTCAGGAGATTTCATCTTCGTGACCCCATCTATGTCATTAAGGAAACAGGAGTAGTATGTTTGGTATATTCTCCATGAAAAATTAAAAAATTAAAAGTGGTTTATTCGTGGCAAGGTTGATATAATGGTTAATTATCTTTTACTATTATAGTAAAGGCTATAATAGTATAACTTACTATTGGCTATAATAGTAGTAGAGTTGAAGAGTTGAATCGTTTTGTTGAGTGTTTGTTTATTTTTGACAGAACCATTAAAGGTAAACTAACTAACTTTGGATAACCTCCTTATGGGGAATATATTTTTGTTTTTGTTTTATTCATTCTTTGCTTTTTCCTTTACGTATAGGTCGTAGGGAAACAATAAACGCCGGTTAATCAATTAAGACGCTGAGCTTTTCATGTAAATAATAGTGTGCTAAAACTAACAATGTATTAATCAGTGTTCTACTTCATTGACGAACAGGTAAAATAGACTACAATCAAAATACGGAGGACGTCGGTGGCACGGAGAGTAAGGGGGCATGGGGGAAATAGGGGAAACAGTGGGAGCACAGGAGGGCACGGAGGTACGGGAAGGGATGGCGGGGATGGCAACACGGGAGGTTTGGAAATATGGGGGCACGAAGGTCACGAGGGGTGTCTGTGGCACTGGTGACGGGAGGGGGGGGGGGTCATAAGGCGCACGGTGTAGGCATGGGCAACATAGCACAGGGAGGAACGGCGAGCATGAGAGCACGAAAGCAAGGAGGGTACAGTGGTGCGGGGGCATAGGGGGCGGGGGCACTCTGAGGAGACATGGGGATGCACTGTGGCAAGTTGCGGTGGTGTTGCGGGGGCACAAGAATCACTAGGGGAGTCGGTGGCAAAATGGGTAGATGGCCATGGAGGGCATGGAGGGCACGGATGCCGCGGGGAGCAACGTCTGGCATGGGGGTACGGAAACATAGGGTGACCGGGGGCACGTAGTGGTGTGGGGGTGGGAAGGCACAATGGGCATTAGAGGTTTCGGTGGCACGAGAGGCACGGGGGGGCAGATGGACATGGAGGCGCGGGGGAGGCTTGGGGGACCTAGAGGGCATGGGGACCACAGGGAAGAATAGTGGGCATGTGAGCACGGGAGTACCATGGGTGCGGATTTATGGGGGACGAAGGTTTGCGGGGGCACTGAAGTAAGGGGGTACGGGATTACGGGGGCATAAGAATGGGGGCACATGGGGTAGAGCCTACTAGAGACTCGGTGGCACAGAAGTTGGTTGGGGGCATTGGGGAGGAATGAGAAACATAGAGGGCACGGGGGCCAGGGGGAAGAACTGCGGGCACGTGGGCACGGGAGAATGGGGGGTACAGGAGCATGAAGGGGTACTGGGGCATGGGGGTTCTCGGGCCCTGGGGGCAAAGTTGATACACCAAACACGGGGTTGGAGAAATGAACGGGAGCTCGGGGAGGCATAGGGTCACGGCGAGTGTGAGGGAATGGGGGGGCACAGGGGTCCAGGGTGAAGGATTGTACACTCTTAATGGGCTTATGCTGTATTGAACTATTTTATTTATTTGAGTTACAATCTCATCATGAATATGTGTAAGGTTAAAACTATTATAACCACGTTCGGTAGTATAATAGCGCAATAGTTTTTATTTTTCCACAAAATAGACTACTGTATTTTAATACAGGGGAAATTATTGGTAAATTTCTGATTTGATACCGTCAAAAAGTTTCATCAAGATTAGTAAATATTTTATTAGAAAACCCAAACGTGTAAATTCACATTACAGTTTGAGAAAAATAAAGTAATACAAGGAAGTGGTAAATTGAAACTTATTTTTGGATACATCACCATTTTGAATTTTAGGGGCCTTTGCCCCTACACGCCACTAGTAAATAAATATATCCGTTGCTAAGATAAAATAATAAATAATCTTTGATACTTCGAGATCGCTTAACTTGATTGAACTATTCATATCAGAAATAATAGATTTATTTTTACTGCAGTAAGTAAATTTTGTGTACATAATTGTTTCAATACTTCTAAAAGCTTCAATAATAACAAATTATGGCGAAATACTATTTTTATGTATACAGTATTTTGGGTTTGCTCATAATTTTGGATGGCTAGCCAATTTTACCATTTATCATAGGCGTCATTTGGGGGGGGGCAAGGGGGGGCAGTTGCCCCCCCAATAATTTCGGTGATTTTTTAAAATTGGAAATTAAAATGTTAGGTTATGTAATATGATGAAATATTTGTATATAACAATTATAAACTTCTGAATAAGACTTTAACAAAATGTCTACTTTGTATTATTTACACAAAACTCTTAAATTGACTCATTCTGCAATCGTCATCTGTAGCAGGAAGTCCCATCTCACGTCTTTTGAGGGCTCCGGTCTACCTGCACGACGACGTTACCGAATGCCGCCTCTCGGACGTAGCGCTAGGCGAGTTCCGCGAGTTTGATGGCTGCAGAGGTTTACGGGAATCGTGTTTTAAAACTAACAAATTATGATAGAGATTGAATCTTGACTTTTTGTAAAAGTAGAAAGACGGATCTCGTCTTCTCTGGTTTTAGAATTTTTTTATAAAATTTATAATTTCAGTTATAATTGTCTAAAATCGTCTGTTTTTTCTAGGGGCACGTTTTAAAGATGCAGAGGTTTACGGGGATCGTGTTTTAAAACTAACCAATTAAGATAGAGAATGGCTCTTAACTTTTCCTAAAAGTAAAAAGACGGATCTCGTCAGCTCTGTTTTTAGAATTAAATACAATTTCTAATTTTAGCTATAACTTTCTAAAATCATCTGTTTTTCTTGATTTTTAACTTAAGTTTTCCATTAGTTTTGATAACACTACCAAAGTGAGATTACCAAAGTGTAAGAAAGGAAATTTAGCACCGTTATTTTTCTAAAAAATTGCAACAACTCATTTGTTTATATTTTAAAATTTTCAAATAAGTAATATATATTAGCCATAGATATAGCCTAAACTCAAAAATAATTTATACACACCACTCATCATAAAATAGATAGACCTATATGCCATTTTAATTTTAAGAAATCAACATAGCCTAAATGAATAATTAATATAGCCTACCGTAATGTAATAAAATTGCTTCATATTTAATAAAATCCATCATTATTTAATCAGTCTAAATTAATCTCTATGACAATAATTTAATATAGTATAATAGTGAAGTGACACCAAGATTAACAGTGATACAGTGTGCATTAACATATGTGATACAATCAAGCAACAATGAACAATCCTTCTTCTCAATTTGAATGGCCTAGTGATTAGATGTATTTTTAAGGGTCTCATCCCAAGTTAATATAATAACCCCATAAAATAGTTATTGAACACCAAAAGTTCAATTTTTTTATGTAGAAGAAGAACTACAGGTAATAGACACCCATTTTGAAGGCCGAGAAGATATTAAAACCTGTAGTGAAGAAATTTAAAATTGGTAATATCCCTCCATTGTATTCATCAACTACTGGATTACATAGTAACTACAAATCAAAGGACTAAACAGTTTTTATAGACAAGAAATTTATTAATAGTAATTGAATCTTAGAGAAATCAACTTAGATTAACTTTTGAAGAACCTTTTTGAACTTATTTAAACCTTAAAATTATATTGAGTCAAGAATAAACTTTGAACCTAGATTGAACCTACAACAAGCATAGTTGAGACAGTGAACCTACTTTTGATTCAATAATACTTAACGTCATAGAGAATCCATCCAATTCCATCTAGAAATTATCTCTATATTGAATTCAAATTTTATGATTTTATTTTCCAATATAATAATATTAATTCAACAAGAATTTATTCGACCCCGCACGACCACCCCAACCCTGAGAAAAGTTCCATGTTTGAGCAATAGCCCATATTAGACAGAGACATTTATTTAAGAAGACAGTAATTAATTAAATAAAATCCCCATAATTTGTAATATCCATTGTTAGCCCTTTTTCATATACCAGATAACTTGTTGTTTAATTTAAAATAAACTCAGTTTTGTTAATTGTATTTAAGTGTTTTAATATATCCAAAGACGCCATTAAGCCTAGATTAGTCCATCTTCCTTCATAGAGGTATCAGCTGTTAGAATAAGGAAGTAAAGTAAAAGGCCACAAGTGTAAGTGTACATACAAACATAGATACAGGTGTGTGGCAAATTTGGCGACCAACGTATGGGGCTCGAATAAATTCTTGTTAGCCTATGAAGCAATTTTGAACCTAATAACCTAAGCAATTGTACTAGCTAAGTTAAGGAAATATTAACTCATCACATAGATTAAGGATTTTAATTGTATCATACCTAGCTATAAGTTTATCCCAATTTTCCACCATCATGTCCGATTCCAATAAATCCCCACTTAGACCGCTTAGTAATCAAACATCACAAGATGAAAATCTAGACACAGCTGACAATGCGATGAATGCTACAGACGACAACACAGACTCAGTACACACCTCACCACGACACAACACACGTGAAAGTACTACGTCCATTGACAACATCATTACAAAAGAAGAAATTGAGAAATTAAATAATTTATCCGGGTACAGTAATCTCGATCTATTTCACGGGTTTGCGACACAAAGAACGCTGAGCGAGAATGATGTAAACAAACACGACGCCATCTTGCCATCGCCGACCATGGACGACGGAGACGAACGAGTCAAAGCCGAAGCTAGCCGAACGTGGCCGACAACACCCGAACCATTACGTTCTTGCAGTAAACAACTACTCTCAGCTGATTATGACTCAAATACCGTACAACCGTTCCCGAATATACAGCCCGACCCAAACTCGCAACTGATGATGATGTTGAATTCCATAAATTCGAACATCAGTGGAATAAATTCAAAAATCAATGAAGTTAATTCCAACATTGATTCCAAAATCACTGAAATTAAAAATGAACTAAAATCTGACATAAATGAGATACGCGCCATACAACAAGCACATAGCTTGAAGCTACAACAAATTGAGAGTAATATCATTAAAAAAGTATACAAACAAAACGATGAAATAAGAAATGACTTAGCTAACGACTTACGTATACAACGTGAGGAAATCAACAAAACAATTGTAACTGAGACACAGAAAGTTGAGACCAAGTTGACTACTCAAATGATGGAAATCTGTAGGGACAATACTGAAAATTTGCGCAAAACTCACTATGAACATAAACTACAGGTAGAGACCCAAATTAAAACCCACATTACCCAGGTCAAAGATGAACTAATACCAGCGATAACACAAAACCAAGTGGTAATCAAAAGCCAAAACGAACAATTAAATCTAATAAACGAAAAAATTCTAGAACATGAAACTAAACTAAACGATCTCAAAGACTATGAGCAGAAACCAATCACCTTGAACCCACAGATACATGTCACATGTAACGGCAATAATTTAATGACAGACATGACTTTACCAAAATTTAATGGCAGAACACAAAATCCACCAGAGTATTTAACTAAGTTAAAACGCTACTATCAAAAATTGTTACAAAAACAACTCAGTGACCCCATAGAAGTATTAACTGATACAATCGAAGCGAGTTTTGAAGGACAAGCATCAAAATGGTTCTCGTTAATCAAAACTGACATAAAGTCATGGGAAAATTTTGAAAACCAGTTCCTGAATAAATATTGGAGCCGAGACGTGCAACGTGCTGTTAGACAAAAGATAGAGACAGAACGCTACCGCCCAAATGGAAACCTCACTAGATCTGAATATTTCGTAGAACGAGTCATAACACTTCGATCACTAACTCCTACATTATCTGAAGATGAAATAGTATCTATATTGGCTGAACATTTTTGCACCCTAGTACAAGATGCACGACGAGTACAAAATGCAAACAGTGTGTATGAGTTTGAAGCGCTACTACAACGACAAGATCTGCACGATGCTCAAAAACGTACTAAGCAGCAAAACCCACCAGCACAAAACCCAACAATGACCAACGAACGCCAACCAAACTATAACCAGAACTACCAACACAATAATAAAACAAACTATCAACAACAGCAACAATATTACCAAAATACCAACCCTCATGCTTACAACCCCAGAAACAACAAACCACAGCAAAATTATTACAATCGACCACCACACAACTCAAATGGGAACCAAAAATATTATCAGCCACCACAAGGAAATATTAATTATATGTCAGCCAACATGTCACCACAAGAGTATAATACCAGATTTCAAGGACAACAAAGTCAATACGACCGAAGACCACTAACACCCGAACAAGAATCCACCGTACGGAATATTGCGTCACCAACGCCTACACAAACTAAATCTACAGCAAGTAATACACCCCAGCACAGCGGACCGCATCCTTTAAACGGTTAAGCGCTGAGGATGCAAAACACGGTCTGTACACATCTCCCCAATCACACAACATAATAGCTTCTTCAGCGCAATCAAATATTATATCAACGAACAGACCAAATAATAATTATGAAAACTATAAATACGATCATCACAACTTAAACCAAGAAGAATTTCATACAAATACTATTTGCTGTGACCCAGAATTTCTATTAAATGAAGATATACCTCAAGAATCGTACAACAAAAATAGTTTTAAGAATAATTGCCCTGAAATATACATTAAAATAGGCAACATTCCTGTTAATGCATTAATTGATACTGGATCTAACATCACATGTATAAACGAAAACTGGTTCCTTGAAAACAAAAAGAACATTCCAAGATTTGAAGAACTGCCCGTAAACAACACCTTTATCAAAACAGCAACCGGTGGAAAATCAAAACGAATATCCAAAATATTATTGATACCAATTAAACTGAACAACCAACTTACATACATACAGACCTTACTTGTACCCCACTTAGTTAGACCTTTAATCATAGGCACAGATATTTTGAATAATTGGGAAGCCAAAATAGACGTTGAACACAATGTAATCAACCTAAACCTAAATAACGATCAAATAATTTTAAAATTCGGAGATATTACAGTAGAGGGAATCTCATGCTACATCGAACACAACAATATCTATAATGACGAAATTCAAAATATCCCAGCAACTAGGACATTCTACATACCATGTCACGGATTTAAAAGAAGAAAATGAATATGGCCCATACCATGTAACAGCACTCAAGAAATATATAATACCAAGGACACGGCAAAGTGTATAGCATTCAAATATTCATAATACGTCAACAATAAAGGAAAGGAACTTTAAAATATAAATAGTTAGTGTTAAACCCACATTAGTTTCTTTGTGTTAGATTTTAATGTAGTCATTTATCTCACAACCATGTTATAATATTTAGTTAGCATTGTAATCAAATTCGTTGTTATATCGAAATCTCGATCATAATGTCATTAGATCTCGATTTCTGCGGGGATTTTGCAACAACTCATTTGTTTATATTTTAAAATTTTCAAATAAGTAATATATATTAGCCATAGATATAGCCTAAACTCAAAAATAATTTATACACACCACTCATCATAAAATAGATAGACCTATATGCCATTTTAATTTTAAGAAATCAACATAGCCTAAATGAATAATTAATATAGCCTACCGTAATGTAATAAAATTGCTTCATATTTAATAAAATCCATCATTATTTAATCAGTCTAAATTAATCTCTATGACAATAATTTAATATAGTATAATAGTGAAGTGACACCAAGATTAACAGTGATACAGTGTGCATTAACATATGTGATACAATCAAGCAACAATGAACAATCCTTCTTCTCAATTTGAATGGCCTAGTGATTAGATGTATTTTTAAGGGTCTCATCCCAAGTTAATATAATAACCCCATAAAATAGTTATTGAACACCAAAAGTTCAATTTTTTTATGTAGAAGAAGAACTACAGGTAATAGACACCCATTTTGAAGGCCGAGAAGATATTAAAACCTGTAGTGAAGAAATTTAAAATTGGTAATATCCCTCCATTGTATTCATCACCTACTGGATTACATAGTAACTACAAATCAAAGGACTAAACAGTTTTTATAGACAAGAAATTTATTAATAGTAATTGAATCTTAGAGAAATCAACTTAGATTAACTTTTGAAGAACCTTTTTGAACTTATTTAAACCTTAAAATTATATTGAGTCAAGAAGAAACTTTGAACCTAGATTGAACCTACAACAAGCATAGTTGAGACAGTGAACCTACTTTTGATTCAATAATACTTAACGTCATAGAGAATCTATCCAATTCCATCTAGAAATTATCTCTATATTGAATTCAAATTTTATGATTTTATTTTCCAATATAATAATATTAATTCAACAAGAATTTATTCGACCCCGCACGACCACCCCAACCCTGAGAAAAGTTCCATGTTTGAGCAATAGCCCATATTAGACAGAGACATTTATTTAAGAAGACAGTAATTAATTAAATAAAATCCCCATAATTTGTAATATCCATTGTTAGCCCTTTTTCATATACCAGATAACTTGTTGTTTAATTTAAAATAAACTCAGTTTTGTTAATTGTATTTAAGTGTTTTAATATATCCAAAGACGCCATTAAGCCTAGATTAGTCCATCTTCCTTCATAGAGGTATCAGCTGTTAGAATAAGGAAGTAAAGTAAAAGGCCACAAGTGTAAGTGTACATACAAACATAGATACAGGTGTGTGGCAAAATAATAATACATTAGTTGTAGCTCTAGGCTGCATTTAGCAAAAGATAACAGGGTTCTAAAAACCCTTGCATTTGCATCGAGAAAAACAGTTGATTTTAGACAGTTTACTACTAATAATAAACTCTATAGCTGAAATTAAAAATTTAGTTTAAAATTCTAAAAACAGAGCCGAAGAGTCCCGTCTCTTTAATTTAGAAAAGTTAAGATCCAATCTCTATCTTAATTGATGGTTAGTTTTAAAACACGATCCCCATAAACCTCTGCATCTATAAAACTTTTTGCCACTAAAAACAGACGATTTTAGACAGTTATAACTGAAACTAGAAATTGTATTTAAAAATTCTAAAACCAGAGAAGACGAGATCCGTCTCTCTACTTTTGTAAAAAGTTAAGAGTCAATCTCTATCTTAATTAGTTAACTTTAAAACACGATTCCCGTAAACCTCTGCACTGTCTGCAGCCATCAAACTCGCCTAGCGCTACGGCCGCAAGGCGGCATTCGGTAACGTCGTTCGGGCTCAGGTAGACCGGAGCCTTGATTTGGTTTAACATAACCTCTTTCGCGTAAAAAGGTAGATACAGTACCTTCGCTGATGTCCGATGTTTACACTGTTGTTTACTTGAAAATCAATCAATTTCCTTACCGATGAGTAATCAATTGGGAAAATTACAAACTTTAATTACTTGTAGGTCCCCTCTCTTTAATGGACAATTTACCAATTCACTTTAGAAACAACTTCACGCCGAGCTCTACCCAATGACACCAAAATCATTAAAATATATTGCAAATTGTGGGAGGAGTTTCTTGAACAAAAACCCGTATCACGTATTAAATACGTATAGATGATTTTGTAAATCATTGTTTATCATTTTTTAATCACTTAGTAATTTTTTACCTCTCTTGTCCTCAATAACAATTGAATTTTTTTAGGTAATGTAATGGGCAATATACAGTAGCTGTACTGATCCTCTAAACAACACTAGTTAAATGTTAAATGAATTTTTTTGTCCCTTATACGGCAGACTGCAAAGGTGCTTTGTCAAAAACTAATGTGTTTGTGGTAAAACAATGTGTTTTACTATACAAACCTATGGAGTTTTTGTCTATGTATCCGACTGTAAAACTTTAGAGTTCTAAATAATAGACAATAAAAATAACTAAATAGTTATAAAATGATGTTTTTTATTTTAACGATTTAGTATCCATTAACCAATTAAATATATTAAATTTCTTAAGGTGTTTTACATAACCACTGGCAGTTCCAGAAGAATAATGACTTTCTACAAATAGAAACATGTTATATAATCAAATTTTACATGCATTAGGGTATTGTTTTCATGGGTTTGTGAGATTATATTATAAGTTCACATTTTATGGACAGCTTAGTGTCACAATGTAAACTTATTTAGCTCTTATTGACAGTTTTTAGCGGAATTTAAGATGTTTTTCGCGTATTTGTGGGAACGGGGGAGGGGGTATGAACTTATGAAAATCTTGCCCCCCCAATCAGAATGCTGAAATGACGCCTATGCCATTTATAGTCAATACCTAATATAATACATCAAAGTAATGATTACAGTTAAATTCACTCCCAGTGTTTTAATTGCTTGATATAGAATTCATGCACAGGACTATCTTCTGTAGGCAAATGTATTTTATTGACCGTCTTGTCGATATGTTTCACTTTCAAAATTATTGTAACAAAGGTTTCGACACTTTTCAAACGCATTGGGTTCCCCTACCTACATTTAGTTTTCTGGGATTATAAGGCGACTTGTCGAAATTTGACTTCGCGGCCTTTCAGAAAGAAAATCATCCATACGACCTAGGACCAGCCAATCACCTATACAATTTTCATTATTTATCCTCATAAAAAGCAATTAAGTACACTGAGATTTAAAAAGTAAACAATGTATACTTTAATTAAAACCATAATATATAACTAATATATTTTTAATAGTTTTACTAAAAATTATTTAAATAACTTTACCAAAATAATTTTTTTGGATTTGTATTAAGAAACTGTTATTTATTATCAGTTGGTTTCTACATGAATTGTTTATGGCGATGAACTACAAATTCTGTCGTTGTCAGCCCGCAGCTGACCTCTAACGAGCTATCTTGGAACTGCTTTATTAGTTACTAAAGTAGCATCATTATACTAAGCATCATTATACGAAGCATTCTCGGCATCAAAATCGTCGAGCGAGACTGTTAACCGCTTCTATGCGCGGAATGTCACATTTTGGAAAATACATGACGGGTGAGTTTAAATTTTGTTACTTTCATGTTTATTTTTCAGTGCGAAATCGATCGGTGGTTTCATAACGATGTTTTTTAAATTGGAGGCAGACCTTTCGCATCCGACTTCTTGCATCGTTATCTTTAAACTTTTTACCAATCTTATTGCAAATTTTTCTTCTTAAGATTATATTGCACCCAAGTATAGTCAGATTTTTTCAATAAAAAAGGTTTTAGTGCGTTAAAACTTGATACAAAAACGCTTCAACATTATTAGCAAGCACAATGCTTAGTAATTTTAATTAATATAGAAATTTTTAAATTATAGGGGGTACAAAATTATTTTACGAAAAGAATGACACCAAAATATTTTAAAATCGGCTTACAACTGGGGCGACAAACATAGAGATTCTAAACCCTTGCATCCGCGCGCGTGTGATGCGCCCATGTACTCATTTCTACCGCCTACCCGAAAAAACAACAGCTTTGGAAAACCAAATTTGTTTTAAAACTCTATTTTCCTAAGAGCTGTCTTTGTGGGGAATGCGTTGGGGTTCTTAAAAAATTTAAAGTCTTTGCTCCTCGGGCTCATGATGAAACCGGGTTGTTGTGAAAATGATTATGGATTAAGACAATTGGAATCATAAAACTCAACCATGGTTACGAAAAACCCTTACATTAGACGGTTAAGGATTGGAGCGTTCCGAACCCGCTCAGTCCGGAAAAGCGACAATCCGGACATCTCAGAGACTGGAGGACTTAACCACACCATGGTAACGCCTGGAACACACCCTGGAGGACCTCACCAAAACATGCCGACTCGTGTAGAGAGCTGCTGGTACGGAATTCTCTTACATCAGGTAACTTCTTACATAAGCATGACATTGAATATTATTGGAGACAGAGGCTAGTGGCAACTCTGGACACCCCTCCATAGAGCGACCTGCAGTGATGACAACTCCGAGTTGACGATACACCGTCAAGCGGCCCCCACACCATCCATGTTTCAGATGTCACCATGCCAGTCAACTCGCTATGGCCAGTTTACATCCACGCTGTGAATCGCCTTTCTGAGCTTTTGGAATCGGGAGAAGAGGGAGTTTTAGTGACTGTTCTCGCACTACCATGGTGGACGTATCTTCCACTATGCGCACTACCACCGCAGAGGTAGAGGTGTGCGTAAGAGCATTTCTAGCTCGCCCGAATAAACCCATCTTACGGTTGATCCAGGGCATTCCGAACGATTTGCTTATAAAATCATTAAACATATCTCTGATTGGCCAGAGTAAAAGAGTCCAGAGAACACAAATCTAAAGCATCCAACATTAAGCAGTGTGAAAAAGAGTTTTACAGGTTAGTGTGAAAAATATTAGTTACTTTTTAGTGGGTGTCAATTACCATTTCCAAAATTATTATACAAAAATAATAAATTGTTAACATTGAGGGAGATTAATGATAACCCCTAACAGACTGAAAGAAATATTACACATTTTATGAATAAATAGTTAACTTGGCGTTGCAATAAAAAATAGACATATTAATGTTAAGTACCCAAATAATGGGTTTTTAAAATGTCATCGATGTTAAGCAAAAAAAAACCAAGATTATACAGCTAGTAAAGAGGAACCCTGAAACATCCAACACCTATGTTGATGTTGGGTTTATAACTTGACCTACTTAGTGTAGTTTTTATAATCCTCCACCTTCTACGCACGTACATAACAACGCATATACACTTGGGTCTCTCCAATTTTGATCGGCTTAAACTTTAATAGGCCTACAGAAACAAAATATGTAATTTTAGGTTCAGATCTAACTAAAATGACAAAATGTAAATTGAGAAAATTAATACAATTTTAGAGTTAGTGCATTATGTATGTAAATCTATCTCGTAGACGACGGGATCGAATGAGTTAATTATGCAAGAGAAGATTTACACCTCATTTTAACGCTCTTTGTTAAGTGGAATACCTTGTCATAAACGAGAACCGGGGAAGTTGACTTTGAGCAGGTCAAGAAGATTAGCATTAAAATGTAAATCACAACTTCCGCAATCAATTCATATGCCTTAATAAGATCTTGTTTTCTGTAGTATGGACTTTTAATATTTAAGTTTAATTTTTTTCTCATTTTACTCCTAAAATTCTTAAGTACAGTTTATAAAATTAACAAATTTCATATTGACCAAATTTAATCTCTTTTACTCGCTCTATTCAACAAAATATTAAAAAAATTACAGCCCCTGTCTAAGGTCATACCTTGACTACTTACGTAATTATTGTTCATTCCCTAATTTCATTCGCTGCAGGAGTGTATATTATGCCTTTGTACAATCTGTGCTGCAGTATGGAGTGCTGGCGTGGGGTGGTGCCTCTGCTTCTGTGCTGGAGCCACTGGCAGTCACCCAAAGATCCATAATTAAAACAATCTTGAGAAAGGGACAGCGCTATCCTACTGACCTTTTGTACTTAAACTTACCCGTTCTTAATCCCCGTCAATTATATCTAAAAGTACTCTTGATCTATATTAAAGAAAACAAAAACAAAATTTTCACCTCATCCATCCATAAATACGAAACTAGAAATAAAATTAATTTTGGATTCCAAATACCTAAACTATCATATAAAGCAAATTTATCAAATTCTTTTTATCTAGCACATCAGCTGTATCGAAATCTTCCTGGGGAAATTTTAGCTATAGAAAGTGGCAGCATCACTGTCTACAAGCGAGAGGTGGAAAAGTGGCTCCTCCAGATTGGTGCTGTGGCCGCCGAGGCCTTAACAAAGTTAGTAGGGGACCCAGCCGCCTCTATCGTGCATAATAAGCGAGATAGTGATACCCAAAAGATATACTCTTGAAATCGATTATACCTTTTTCTGGGTACACTAGGGGTCACCAAAACCAATGTTGCCACGATGAACTCTCTTGCAAAAGTGGTTTTATCTTGTGTTAGAAATATGAAAATTTAAGTGATTTTTTAATGTATTTGTTGCATAATAATAGTCATAGCTCCGTTGTTTTTGGGTCGATTTTGATAAATTAAAGATAGAAATGTTCACAAAAAGTAGGAAAACAATACTGATGCATTTTAAACGCTTTTATTACACCGGAAAGTAGTTAAAAAGCCTCTACAACAAAAAATATTGTTCCAAAATAAATTTATGTTTGTTTCCAATTATGTTTACGTCATACCAATGGCTCCGATGTTACTAAATATGATACCACTAGATAGATTAGGTAGTTTACAACACTTTATGTCTCTTATAGTTTTTTCCTATGAAGTGCCGTTTTCGAGTAAAACGTAATTTTACAAAGTTTGTCAGGTCGAGGGCCGCGCTGTTGGCGGGTCTCGTCGACGTAGACCGCCGCACAGAGCTAAGTTATCAATCATACTATTGTCATTTTAAGACTTAATAATGTATACCAAATTAATATTTAATCTGAACTGCTTTCGTTGTACCTGCTTGAACATAAATTTCAATTACCCTGTTGCAGCAGACCTGCGTACTCAAAGTGTTTTTAATTGTTTCTATAATAAATTGTCATTGCCAAATTAGGCCTAAGTGTTTGGGTTTGCAGGATTATTATTTTTTTCTGTAGGGTTAAAAATTTATATATAAACTATTTTATACATAAAATAGTTTGTCGATATATATTTGAAAAAAATTCTGTATTATGTATTACTTTCAAACTATACAAATTACTATTTTGTGACATTACGTTGCTGAGCGTTGATAACTATTGATAACACTGAACAAAATCCATGTTACAACTTTCACACAACCTTAAATAAAAATTTCTTAATTTAATCAGACATGAATACTTGTATAGCTTTAAAAATAAGGATCATATTATTAATATTACATCCCTGCAAACCGGTTTAGTTTTCGATTTATGTAGACAACACAGTTCTCCATATGATTAAAATGTTTTATAATTATACTACATAAGATTGCTATTTTTGCCATAATGTATCATAATTATTATTAGTTCAGATTTTAAGATTTATGTTGCATTTTAAATTTTATGATCTAGCACGTAGCACGTAGGGTCATTTCGTTTCAAGCTTCATCCCCCTAGCCTTTGATTTAGTTCTAGATGGCGCTTTAAAATGTTGACCAAATTTCATAAAGGATTTTAAAATGTTTAACTTAACAACAGATTACCTACAGATACGTTTGGAATATATATTATAGACAAAAATAGTTCGTCTTTCACTACATAATCAACACAAATATTGTTTGAAAAGGCATAATTCCTTTGAATTGTACTGTAGCTGAGGTTCTCACAAACAGAAAGGAATACATTACAAAATGCGAATTTTGCGCACGGGCCCCCTAGTTTTAGCAAATTTCCCTATGGGGAATACAATATTATGGGACCATGTTACTTTTTCATTTTGATGTCCCCAGAGGCCAAAAATACCGTTCGTTCATTTTCATATATATATATGTCTGTGGTACTAATAACACTATTAACACAAATTTAAAGTTAATAAATTAACTTTAACTTATTTTAAGTTAATTAAAGTTCAAATTTTGAACTTTTGACAGGGACCTCCGATTTTGATGAACTTTGGTATGAAGTTGTAGGTAGGACCAGGTATATTTTCATGAGTTCGCGAACCAGCATTATCAGGTTATGGGAAGAAGGTTTTATGGGGTTTTAAAAGGGCCAAAAACGAGTTTATGGCATTTTTGGACATAAATTTTTAAAATTGAAGAATGTTAACTAAAACCATTTAAAAGAGATAAAAAAGAACAAACAATTTAGTATTTTGAATTGTTAACATGGCCTAACAGGTTACGGAGAAAATACAAAAATAGGTTTTCAATGTTATTCTTATGGGGAATTAACAAAACCCTGTATCTCACTTATTTATTGATATAATTTGATGAAATTTAGTATGTATATTCACTAGGTAGGGTTTAAATTATATTTACTTCCAGCACTCATATGGTGGCAAACCTACCTACTCAACCCCAAGAACCTACTGCTATGGGGTTTATGGGGAAAATGAAAAATATCAGAATTTGATGCAATTTAGTTACATGCACTGGGAATGGATTTTCCTATATCTACTTGCAATACCCAAAAGGCAGCAAATCTACATCCTCGTTCCCATGGTGTTTATGGGGGAATTAAAAAAAAGTAATCCTGTTGGAAATTCGCTGAGTGTGCAGGTCTGCTGCGACGGGGGTATTTTTAACGGTGTTAACCAAATACTTTTTATCACACTTTCCCACATAAAAAATAACTTTCACTATATTTGTCTAAGATGGTGTATATTAATATTGGTTGATTGAACAAGGAAATCGTGTATTGACTATTTTGAACCTTCAATGCATTGGTTAATAACTCTGTTTCGTTATCGTTAGTAACTTATATTATGCCTACATAATTCATAAAACTTTATTGAGTATCAAACGGTTTAGGATTATCAGAGTTATAGATAATATAATTTTTTGTGCATGAATGTTTCTCCAAATATTTTACAAGATTAATTTTATTTTCACATTTCAATTTCCTTTATTAAAAGATTCCAAACGAATATTGGTTATGGATTACAAGTATCCCATAAGAAAAAAAGAGGTCTGTCAGTAACAAGCTTCATTAGGCCTAATCGGGCCTTAAGAGAAGGGTCTCACAACTTTGTTGTTTCTATTATTACTTTAAGCTATTGTTATGTGAAATATTATTCTCAACAAACAAAAGTAAAATTTTGAAAATTTTTTAATACCGATATAGGTATAATATAAAAAATCGTGTTAGTTACACCATTTAACTCAAGAACTGCTCAACCAGTTTCCCTGAAAATTTGGGGGGGAGGACATATAGGATACTTTTTATCCACATTCTTAGATGGGGCTCCGCCCCACACGACTTCAAGGTTAAGTTGTCATGTTATTCTTATGGAAGCAACAATTTTGATATTGAAAAATATAATTAAATTTAGGAATATTAATTTAAAAAATATCTGTTGTTGTTTAAAGTATTGAGGGAAGATTGAAAATAAAAGACCAGAGGAAATTATAATAAACTTGCGGCGAGTGAGCGTAGCGAACGAGCTTACCTGAAGGGCTAAACAATTTTCAGTTTGGCATTCAAGCGATCAATTGTGTTGATTTTTCTCTGTCAAAGTTATTAATTTACAATTAGTGCACGTGTTGCTCGACATCGAGCAATTTATTTGGATACAATACAAAAGTTACATGTTGTTCTAAATCCTTTCCTGCTGATATGGGAGGATTATTATTGAATTTTGTACATGGATAAACAATTTTATGCAGAGTTGGCAAGAGTAATCAACGAAATGTTACAAAATAGTCAATTTCTGGTTTCCCATTTTTGTATTGAAATAATATTAGTTTAAATAGTTTATAATATATCTACATACAACTAATTAACTATTCATATTAAAATTTTAATGGTTTATGGTGTTTGCATCAATAGTAAACAAATATTGTTACGATTACAATTGTTAATTTGTAAGATCTAAAAGTACCAATACAAATTGTTTAAAAAAATCTACAAACCATTTTTTATCTATTAATTTACTTTAAATTTGTAACCCTGCATAAAAAATTGACTATCCTGCAAAAACAAACATTCAATTTGGCAATGTCAATTTATTATAGAAACAATTAAAAACACTTTGAGTACGCAGGTCTGCTGCAACAGGGTAATTGCAATTTATGTTCAAGTAGGTACAACGAAAGCATTTCAGATGAAATATTAATTTGGTATACCTTATTAAGTCTTAAAAAGACAATAGAATGATTAATAACTTAGCTCTGTGCGGTGGTGGTCTACGTCGACGAGACCGGCCAACAGCGCGGCCCTCGACCTGACAAACTTTGTAAAATTACGTTTTACTCGAAAACGGCACTTCATAGGAAAAAACTATAAGAGACATAAAGTGTTGTAAACTACCTAATCTATCTAGTGGTATCATATTTAGTAACCTTCAATGCATTGGTTAATAACTCTGTTTCGTTATCGTTAGTAACTTATATTATGCCTACATAATTCATAAAACTTTATTGAGTATCAAACGGTTTAGGATTATCAGAGTTATAGATAATATAATTTTTTGTGCATGAATGTTTCTCCAAATATTTTACAAGATTAATTTTATTTTCACATTTCAATTTCCTTTATTAAAAGATTCCAAACGAATATTGGTTATGGATTACAAGTATCCCATAAGAAAAAAAGAGGTCTGTCAGTAACAAGCTTCATTAGGCCTAATCGGGCCTTAAGAGAAGGGTCTCACAACTTTGTTGTTTCTATTATTACTTTAAGCTATTGTTATGTGAAATATTATTCTCAACAAACAAAAGTAAAATTTTGAAAATTTTTTAATACCGATATAGGTATAATATAAAAAATCGTGTTAGTTACACCATTTAACTCAAGAACTGCTCAACCAGTTTCCCTGAAAATTTGGGGGGGAGGACATATAGGATACTTTTTATCCACATTCTTAGATGGGGCTCCGCCCCACACGACTTCAAGGTTAAGTTGTCATGTTATTCTTATGGAAGCAACAATTTTGATATTGAAAAATATAATTAAATTTAGGAATATTAATTTAAAAAATATCTGTTGTTGTTTAAAGTATTGAGGGAAGATTGAAAATAAAAGACCAGAGGAAATTATAATAAACTTGCGGCGAGTGAGCGTAGCGAACGAGCTTACCTGAAGGGCTAAACAATTTTCAGTTTGGCATTCAAGCGATCAATTGTGTTGATTTTTCTCTGTCAAAGTTATTAATTTACAATTAGTGCACGTGTTGCTCGACATCGAGCAATT
This sequence comes from Neoaliturus tenellus, assembly GCA_030545055.2. Taxonomy (NCBI): domain Eukaryota; kingdom Metazoa; phylum Arthropoda; class Insecta; order Hemiptera; family Cicadellidae; genus Neoaliturus; species Neoaliturus tenellus. The sequence goes on from CM061531.1 coordinate 269,734,955, forward strand.
TATTTGGATACAATACAAAAGTTACATGTTGTTCTAAATCCTTTCCTGCTGATATGGGAGGATTATTATTGAATTTTGTACATGGATAAACAATTTTATGCAGAGTTGGCAAGAGTAATCAACGAAATGTTACAAAATAGTCAATTTCTGGTTTCCCATTTTTGTATTGAAATAATATTAGTTTAAATAGTTTATAATATATCTACATACAACTAATTAACTATTCATATTAAAATTTTAATGGTTTATGGTGTTTGCATCAATAGTAAACAAATATTGTTACGATTACAATTGTTAATTTGTAAGATCTAAAAGTACCAATACAAATTGTTTAAAAAAATCTACAAACCATTTTTTATCTATTAATTTACTTTAAATTTGTAACCCTGCATAAAAAATTGACTATCCTGCAAAAACAAACATTCAATTTGGCAATGTCAATTTATTATAGAAACAATTTAAAACACTTTGAGTACGCAGGTCTGCTGCAACAGGGTAATTGCAATTTATGTTCAAGTAGGTACAACGAAAGCATTTCAGATGAAATATTAATTTGGTATACCTTATTAAGTCTTAAAAAGACAATAGAATGATTAATAACTTAGCTCTGTGCGGTGGTGGTCTACGTCGACGAGACCGGCCAACAGCGCGGCCCTCGACCTGACAAACTTTGTAAAATTACGTTTTACTCGAAAACGGCACTTCATAGGAAAAAACTATAAGAGACATAAAGTGTTGTAAACTACCTAATCTATCTAGTGGTATCATATTTAGTAACATCGGAGCCATTGGTATGACGTAAACATAATTGGAAACAAACATAAATTTATTTTGGAACAATATTTTTTGTTGTAGAGGCTTTTTAACTACTTTCCGGTGTAACAAAAGCGTTTAAAATGCATCAGTATTGTTTTCCTACTTTTTGTGAACATTTCTATCTTTAATTTATCAAAATCGACCCAAAAACAACGGAGCTATGACTATTATTATGCAACAAATACATTAAAAAATCACTTAAATTTTCATATTTTTAACACAAGATAAAACCACTTTTGCAAGAGAGTTCATCGTGGCAACATTGGTTTTGGTGACCCCTAGTGTACCCAGAAAAAGGTATAATCGATTTCAAGAGTATATCTTTCGGGTATCACCTCAATGGGATTTTGAGGGCTTGGGTCCCCTACTAAGTCGCCCTATAATGTATGATCCAAGCTATTATATTTTTTTTATTTTTTATTATTTATTATAATGATATTTTTAGGATATTCTGATGATTTAATTTTTTTCAGATGATCACTTTATTTTCTTTTTACCATATTTAGTAATTTATTTAGCTCTATGTATATATATTTTTTCAAGAAGGCTTAATACTGTATTTTGTATATTAATAACCCTTTTTGTATCTACTCATTAAGTAATATTGTTAAAACCTAGCTCTTGATAAAACTTAAATAAAAAGCACATCAGAGGGTACTGATGGCGAACTCTTCCCCACAAACAGACCTGTAGTGTTGTGGGGAATATTTTCCATTTAGGCCTATTCATATTTTTCTGATGTAATGTATGTAATTTCTTTTTTGGAATAGAGAAATTAACTTTATTAAAAGTTACAAATCTGACTGGACTTCCAGTTGACCAAAGTTGATCCAGAATACAAACAATTTTGATTGTGATACAATAAGAAATTTTTCAATTACATACAGTAAAATAAAAGTTATGTATTTGGCTGGAATAAGTGATGACTTAAAATTTTGATAGTCTCTTATTTTTTTTTTTTTTTTTTTTTTTTTTTTTTTTTTTTTTGAGGGAGAGGCGGAAAAATGCATTACGCACACAGGTGGCCAGCCTGTAGTGTGGGGCTGCCCTAAAAAACGGGTTTACCCACTAAAAAACCTCCTCTACTCTTTAGGAATCTAACCTGGAATTGTTTATCACATTACGTCAGGCTAGGCCTAAATTTGGCTTACACCCGTGGGGCTCGCTCCTTATCCAGCCGCTCAATCAAGGGATCTGGGCCACTTCGCGGTCCAGATCGGTTTTCTTTTCCAGGAGGATGCCCCGGACGAACTGTGACAAACAATCCCAGTTGCCCTCATCCTCCAAAATCTTTTGGCAGACCGAGTCCACCGAAAATGCACCAAAGATTTATGTGGTCTCCAGGCGGGGCCCTTCCCAACGGGGACAGCGGAAGAATGTGTGTTCCGCATCGTCGGGAACACCCGGGCAATAAATGCAGTCCGGTGAACCGGTCTTTCCCATCCGGTTCAGGTACGACCGAAAATAGCCGTGACCTGTCAAAAATTGGGTCAGGTAGTAGTCCACCTCCCCATGCCGCCGTTCCACCCATGGTTGGACCTGCTTGATAAGTCGCGCAGTCCATCGTCCTCGGGTGTCGTGCTCCCAGCTGTGTTGCCACTGCTGGAAGGTTCGGGAGCGCTCTTCTGTTCTTGCCGTGTCCTTGCCGATCTCGCCTTGTCTCTGATAAATCGCTTTCCTCTCCCCTGCCAAGAGCTTGACAGGGATGACTCCGGCGACCACCAGGACGGCAGGCTCGGACACTGTCCGGTAGGCGGAACACACCCTGAGCGCAGCTTGACGCTGAACCCGGGCGAGTCGCAACCTGTAGCACTCCTTATCTAGAGCGCCTGCCCACACCTCTGCCCCGTAAAGGAGCACGGACTGGACCGCGGACATCAACAGACGTCTTCTGCTGGATCGGGGACCCCCGAGATTGGCCATCAGCCTACTAAGGTAAGTGACTACCTTAGCGGCCTTGTCCGCCGTACGGAAGATCTGATCCCTCCAGCTTAACTTGGTGTCCACCATAACCCCAAGGTATTTGGAGGCACGAGTTGATGTGACCACCTCCCTTCCCACTCGGAGTGGGACGACGGTGTCGATCCTCTTTTTCGTGAGGATCACAATCTCCGTCTTACTGAGAGCAAGCGAGAGACCGTGATCTGACATCCAGGTGTTGACCACACGCATGACTCGGTTCAACTTTAGTTGGGCCAGCTCAAGGTTGCGTGCAGCAATGAGAGCTGCGACGTCATCGGCGTACCCAACCAAAGTGGTTTCCTCAGGTATCTCGGACCTCAGGAGGCTGTCATAGGCAACGTTCCAGAGATCCGGGCCGAGTATTGAACCTTGTGCGGCACCAGAAGTGACTTCCATCGTCCGCATTCCGTCCCTCGTGTCATAAATCAGGCTTCGAGGGCGTAGATAATCCTCGATGAGCCGCAACATATATGCAGGAATACGAAAGGTGTTGCGAAGCGCATCCAACATATCGACCCACCTCGCCGAGTTGAAGGCATTCTTGACATCAAGCGTAACAAGAAGCACTACTCGGCGGGAGAAATGGTTGTGGCTCTCGGCTCTCTCCACAGCTCTCTGAACTTCGGTGACAGCGTCGATCGTTGACCGTCCCTTTCTGAAGCCGTACTGACGGGGGCATAAGTTCCCGGCAGCTTCCACGGCAGAAGTCAGGCGGGAACGGATCAGCTTCTCGAACAGCTTCCCAGCCGTGTCTAACATGCAGAGAGGCCTGTGGGACGACGGCAGCTCGGGATCACCTTTGCCCTTGCTGATCAGTACAAGCCTGGCTGTTTTCCAGGGAGCCGGAAACACCCCTTCTACCAAACAGGCGTTGTACATTCTCAGCAACAAGTCAGCGTTGATTGAAAATACTTTCTTTAAAGCCTCACTGGGAATCCCATCCGGGCCAGGAGCCTTGTTGCTCTTCAGGGAGAGAACGGAGGTTTCCAGCTCCTCGAAAGTGAAAAGTGGAACGTCCTCTACCCGTCCGAAGTCAACCGGCGGTCGCTGTGGATGTTCAGGAAACAACGCAGCGACGATCCTCCCCATGGTGGCGCCCTCCATGATGGAAGGTGGAGAGCGGGCGCCGAGTTTCTGTGTTACAAGTTTGTAACCCAGGCCCCACGGGTCGGAGTCAATGTCGTCACGAAGTCTCCTCCAGCTATTCGCCTTGCTCCTGTTGATCGCCTGGCGGAGAGATTTTCTCGCAGCTTTATAGGCCTCCGACTTACGAACTCTGTCTGCGGGAATTCTCGCTCTTGTGGCGGCTCGTCTAGTTCTTAAACATGTTCTTCTGAGTTCCGCAATCTCTTCAGTCCACCAGTAAACGGGTTGTTTGTCGCGTCGGGGTTTCCTTCGCGGCATAGACTGGTCGCAGGCCGAGACGATCAGTTCCATCGTGGATGTTACTAATGCCTCGGCCCCAGCCTCACCAGGATTCCCCTGCGCTCCCCGAGAGATGACTTCGGTGAACTTGACCACGTCCAGTTTGTTGGTGTTCCACCGGCGTGGCCCTTCCCGAAATGCGGAAACTCGACGATTTGCCTGATCATGCAGGTCAAAAACGATGTATTGGTGGTCGCTACCGATGTAGTCCTCCACAACCCTCCAGGCAGAGATCCTCGGAAGGAGCGACTCAGACGCAAAGGTGACGTCAGGGATCGTGCCTCTCAGCCCGGGGCGCCGAAAAGTAGGTGTGTCGCCCTGGTTGAGGACGACAAGACCGGCCCTGGCGATGAAATCCAGGATGTATTTCCCCCGGGAGCTGGTAGAGGGCATTCCCCACTCGACGGCCCTGGCGTTGAAATAGCCACCAACGACGACATGCCCGGTGGTGCCGAGAACGCACTCCTCTAGGCTATCTATCTTGTCGCGGAAGTCCTGGACGGTCTCGTTGGGTGTGAGGTAGCAACTGAAGATAGTCACGTCCCTGCACCGAACCCAGACGAATCCTCGGCCGCGCCCGTGACTTCGCACCAAGACATCTCGTGTATTACGTGCCCAAAATGCAGCAGTACCGAGGCTGTCCGAGATCCAAATGTTTGGGTCTCTGTCCCGATACTGTTCGCTGATAAGGAGCGCGTCAGCACCAAGTTCTCGGGCGAGCTGATCTAGAAGGTTATCAGCTCCCCAGGATCTATGAAGGTTGGCCTGGAGGATGCGAATTACCGGCCGCTGCCTTTTGCCTGTTCAAGTGCGGCTCTGAAGGCACCGCACTGACCAGACCCGGGTAAGTGACCGAGGGCACTGGAGCCTGAATCCTTGCAGAGGAAGCAGGAGGGGCTCGAGGAACATTCCTTACGTTTGTGGCCCTGGCTTCCACACTGGAAGCAGTTGGCACTCCTGTCGGGCCCTTTACAGTTTCGGGAGGAGTGGCCGAAACCGAGACAGCGGAAGCATCTCGAAACTACCACCCTCCGTTTGAGCCTGCAACTGACCCAACCGACTCTGAGGTGCTGAAGGCTAAGCAGCTTATTGGCGTGCTTTTCGCCCATCTCAGCAACAGCCATCCGGAGTTGACTTCGGTTGGGCTTAGTCAGCCATACCCTCACTCCATCAGCCGGTATCTCCGGGAGTGCCACCTGGATCGCACGGGTCACCTCCTCTTCGGTGGAGAGGGCATCAAGGTCCCGAATCTCGACCGAACACTTCGGTTCTATTGCCTTGATTGAGCCTTTGTCCCCAAGTGCAGTCTTGAGGGAAGCGGCAAAACCAATCTTGTCACTCGACTTCCCCAGTTCGAGGAGGACATCCCCGTTCTGGGTTCGCCGAATAGACTTGATAACGGTGTCGGTCTCTTCCGGTTTGGCCTGCGATCTAATCTGACCCAGAACATCGGCAAAAGATCGCCCCCCTAAGGGCTTGATCAAGATTGCCTCCGTCCTGGGCTTCTTAGGCCTGGGTTGTTTAGGCTTTCTGACAGACTTGCCAGAGGCCTCCCCAACCGGGTTTGAGACTTGCGTCCGCTCCACCCTCGACGCACTTTTCGAAGCCACCTCCGCTTGCTTCTGCCTCCTCCTTTCTTTCTTAGACAGGCGCGTCTTCCAGCCCCCCAAAGGTGTTGAGGCAGAGTTTGCTGCCAAGGCAGGATTAGCCGCCGGAGCAGGAACCTCTGCAGGAGTAGCCGTTGGAATCACGGCAGCGCCCGGGGCGGACTCAGTAGCCTGGACAGGAGATGTCTGCGATGCCGCAGTGACAAAAACCGGTCTCGGCACCGAGTCCACCTCAACAAGCTCAGGGCTTCCCGGCGAAGAACCGCTCTGCCTCTTCTTTCGCTTTCTGGCTTGAGTCTGGGACTCAGCCAGATGAGCTTGAGTCGAAGCAGACATAACTCGGTTCACAGCGTCGCGCTCCTGCTTCATTGCCTTCAGCCTGATCTTCCGGCATTCCTCGATTTCGCCAAGGAAATCCTCGAGTTTCGGAATTCCGTCCTTAATCGCCTTGTTGACGTTCTTCTGAATAAGGAGAGCCTTTGCCATCTCCTTCAAAAGATCGTTCATTTTCTCCAGGGACAGGTTTTCCTCCTCGTTGGCATCGTCCTGCTGCTGCCGAAGCATTTGCATCTCGAATGCCGGACGAAGAGGGCTCTTCCTGGGAGGAATTCCTTGCATCTCGGCTAGAGGTGTTACCGGCTCAGTCACCCCCATACCCAGCTTAACCTCATCCTTCTCCTTTCCGGGTACGGCCGACGATCCGGCGACACCAGCAGCCTTGAACGGGATCGGCGGAGGGGAGGCTTTAATTCCCCCCGTCGGCGTCCCAGTCTTCGAGGTCGGAGACCTCTGCAGTTTTGAGCTGCGCTTAAAGGCGGCCTGCTCATTCTCCTTTAATTTCGTGTTTTGGTTTTGAAAATCCATACTTTTGTTTCACCAGCGCATCGTGCGGCAAGAGGCGGCCCTTCATTGGCCGGGAGCGGGTACACCCTCGGAGGTCTACCCCCCGTAGGAGATAAGACACCCCTACCCCAGGACTCTGGGGCCCGAAACCTCCGTTTGCCCAGCACCGATACACGAAATGTGCCGGACGTGCTGGGGGTCGCACCGTGGCAATGCAGAGTCCGATCTCTGCATCCATGCCGCACTTCCTGACTAAGGTCCGAAGCGGCTGGCTTCTGACAACACACTGGAGGAGACCTTCGGCAGTGCGAGGCACACATCAGTCCCTGCAACACAACAGGGACACTCCCAGGACCACCCAGCGTGCGCCGGTCGAAAGAAGGTGGAAAGACACCCTTGATTCGGGGTCGAAAACAAGAAGGTGAGCAAGGTTAGCTCAGGAAAGAATAAAGACGGTGAGCTAAGACCTGAAAGATGAGAAGAAAGGCCCTAGCTCGGGAAGAACTGTGAGGAGGGTCTCACAGCTTGGCTCAGGTACCCCGGGGTCGCCAAGAAACACCCGTACAGTGGAAAGCCCACTGCCCCTGAGGGGGATAGAGTCTCTTATAACACTTATACAAATTGAATCGATAATTTTTGATGGTATTTCGTATTTTTTACAAAAATCAACAAGAAATTTTGGAATGGTTCCACGACTGCCAATTAGAATGCCAATCACAATCCAGTTTTTGATATTGTACTTTTCTGATAGGTATGGGATGCAAGGTTCATAAATTTTCTTCTTTTCGTTATTTACTTCTTCTACCTGCTCTTCGCCTGTTTCCATCCTTATGGTTGGGTCGATTAAAGCCTTGTATATTGTATCTTGTATCATTCCCTATGGTGAAACGTTTTCAATAAAACCCGTTCCAGCCTTTATCTAAATTTTAAAACAAATGAGGTTGAATATTGAAGTCGAAAAAGCGCAGCATGAGTAGAGCCTCATAACATTAAATGCTCCCACACTATAACCTGCGCCGGCTTAACATTCAGTCGTGAAGTTTATCTGAAACGTTTCAATCGACTATCGCGTCGTTACTACTAATAAGCTGGCCAAGTGTTTGCTCAGTGGTGATTCTCTGTACCATTAAACATTAACCGGAAAGATAGCCGGTAATTGGTCTGGGAAGATAGAATCAAGGACAGTTTTACACACAGCGCCAGCGCCAGTCTACCTTCATCATTTTAATTATATTTTGAAGCAAATTATTATTAATTAGTTCGTGCGGCTCGCGGATTATCTGATGGTATTGGTCGTGAAGTGCTGTGACCCGCGGTCAGCTGATCGGCTACCCCCCCCCCCCCCCAACCACCGGGCACATCACATCACATCAGCTGGTCTGGGGATTCGACTGGCGGCAGACTGGAAGAAATATAGTTTATTTTTCGAATTTAAGTAGACAGTTCGAGGAAATGCTTGGAAAGGAAGAAAAGCTCATGCTTGAAACATGTTATAGGTTAATATGCTTTTGACCATAAAATATTAAGATGAATATTTTCTTTTTAATCAGGAAGTAAACTTTTTCGCATTAGAACTTTGAGACTAAAAAACCGACCTCGTTCAAAATGTTTTAAGTAATGTATTTTGCAAATGGTAATATATTTGTAGGATTCCAACTATAAAAATAATACAATTCAATCGGGGTAGGCAATAACTAAATTTAGAGTTTCAGGGTTTTTAAATCCAAATTTTGAGGGTATTGTTGTATCTAAATATTGATGGCTGTTAATATTGATGCGCACTAGTTTTTAGCGAAAAACTGTATTATTTACAACAAGCGGAGCTGGGTTACAGCAGTATCTCTGATTGTTACACAACACTTTGTCATTAAGGCTGCGGTCTACCCAACCAAAACAAAAACAACAACAATGCCGAATATGCCGGCCTCGCGGCCGTAGCGCTAGGCGAGTTTGATGGCTGCAGAGGTTTACGGGGATCGTGTTTCAGAATTAACCAATTAAGATAGAGATTGACTCTTAACTTTTTCTAAAAGTACAAAAAAGGATCTCGTCGGCTATCTTTTTAGAATTTTCAAATAAAATTTCTAATTTCAGTTATAATTGTGTAAAACTATCTGTTTTTGAGTTTTATAGATGCAGAGGTTTACGGGGATCGTGTTTTAAAAATAACCAATTAAGATAGAGATTGGCTCTTAACTTTTTCTAAAAGTAGAAAAAAGGATCTAGTCGGCTATCTTTTTAGAATTTTAAAATAAAATTTCTAATTTCAGCTATACCGGTCTAAAATCATCTGTTTTTCTCGATTTTTAACTGAAGTTTTCTATTGGTTATAATGAACTAATTACAAAATTGTAACAGACGAAAACTAGTACCATTATTCTTCTTTAATATGACACCTTATTTATAGCTCTAGGCTTCATTTGGCAGAAGATAACACGATTCTAAAAAACCCTTGCATTTGGGTGCGCGCCAGGGGTTAGACCGCAGCCTTAAAGCGAATTTTCATGCCTTTCCTTTTTCAACATGTCTTCTAGGCGCCCATGGATTATCTTTCTCCACGCAAAACCCCGATAACCCCAATGTTCCTCTTCATCCACAGTCGTATCGAGTTTGGTCCGAGAACATAACTCCCCATTCCTGTTCATCCACAGTCGTATCCCGTTTGGTCAGCGGACCAGATGGCATGGCAGTGGGGGTGGCGGATCCAGGCCGCGGCCGAGGACGGGGCGGAGGCGGCTCATCCTGTGTGTCAGAGCGAGAGGGAGCGATGTAATGAGCTTGCATCACAATATTAATGCAACCGAGTCCCGTGCCAGTAATTGCTCATATAAATCCTCCAGTCGCCCGGACTCCTCGGTCCTACGCAACGCTCTGTAGGAATGCAGCGCATTCATGAATGCATGCCGCGCAGGCGCTGTGTCACCGGGCTGATGCTAAAATGTCACTGCATTCATCTAGAGTAGATTTTAAATTATGTACCGTTAAATGTCATAGTTTCCTATGTACAAATATTTTACGATTACTGTATTATAGTCTTTTGGCTTAAGTGCAGCCACAGTTGTAGATAAAAAAAAAAACTAACGTCAAGTTATACTGTCACAATTGTAAAAAATACAAATCAGGGTAAATCTTAACTCTACATATAAAATTTACTATAAAATGTTGTACATAGTGAATTCCTTAGACATTGAAAACAGTTAAATGTTTATATTAATCTACTCAACCGATTGGTGTAGCCATTAAAGATCCATAACATGAAACTTAAACTCCGTAATTAATTGAACTTAAACCAGCTACAAACTAGGAACAATTAACTGTTATTTAGGTTCTTCCGAAAGTCAAATCAATTTTAACTCAACACCTGATGCAAAATCCATTTCTCTCTAGTAAATAAAGAAATCATTATTTAGCCGTACGGGAAATGAAGGGAATCACGATAAAGAGTGGGAGGGTATGGGACCGACCCACCACGATGTCTGTACCATAAGCTCACTAATAACACGGTGGGACGAGATACCATCGCTGTAAAACTAACATTGCCCGCGGCCCTGAAATCGTGCCTCGCCGGCCAAACATGCATTTACCCCTACATACCAATTTCAAAACCATTACCTCCCCCATTTGCGCCCATTTTTTACACCCGCGCCTCGTCGAGGCGAATGATTTTGGCAACGAATGTGTTTGAATTGGTAATAATGGGAATTTGAAGGTGTGGGTTGTCGTTTATACTTCATTGATCGTTTGTGACAGGTAATGTTGTCAGGGAAGGACACCAGTATTTGGATTGTACTACATCTTGTGAATTGTTAAAATGCTCCTATATTTCTTTCTTTACCAAACATGATGAAGTACGATAAAGAAATACTTTACTCTTTGCATAACTAGCTTGCAAGTTGGTTCCGTCTTTTTGCTAAATAATTCATTATGAGCAAGCCTACCTTGTTGGATCTTACATTTGCCTATAAACTAATAAAACGCATTTTTCAGTTATTGGAAATAAGTTGATTACACCCATTCGACGGATGTGTTGGTAATACGATAAAGATAGAAAATTACACCCATGCAGCGTTCGTCACCGGGTTCACCGAAATGAGGCTCCTACAGTATTGGTTAATCGTTTGACTATCTAGTGAATTTCTTTGAATTTCCATTGCTTCTTTATTCTTTGAGGTCTCGAATCCTCCTCTGAGCCCAAGGGAGTATGATCTTTCTAGCTGTACCTGAAACCGACTCGTGAGGGAATGAGGGCCTTATCCGTTAGTCTCTGGTGTACTTATGGCTTGGCGACGATCTTTCATACACAATCTTTCAGTAGGCCTAGAGGTCTGAGAGCTGCTATAGCGGTAGCGAAGGTGGTCCTTATTTGTTCGTCTTAAGTTACGTATCAGATAGATTGAACCTGGGGTTCATGCCCAGGGGCTGGGTGCAGTTCTCTCCCTTCTAGAGAAAGGCAGGTTAAAACTTATTCGATCATTCCTTACATCACCTCCTTCCAGTGTGTAATCTACTACATCCCACGAATGTGTCATCAGTATCCTACAGGGAAACAACATAAATAGAAAATTATTGTCATGGCCTAAGTGTATTTGTAAAATATGTATATATAACGCTTTGTTACTGACAATGACCAGCTAATTCATTTATCAACCATCATTAAATGAAAGCAGCTGGGTAAAGTATGGAACCTTCACAAGCTACAACTTTCCTCATTATCGAACGGTAACCTTATAAGACAGTTAAAGGAGAAACGCTTTATTCAGTAATTAACTGAGTGCAAAGGAAACCTGGAACTCCACAAAAACACGTTTTAAAAAGCGTGTTCTTACAAATATATCTCATTTCTACTCTATTGATTAAATAGTACTGGAGACCCCGTACTAAAGAAAATAAGTAGATGGCTGTTTTAAGGCTAAATGTATTAATGCGTTTACGTACCTATGCCGTCTTCAATTAGGCCTATGTATTTCCATTAGTATCTCGATGTTTTATTGTGGTTTCAAAATAGTCATTGATGTCCAATCTATCTTCTTATTTCTATAAGGGTTTCGTCTGTTACGTCCCTTTTTCTCTCGACCCACTGAACCGATTTTTAAGATTGAGGTGTCATTTTAAAGTTTAGGATATACCGCAGTGACGAATCGTAATTAAAAACGTCATATTGTTTCGGGCTTCGCCCCCCTCGCCTTTGATTTATTTCTAGATGGCGCTTTAAAATGTTGACCAACTTTTATTGCATTTTCTTTAATGTGAATTGTAATTTAACAGCTGATTACCTTCACATGAATTTTAAAGCCAGATAGTAAACAAACAGATTTCTGCCACTTAATAACCAACATACATTGTACTTTAGGTTAGTTTCTCTCATACAGAATCATAAAATGCGCAATTTGCGCACGGGCCCCCTAGTAGCTTTTAATCTAATTATAGGTTTATTAATTTCTTCTGCGATGTATAGACTTTTTTGTGATTGCGTCACTATCCCCTAAGATGTCCTTGTGCCATTGTAAAAGTTACGCACAGACACATTAAAAGGAAGAAAAACGCATTTTCACTTTCAATAATTACACGTTTTTGTTTTGAGTCTGTGAAATTAATGTGCATTAAGTTTGTGAATTTTTATTTGAAATAGAATGTATATGAGCAGTGATTATGGAAAATGAAACCATGGTAACCTATTGTAGGCCTACTTACTGCAAAGCAATAAGGGTACTAAACCACTAAAAACCTGTTTCAAAAACTTAATATTAATAAGTTTCAGGTTAATTTTGTAAATTTTCGGACATCAAAATTTTAGATGAACAAATCCTGGAATACATTGGGCGTTAAACATTCCTAACTCAAATTGACGGTAATCCGAGCTGACATCTACAATTACCTGATAGCCGGGGCATTTCAGCCACTCGTTAGTAGTCAACTAGTCGCAGGCAGTGAGCCACATTAGCGGAGACCTCTGGCGGTGGAAATGATAATTACATGTCGAGTAGATGTAGATGTAGATGTAGATGCCATCTGGGCAGCGGAGTGTGAGACGCACTCGGGTTGTTATTAAATCACTGGACTTTCCGCTGCAAAAAAGTTTTAGGGAGGATGTGGCCAATAAAAATGGTTTATGTTCTAACACAGTTCCGACATGAGACTTTAACCGTACACGTAATACTGAATATTTATATGAATACTAAGTATAGAAAGATATATCCAAATCAGATAAATGTTTAGTGAATGTGTGACGTATTTGTAAAAACTGTGTTGGTATGTTGTTACGTTGGTGGTGGACTATGTTTAACTTCACCACTGTGTCACCACTGGATCGCTTTTAATAAAATATTGTATGAAAATTTTTAAGAAATATGTTTTAAGCCATTATGTTTTTACGGTAAGGCCTTCATATAGGCATCTATGTCGCGGTTTTGGGGGAAATTTTTTTTCGATTGTTTATGGACATTGCAGATGTCAAAAAATATTTCCTACAATTTAAATAGTTTCAAAGTGAAACGACTGAGTCAGTAACCATAAAGTTAAGAAATATCTATTGGTATTAAAAAGAGTACTTGGGGAACCGAGCTTATGCTTGGTAAAATTATTAAGCGTCACTTTCCTTTCACAAAGAAGGCTTATTCGCTCCGCTAACTCGCCCTCTTCCATTTAATAACAAGCTCGTCGCTTCGCTCACGCGCCAGGCCAAAGGGTGCTGCACTTTGGTATAAATTTGTTGAACCACAGCTTAAAGATGTAACACATTGGTTTTGATCTACAATTATCAGCTGATTTCTGTTAAATTTAGTAGCTAAAAAATTTTGATGAGGATAACATAAGAACTTTCAAGGGCTCTAGGACGAAACCCGGATTTTTCCCAGACATTTGACCAACTCAAATCGATTAATAGTACTCGAAGCCTTCACATTCAACTAAACGATAAAAATTCCTTGTACAGAAAAAACATTTTAGTCTGTACAAACAGTATAGTAAATAACTTGTTTTATAGTTTAAGATAAGATAAGATGAGATATCAGAGTACAGGACTGTATTAGTGCAGATTAGACTTTCTTATTTTATTAAATCTTAAAAAACGTTTGCTGTCATACCCCACAGTGTTTCCGGATGAAAACACCCAGTTTTGTTCACTGTTTATAAAATTAATTATTCAATCAAGTACATTATGAAGGACACTAGAATTTTTGATTGAAAAATGTTTACTCATTATATTTTTTACCAGTTTAACAACTAATCTCAAGAGTTCTCAACATATTTCAACGAACAGATTGTTTAATTATCACCATACGGGTGTGAAGTGTCGGCGCGGCGGCAGACTGAAGGCAGACAGTGTGGTAACCAGTGGTGAATCATCATGGTTGCTTCATCGTGCAGTGTAGGTACACGGCTATCATCAGCCCAGCGTCGCGTCGGCCCCCTCACACGGTAGATGCGCTGACAATCAGTCAGTTGTGAGTGGGCGGCGCGGAGTTGGCTGCGGATGTGGTAGCGCTAACATCGATTAATTGCTCATACTCACTCTCTGCGATAAGAGTTGTGATTGGTGGACTAACTTGAAATATGAGAAACAGACGGTTTTGTAAAAATCGTTCAATTTATTTCTGAAATAGGGTTAGGCCACTACTACTTTTGGTGTAATCATGAGTTTGCGATAGTATAATTATGCGATTTAACTCATACCTTGCCAGGATGGTTGAAAGGGTAGTAAAAGTTACGAGTTATGCAGAAAACCAAGGTAATATTTTCCATATGATTTTTAAAATCCAATCCTAGATCTATGAACGAAAATACAACTATAAAAGGGGTTTCAACAAAACCACAGCCAAAAATAAAAAAATGAGAATTATTATGTGAAGGGGATGGTGAGAAAAGAGTGATAAGTTAGATGAATAAAAAAATGTGGAGTATTTACCTGAAATAATGTTTTGTAAATAAGGAAATATAATAGTTTGGCCTATTATTTGCCATGATACGGTAAAAGTCCACGTAATTTCATGATTTGAAATTACCAAACTCCCTTATCTGTATTCTGTTCTATCAGGTTCTTGATGTATTTCTAACATTAAACTTTAATAAAATTATGTGAAGATGCTTATGCCTTAGACTTTCCAGTGAAATTTTAAATTTTGAGGGAACAAGTCAATTTGTGATATTATTGTTGCTTTTATACCTCCTTCGCAGGTTTAATTATTCTAATAGTTTATCTACCCAATCCATTAAAGTTATATGAAAGATGGCTTGTGTAGCCCTTTTGTACTAACGGAGGATTATAACTAAATAATAAAAAAAAAATAATCTATTATATCAATATTAACTAGCTGTTGCCCGTCACGGCTTCGCCCGTGATTGAGTTTATTTTTTAGAGAATAAAATCTCTTTAAAGAGCAACTGAATCTTTTTCAAATTCCATTGAAACATTGATGTAGTGTGGGCGGAGCCCTAAAGGAATTACCGGTATGCAAAACATTAGCTTAATGAGCACCTTTGAGTAAAGGGGAACGTTCATGTCACATTTCAACTCCGTATAGTCTCTAGAGTAATTTTTAAGTCCAGTGAGAGCCTTAAAGAACTTCAAAAACTATATTTACAAAGCTTTTTATTAGGGAGTACCTATTAGCAAAGAGGAACATCCACAATTAATTTCAGTCCCGTAGGATTTATGGTAATTTTTATATTCTGTGGGGCGGAACCCTAATGGAAATTTGCAAAACTGTTCCATAGTGCGCACCAATGAGATAAAGGAACGCCGACTACAAAGTCAATATGGTCCTATAGTTTCTGAGATCCGTTGTTTCCTTGATTCGCATTTGAAATTGGCCACAAGGGTGAATCATCATAGTAATTTTGAAGTCCTGTGGGGTCCCTAAAGGATTTCAAAAACTATATTTGTAAAATCATTTCTTAGTAAGTACCTATGATGAGCAAAGAGGAACGACCATGTAAAGTTTCAATCCAGCAGGTCATAGAATAATTTTTAGTCCAGTGGAGCGGAGCCCTAAAGCTTCAAAAAAATTATTTAAAAACACTTTTCTTATTAAAAAACTATTAGCAAAAAAGGAGTCCTTGCCAATTTTCAACTCCTTGAGCTTTATAGTAATTTTGAAGGTTCTGTGTTGTCCCTAAAAGAAACGTGCAAACAGTTTTTATTAAGCTCCTATAGACAAAGAGCTTCACTTTTTAACCCCACATTCCCTATATTTTAAGAGATGCGTCATTTCCTAAATTTGTATTTAAATTGGCTATAAGAATAACATTAAATATATTGCAATTTCAAAAGCCTGTGGGGCAGAGCACTGAAGGAATTGTGCAAAAGTGTTTCTTGGTAAGCACCTACGAACAACGAAACCGTCCATGCCAAATTTTTAACGCCTTAGGCCCGAACGTATATTGAAGTCCTGTGGGGAGGAGCCCTAAATAGCTTTCCAAAAACATCATGTAGTCAGCACCTATGGGCAAAGTGGATCTTCCATGCCAACTATCAATACCTTAGGTCGTCTGGTTTTTTCAGATTCGTTGTTGACCCTGGGTTATTTCACCTGTAAACTTGAAACTTTTTATATTCACTGCTTGTCCATGTATTGCCAGTTAATAGTTTTATTAATAAACACTTCAAATTGTCATTGTTGATTTCGGCCGTAATTTTTAACTCAAATGAAATTCAATATATATCAGAACTTGACGTCGTAGATAGGCCTACATATTTCCTTCTGTTTTGATAAGGCAGACATTCTCTTGTCATGAAATTAACGTGCATCAGTCTGTCCCAGTTATCAGTGGCATGTTTGACGATTTTGGCTCGTATACTGCGGCAATCTGCGATAGACCCTTTCATAGCAAAGGATAATGCAGGCAAAAGACAGGAACAATCACGAGAGCACTGTAAGTTTCTAACAGTTCAAGGTTCGTCATCACCTTTTATTGTACTAGGAATACGCTCCGATGTCCGTCCCGTACAAGAATTTTTTACTCACTTTTTGAGTTATTAGGTGACGCTTTTTTAAGGCTGCGGTCTACCCCTGGCGCGCACCCAAATGCAAGGGTTTTTTAGAATCGAGTTATCTTCTGCCAAATGAAGCCTAGAGCTATAAATAAGGTGTCATATTAAAGAAGAATAACGGTACTAGTTTTCGTCTGTTATAATTTTGTAATTAGTTCATTAAAACCAATAGAAAACTTCAGTTAAAAATCGAGAAAAACAGATGATTTTAGACCGGTATAGCTGAAATTAGAAATTTTATTTTAAAATTCTAAAAAGATAGCCAACTAGATCCTTTTTTCTACTTTTAGAAAAAGTTAAGAGCCAATCTCTATCTTAATTGGTTATTTTTAAAACACGATCCCCGTAAACCTCTGCATCTATAAAACTCAAAAACGGATAATTTTACACAATTATAACTGAAATTAGAAATTTTATTTGAAAATTCTAAAAAGATAGCCGACGAGATCCTTTTTTGTACTTTTAGAAAAAGTTAAGAGTCAATCTCTATCTTAATTGGTTAATTCTGAAACACGATCCCCGTAAACCTCTGCAGCCATCAAACTCTCCTAGCGCTACGGCCGCGAGGCCGGCATATTCGGCATTGTTGTTGTTTTTGTTTTGGTTGGGGTAGACCGCAGCCTTAAGGGAGAGGTAAGCAAAATGCATTACGCACACAGGTGGCAAGCCTGTAGTGTTGGACTCCTCTAAAAACGGGTTTACCCACTAAACAACCTCGCCTCTACTCTTTAGGATTCTAACCTGAAGTTGTTTATCACAGTACGTAGGGCTAGGCCTAAATTTGGCTTATGCCCGTGGGGCTCACTCCTTATCCAGCCAATCGATCAAGGGATCTGGGCCACTTCGCGGTCCAGATCATGTTTCTTTTCCAGGAGGATGCTCCGCACGAACTGTGATAAACAATCCCAGTTGCCCTCATCCTCCAAGATCTTTTGGCAGACCGAGTCCACCGAAAATGCACCAAAAATTTGTGTGGCCTTCAGGCGGAACCCTTCTCAACGGGGGCAGCGGAAGAATGTGTGTTCCGCATCGTTGGGAACGCCCGAGCAATAAATAAAGAATTGGCAGCCGTTCCACCCATGGTTGGACGTGCTTGATACGTCGCGCAGTCCATCGTCCTCGGGTGTCGTGCTCCCAGCTGTGTTGCCACTGCTGGAAGGTTCGGGAGCGCTCTGCTGTTCTTGCCGTGTCCTTACCAATCTCGACTTGTCTCTGATAAATTGCCTTCCTCTCTCCTGCCAAGAGCTTGACAGGGATAACTCCGGCGACCACCAGGACGGCAGGCTCGGACACTGTCCGGTAGGCGGAACACACCCCGAGGGCCGCTCAACGTTGAACCCGGGCGAGTCGCAACCTGTACTACTCTTTATCGAGAGCGTCTGCCCACACCTCTGCTCCATAAAGAAGCACGAACTGAACCGCGGACATCAACAGACGTCTTCTGCTGGATCGTGGAGACCCGACATTGGCCATCAGCCTACTAAGGTAAGTGACTACCTTAGCGGCCTTGTCCGCCGTACGGAATATCTGATCCCTCCAGCTTAACTTGGTGTCCACCATAATCCCGAAGTACTTAGCAGCACGAATTGATTGGACCACCTCCCTTCCCACTCGGAACAGAATGACGGTGTCTATCCTCTTCTTCGTAAGGATCACAATCTCCGTCTTACGGAGAGCAAGCGAGAGACCGTGATCGGACATCCATGTGTTGACCACACGCATGACTCGGTTCAACTTTAGTTGGGACAGCTAAACGTTGCGTGCGACAATGAGAGCTGCGACATCATCGGCGTACCCAACCAAAGTGGTTTCCTCAGGCATCTCCGACCTCAGGAGGCTGTCATAGGCAACATTCCAGAGATCCTGGCCGAGTATTGAATCTTGCGCGGCACCAGAAGTGACTTCCATCGTACACGTTCCGTCCCTTGTGTCGTAAATAAGGCTTTGAGAGAGAAGATAATCCTCAATGAGTCGCAACAGATATGCAGGAACGCGAAAGGTGTTGCGAAGCGCATCCAACATATCGACCCACCTCGCCGAGTAAAGGCATTCTTGACATAAGCGTAACAAGAAGCACTACTCAGCGAGAGAAATGGTTGTGGCACTCGACTCTCTTCACAGCTCTCCATGGACTTCGGTGATAGCGTCAATCGTTGACCGTCCCTTTCTGAAGCCATACTGACGGGGGCATGAGTCCCCGGCAGCTTCCACGGCAGAGGTCAGGCGGGAACGGATCAGATTCTCGAACAGCTTCCCAGCCGTGTCCAACGTGTAGAAAGGCCTGTGGGACGACGACAGCTCGGGATCACCTTTGCCCTTGCTGATCAGTACAAGTCTTGCGGTTTTCCATAGGGAGCCGGAAACACCCCTTCTACCAAACAGGCATTGTACATTCTCAACAACAAGTCAGCATTAATTGAAAATACTTTCTTTAAAGCCTCGCTGGGAATCCCGTCCGGGTCAGGAGCCTTGTTGCTCTTTAGGGAGAGAACGGAGGTTTCCATCTCCTCGAATGTGAAGAGTGGAACATCATCTAACCGTCCGAAGTCAACCGGCGTACATCCTAGGCCTAGCCTACAAATAAATACATACAAAGAATGATTTTAGCTAAGACTCAAAACAAGCAAGTAACTTAATAATAATTATGCTTACAATATTAAAGGTAAATAGATTGTAGAGCGAAAAAAACAATACAATTTAAAATGATTGATTAATTAATCAAAATTAATAAAAATCAAGTAATGTAAGTATTGTAGAATTACGCTTACTTAACACTTAATGCATATTTTGTTACCTGAGACATAGGCTACAATGGCACAACACATTCTAATTAGTTGTTCAATTTAAATCTTTCTCCCAAATAGATATTAGTTTTATCCCATAAATTAGTTAATGGCATAATTCTGTACGACACCAATTCATTCCACATCAACATGCCTATCTTTTGGTAGACTATAATTTATAATTTCAACAACTAAACATCAGTGTTGATCTATTTAATTTAACAAACAGGTCTGTCAAAATATCAATTAAATTTTATTTAAAAACGTAACATAACGGCGAGCAAATATAAACAAGAAAAGGTTATGTTATGTTGTTTTCAGCATACAGCGACAACTCAGCTGCGATGGGGGAAAATAAACTGATCATAGCAACTACATTAGTCAAACCATGTAGCCTAAACAACTAAAGTTCTGTCAAAAATTCCGGAAAATAAGCTTATTTAATACTTGAAAATAATTGCTCGATTATAGTTTATTACCTAGTTTAAAATACTTAAAATCTAACCTGAGAATTTCATTGAAATCAAATTAGTAATAAAAAAGCCTTTTGGGGGTCAAAAATCGCCTAAGAGAAATTTAAAGTCGATCTAAAGAATTTTTATACTCTATGTTCCATATAGTAAAAAATTCAATTAACTTAACCAATAAACATTTTACACCATCTAAATTGTTTACAAAGAGATACAAACATTGTCATATGGCTATGTCGTCTCTTGAATTTATTATTTCACTAACAGCTGATAGCTTTGAATCTTCAACGGTAATTACATCAAATCTTTGAAGTCGTGTAGGGCGGAGCCCTGAAGGAATTTCGCAAAACCGTTTCTTAGTGAGCACCTATAGGCAAAGAGGAACTTCCATCCCAAATTTCAACCCTGTAGGTCCTATAGTTTTGGAGATTCGTTGTTTCCTAGGTTCGTATTTTAAGTTCTCCATAAGAATAACATTGTAACGAAATTTTGAAGTGGTGAGGGGCGGAGTCCTGAAGGAATTTCGCAAAACCGTTTCTTAGTGAGCACCAATGGGTAAAAAGGAACGTCCATACCAAATTTCAATCCTGCATGCTCTCTACTTTTGGAGATTCGTTGTTGCTTTGGTTTGTATTAAAAATCCCCCATAAGAATAACATTGTAACGAAATTTTCAAGTCTTGCGGGGCGGAGCCCTGACGGAATTTTGCAAAACCGTTTCTTAGTGAGCGTTTTTGAGCCGAGATGAATGTCCATGCCAAGTTTTAACCCTCTAGGCCTTACAGTTTTGGAGATACTCTGATACGTGAGTGAGTATGGTATTTGACAAATATATAGTAGATTTTCTATTTACAGTATCTATAAATAAAAAAATTAAATATGCGTTTAATGTGAAAATAAAGTGTATTTGGAAAGACGGCCTACTGACGTTTCAATAAATTTTATCACACAAAATACACATCCTAACAATACAATTTTGTAAAATTATTTAACTCTCATATAACCGAAATCCTGCATTCAAACATCATTTCATTCGTTACACAATATAAAATTTTAAAATAGATATTATCTCCCATTTTGTCCGTACCTGTAACTACACTATGTTTAGGATATCGTTCAATAAAAGCAATAGTGTAATAATGACTACTTTAAAGCCACAAGCGTATTTATATTTTGACAGATTAACATGAAACTTTGATTGCCTAATTTTAAAATATTATTTCATATATTAAAATATTAGTAGGATTACCTACAGTTTTATTTTCACATAAATATCCATAGCTGTTATTTAGTACGAGTACTTTATTCCTAGTGTTAAACCAAAGAGCTTTATCTAACAATGTAGGCCTACACAATACATTAATTTCAATGTAAAAATAAATTTTTATAAATAATTATTGCAATTGTGATTAATATGCAAAACTATTTATATGTAAGTCTCCTAATCATAGACATGTGCAACCAAGACTAGACAGGTAATAAGGGGAAGCTGTTCGGATGAAAACTGGCATTTCACTGGGAAAAATCCTTTAAATCAAATAATCGTTTAGTAGTAGAGCCATGCACGGTTTTAGTTTTCCAGGTTTGTTAACAAAAATACAAGATCTTTCAAAAATATACACGATGTTCCAAAAGTTCCGATCCAAACTTTACTAAATTAAGTATTAGGTTTTTTTAGTCTGTCTGTCAGTATGAGTTTTTTAAACAAAAATATTCAATAATTCATTACGTCCGTTTTGGTTGCAAATATGAAATTGAAATTTTTAAATATGGTTTAAGTTATTTAGTTACATTTAAATTGAAAATTTCCAACTTATATCACTCCCATACTAAAAATGAAGGTAATTTAAAATTGCTTATGTTAAATATCTCTAATATATCAAATTTCACAAAATTGCAAAATGTTACTAAGATATTTCAGTTTGATTATCTAAACGATACTACTAAGATTATAAATATTGTACAACACCTAACTAAATAAATGAGAGTTTTCTTAACGAAAACAAGCCAATTTCCAATAACTGTCCCCCGTTATAACTTCCCGTTCGCAAATTGCACATTTTGTAACATTTATATTTTTTAGTTCAATAACTCACATTATAGTTCAAAACTATTGATCTATTTACTTCAAAACTATTAATCTCTATTTTTGTTTACAAACTGACTTTAAAATTAGTCTGAAAGTAATCAGCTCTTAAGTTACAATTAACATTAAACATCGTACAATGAAAGTTGGTCAACATTTTAAAGAGCCCTCTAGAAATAAATCAAAGGTGAGGGGGTGAAGACCGAAACGATGTGATTTTTTTTAATTACGATTCGTCCACGCGCTACATCCTAACTCCTAAGCTTTAAAATGACACCTCAATCTTAAAAATCGGTTCATTAGGTCGAGAGAAAAAGGGGCATAACAGACGAAACCCTTATAGAAAAAAGAAGTTAGTTAGATAGATGAATATACTTAACGCCTTTATATATAAAAACGGGGTAGCATGTACATATCAGTAATTCTTCTTCTTTAGAAACTTGCAACTAATTTAATGAGGTATTTTTTTGCAGATATGTTTTTGAGAATGTAAACAATTTAAATTGATTTATTTGTAAATAAATTTTACATATTTTATATACAAAGGTGACTGGTTGAATTATGTATTTATTTTTAATATGGTAAAATGATTACAAAACTTCCATTTTACAATTTATACAGAACCTACTATTATCATTCTGCCTTGAAATATCACCTGTTGTGTTTTGATCTTATCTCAATTTTGAAATGGCGTCAAAGTTGTACTATCACTGGTTTTTTCATATATTCTAATATGAGTAAGGTATATTTGTATATATGTATGCACACGTATCTCAAAAAACGGCTCGAACGATTTTCTTCGAACTTTGCAAATAATTTAGTTGTGCGATAAAAATAATATAAATAAAGGTCTCCACGTGAGGAAAAATCGTATTACTTTGTTGTCTTTCATTAAAAACTAGTAAATGTGTTACTCGAAATCAAGCAATTTATTTTAATGCAGTACAAATTTTACTTTAGCTCTAAATCAATGATATCCGACCAATCCAATAATGTGAATATCTGTAGGCCTAATCATCAATATCTACACGTATTTTCAGCTTATTATTATGTTTTGATGTTTAAAATGCTTTATTCAATCCCAATGTTATTTTAATGGGGAATTTTTAGATTTCAATGGTGGATAGCACCCTTTATTTTCAGTCCGATTCTCATCAGGTTTTGGCGGAAACAACTACAGACCAAGCCCTATCAAACGACACCAAAAACTTGAAAATCGGTTGAAAATTGTAGAAGTTCTCAACACCAAAAAAACCCCTTAGAGTCATTCTCGCTTTTGAGCCAGTAGGCAAGGAAATAATTTCGGAAATCTCTGTGACGTTGCAAAGTAACTCGATTTCTCTTAGTAATATTTGTTAAATTTTCAAAATTTCGAGGTATGAGTGGCCTAATATAACTAAACATTTACCCAGTTTAAAGAAAATCGGTTGAAAAACGGCGTACGAAACAGGGGAATAAAATACCATGTTTTGCATTAAAAGCCGTATGGTTATAATTGCCGACTTCGCAACAATACGCTACTGGCCCAAACCCAAAGGTGAAGATGACTCTTAAGCCGCATCCGCACTGGCCGAACATGTTCGCCAAACAAAGTTCTTCCGAACATTTGTTTGTTCGTTGCTAACCTTTTAGAATGTAAATCATATGGCCGGTTAATTGTTTGTTAAAAATGTTTGTTGATTTTTGTGTTCGCCGAACAAGTTCGCCACGAATGTTCGCCCAGTGCGGACGCGGCTTTAGCAAAGGGTGATTGAGTCATGGATAGATAAAATAAATTTTAACATTGGTCTCATGGAGTTAAAAATCAAAAGGCAAACAACTGACTCGCCTTAGAAAGTGAGGACCACGTGATCCAGTATAGGCCTAAACATGTAATAGCCTAAACATGTAGAGGCCTCAACATGTAGTTTTGCAAGGCAGCCAGTTACTTACTAAATTATTAAATGGTACTACTGTATAATAAAAATAATTTATCATTCTTTTTAATCGTACTTCATACTGCCGATTACTAATTTTTAGGTGTCATATAAAATTATAAAACAACTAATAATTTTAGAATTGATGTGAATTTAAAACAAAAGCATTATTAGTAAGAATCATGAAAACAGCTGTAAACCAAATAATTAGAATCCACGAGTTACAGATTCAATATGTGATTCAACAAATATACACCATATTGGAGAGCAAATGTATGCCTACATTGAAACAGTCTGAAAGGTATTGAGCGAAGCGAACAACCATGTGATGAAGGCGAGTGTGCGGAGCGAACGAGCTCGTCTTGATCAAGAAATAGGCCTTTTTGCCATAGACATTTCACCGCAATGTCTGCAACTGATATTAGCCTATACTATAAATAACATTAATGTTTGAGTTTACCGAGCAAATGCTCGGCCTCCAGGTAATTAAGATAATTATTAGTCCTACTACAATTGGTATAACATCCTTCTCTTCAATAAAATTACATTTATAGGTAGGCCTAATATAGACTAATCGTAGCCTATGAATCCAGAATTCTTAAAGATTAAAACGAGATAACCACTCCCACTCGTACAAATACATTTAAAAATGTCTTGGTACTTTAAAAATATGTTCCGGTAAAACCCTTTTTGCGTTCACGAAAAAGGTGGTATATAGTAGTTATGAATCCATAACTCTTTTTAAGTGTTTATACTCTTTTGCGGCTTTGAAAATTCATTATCGTCACATTCTTTACAAAGTCTTCAATAAGGGGAAATTAAGGTAAATTTATTCATTGGAATAATGTTAGTAGTTCTCTACAAAGCAACTTTTCCCTGGCTTACGAGTGAACTGGTTGACAACATGGCAGCACTAGGGCATCAGGCGGGGTGCGGACAGCGCACAAATCAACATCAGCGCTCGGCGAGCGTTTACGGGGGACGCGTCGTCGGTAGGTGTGCGCAATCCATACACATACAGCCGACGCGATGTAAATGCGCAGCCTTTATTCAATTAGGGGCCGCGGGGCTCGATAACTCTTGCGGCGCGCATGCTCAATGCCTTTTACGGGTTTATTTAAGCATGCAAATGAGGAACACAGCCGGCGAGCGACAATAGTTGAAATCGATCTCGATGAATCATGGCGAGGTGGCCTACGGAGTCGGGGAAACGTTTATTTTCTATAAATCTATTCACGACGCGTTTTTTCTGTAGCATGTTACACCGCAGGACAGTCGACATGAGATAAGGCTGCGGTAATAAGGGGCCGTATGTCGATACGGTAGGCCGTGGCATATGTAAATGGAAGCGGCTGCGGCCCGCTGCAAGAAGAAGAAGAAGAAGCTGACAGCGCTCCAGTGGTCAACACGGTAACTAACGGTCAATTATACGGCGTTCGCGGGGTAAACGCGCAACAAATGATGCGGCCGGGGAATGTATCAGATGCGGAGACGCGGACAGCGCATATGCCGCGCTGAGCTGAGGGACAGCCTGTCGGTCTGGGGGGGGGGGGGGTCGGTGGACCATCATAAAATCCGGAGACCATCGGTAACGGTGATGATAGTTAGTAAGTAGATAGAGATTTGGTATCGAGAAGTTGTTAGTTAGTCTCGTATAGGTGCGTATACGAAATTTGGCTATGGGAACAATTACGAGACAAAAGAGCTGGGAGGACGTGTGTATCTGTCACTGCTGCTAACAAAATACAATGCACGTTATTAATTACTTTATTTTTCGGGAGTGCTTAGTTTTTGTAAGTTAATGAGCGATAGTGAGACATTATTGCCGTAGGCCTACGTCCATAACACCATACCGCATTAAAGAGCTCAATCAAGTGCCATCATTAAATCTTCCATTATGAACAATCAAATATTGTACATTTATGTACTAATATCACTGGAAAAGAATTTACATAAATAGTTTATATAGGCCTGAAGTAATTCATAATATGTTCAGTAATATTTTGTAAAGGATGTTTGCTTAGATTTCTTGTGCTCGCCAAACAAGTACGCCACTAATTCTCAACTAAATTTATCCCCATTGAAAATTACATGGAGTCGTAGTATGTTGTATAAACTCCATCTATTTGCTCAAAGTTCTCTCGTATCTTTGTCCTTGATCTACAAACAGCACGAACTTTGAATTTCTCAACATAAATAACGCATAGAATAAATTTGAAGATCCTTGTTTCCGATAAACGTTTTTGAACTAATGTATTCCGCTTTAAATTTGCACTCCCAAGTCCACGTGCTATTCGACCTTTGCGGTCAGTGCGGTCATGTTGCCGGTTATGAAGTCGTAATGAAAGAACAGCTGACCTTTTCCGCCTCTACCAACCTACACGCACAATAATATCTAGTATTTCATACCATATAAGATGCTGCGGTTTATGATCGGTAATGAGCGAGCGCGTGTGAACGATTCCCGTCCGCAGTCTTTTACTCGCCGAGTTTATCTTTGATTACGGTGTTGTTTTAATCGCTCCCTACCAGCTGATGTGCGAGGAATGTTCGGACTTCCTGGAAAGGTTATGTGTTTCGCAATATGAACTATAGCAGTATGTTGGCTACAGACTTGTAGGCTCAATTTGATTCCTTTCTGTTTCTTCAGAAACACATTTCGAATTTTATTTTAATTTTATTACATTTAAGTTAGTTTGTGTTATACTTGAGAATACTTGAGTAGGGGACATCGGTGGATTTATTTATAATCCGTAATAAATTCTTAAATGTCATTGAATACAATTCTTAAATAGAAATGTGTCCCTTGATTTGTGTTCATCTCAGAAGAAATATTAAATAATCGAATACCCCGTTCAAACCCAAAAAAACCCAAATTGAATTGCTTGTTTTTGTCCTAAAATGGTAGCTTATTTATTTAATCTTGCTGTAGATAATTTTTATTAAATTTTCAAACAGTGTTCAATAAAAATATAGTCTTCTTTCAATTAATTGATGTGTTTTATTAACACCGCAGTTCAAAATAACCTTAAAAATAAATAGTGACTTATGTATAACAAACAAGTAGGCCTACAAGGAGTTATTTGTTTATGGCATTTTAAGATGGTCAACCAGTTTGTTAAAAAAAGAATGTAACAACAGTTGTAGCTGGAATGATTATAGATCGCTTAAAATAACACTGTAAATAATAATAATAATGACTGTCATAAATCAGGTAATGCAAAATAAAAGGAACCTCTGAACCTTCCGTATAAGAATGCTCAATAGCGTGCATTATGTTCACTAGTTTAAGAATAAGAAAAAAATACTTTTTATTGATTCGTGCATATTTTAGTTTCATTGCATAGTGTAGTATTTAAGGTGTATCAAACAATTAATCAAACACTCATTCGTAATTGAACATTTCACAACAATAGTGGTAGAAAATTTATTTAAAACTTTTGATTTTTTTATATATATTAATTGTAAAACCACAATATTAAAAATTTCATAATTCTACTTCGTTTACCTAAAATTAGTACCGGTACAGTAAAATAAGGCCAAAAACAACCTTTTGATCAGCAACTAATTTACTCCCGTAAAGATTTTCAGGAGACCTTCTTTTAAGCTCTAAGAAAGAGATTTTATGAGCCCCCAAAAAATAACTGTGGTAAATTGTTTTACACCTATAAAACCACTTTTTAAAATGGCTTTTTTTTCTAATGGGATACATTAAAAAAACTAGTTATTTTAATTTTATACTGCATTTCACAATATAATGTTGTGGGACCACCACTGATAATTGTTATATAAGAAGTACTTCACTTTGATAGGCCGTTAATTTTTTTAACAGTTATTTTTCTAACGTAAAGATAGTGTTGTGACATATCATACGTTGTTAATATCTTGATTAGTTTTAAAGATATACGGAAATTAACATTCTTTCTTATACATTCCTTATGGACGATTCAAACTTTTCAAACTGAATTCATGGACATTTTTCACGAATTTTTCCTGAAACTGTTCTAATTGAGATATGTAGTTGATTTTTGTCTCAAATCACTCAATGGATCATTGGACTTCTTTGGAGTTTCCGATCATTTCAATCGGCTGGTTTTGAAGCGGTTTGTACTTTTTAAACTTTACAAAAATTTCAGAAATAAATATATTTGGTATTGAAAAGTGTACAATATCTCATATTAAACGCATCCAATTTTAACAATCAATATCTCGAATTAATGTAAGTAATGTATTGTGTACTTTAAGATCAGAACAAACCTCGAATCTCACAACTTGAGTTGTGAGTCTTAAACTGGAGACGAATTTCGGCAACAAATAAATTTTATGTTGACTTGACAATCATAAGTCACTTAAAATCCAACGGATTTTAATTTTCAATAACTCAAATTAAAGACATTGATGTACTGAATTTTTTAAACCAGAATTAACTAATTTTTTAAAAAAAAAAATTGTAGTTTATATTAAATAGAACAATGTAACACTGACATTAGACAGCTCTGATCAGACAGCTTTCTAATTTAATGATGAATAGCTAAAACTAATGCCGGATTATTACTGAGTATTTTAAGATTACAATGAACCGCATACCTTAATTAGAGTTAAATGAAAAGAAAAATAATAAAATTAAATTTTAAGTTCGAAACGTTCTTAAGAAATGTATAGGGATGAATTTTGATTTTAGTGTACCTTTCAAATTAACCAAGATTATCAAAAACAGATTGAGTCATTGTAATCAGCATAAAAATCTACTTTATGATGGGTCACTCACAACACCATCTTTACATTAGAAAAAAATAACTTTCATCCAATGTGGCGGATCCAAGATTGCGGCCAAAAAATAACGACCGGTCAAAATGAAGTACTTTCCCATCTAACAATTATTGGTGGCGGTCTCAAAACATAATATTGCGAAATGCACGTAAAAATATAAATAGAGCTTTTTAAATGTATACCATTAGTCTACAAAAAATTACATTTAGAAAATTAATTGTATTGGTGTAACACAACTTCATTTTTTGGGGACTCATCGGATCCTTAATTATATAGCTTAAAAAAACGCTCTTATCGAATTTTTGTGAATGTACATAACTTGCCGATCTAAATCCCTAATTTTACTGAACTAAATGTATTACTTTAGTATACAGGTTATTATTATTAGAATAATTCTTTTATTTAGTATGAAACAGGTTTAGTATTAGAATAATACTTTTATTATTTTAAACTTTTACATAATTTCGTTTAGAATTATTAACACGAACACTTTTATTCAATCAAATTTACTATTGCCATTGTGAAGGGTTCGATTGCTGGAAAAACAAACATTATTTATTCATTTATTTCATCGATTACAACCATTAACATTTTTTCCCCTATTTAATTTCCAATGATTAGAGAAGAATTCATAACACAATAACAATTACAGAAAATGTTACTTTTATAAACAAAGAGAACAATGTAATGCACTATATATTGCATAACATCTTTATAAGATAAATTGATATATATATTCATAAGATCCAAAGAAAATAACCCACAAAACACGGACTTTCCAATACACAACAGTGAGTTATTTTGCGAATCCATTCAATAACGTCCCGATGAGGTTTTTTTACAATTATTATTGCGTTGCTAAGAATGACGGGTGCTGAGTTTACAATGGCACAAACTTCGCCTCAGAATTGATTCAACTATAGATTTAATGCTTTTATTCCGCACACAAAAATCAAAGGGTCTGTAAAATTATTTATTTTTATTACTGCTATCTATATCTATAAAAGAGGAAGTATATATGTATCCTATACTCTTATACGAGCAATGTTTGCTTGTTTGCTTGCTTGCACAATTATCTCAAAAACGGCTCCGACGATTTCCTTCAAATTTTGGAATATGGGGGTTTTGGCCACCAGAAATCGATTGGAGCTGGTCCCATAGCTGGGAAAAATCCGGTTTTCGCGCTAGAGCCCTTCAAAGATCCCATGTTATCCTTATGGAAATTTTTTAACTGAACAAAAATCGGGGTAGCGGAATTCTACCCCCAGGAAAAGTACCCCCATGAAAAAACGCTACGTCATTTTGACGTCACGAGAGTCGGAGCTTAAAGTGGCATGGAGGAGTTTTGGATCGCGGCCGGAAAAGTACCCCCAGTTTTATAAATACATTATTATTTAATTTGGTCGCTCTAAATTAACATTATAGCAAACCAAACACCAGCCGGATTTCTACCCCCGGAATTCTACCCCCGGAATACTACCCCCAGCAAAACTACCCCCAGCAAAACTAACCCCAATGGACTAGACCCGGAATGCTACCCCCGGAAAACTACCCCCGGAATTCTACCCCCATCAAAACTACCCCCAATGGACTAGACCGGGAATCCTACACCCTCGAAACCGAAAGTACTTCCATTCACACAAATCCTTAAGTATTTAACAATTAATTGTTATTTTATGTACGTGTTCTGCTATTTAAAACATTTCTATTATAAAATAATAGAAATGTTAAGTTTATATTTATACAAACTTGCCCTTCGGGTGATCTCGTTCTCTACCCTCACTCGCCATCAAGTTCTATAATAGGCCTATGCTTTAGTTTTATATAACCAATCTTTCCTCAATCCTTTACGGGCTTTTAGCTGTATGGTTTTATTGACATCAAATAAAATATATACATTACAGTACCATGATATTACTTTGATATTTGGTTTATAATTTTCAGCACCTGGGGGACAAGCATTAGCTCGGTAAACTTAAAACAGTAATATTTTTGGTAGTAATATCATAGATAAAATATGGTAATATTATTTACAGACAGTCCGGTGCAAAAAGGCTTATTTCTTGTTCAAGACGAGCTCGTTCGCTCCACTCACTCGCCTTTCAGCTTCCTTTTTCTGTGCTTTCAGACTGTTTCAATGTAGGCCTACGTCTACAACGTGTATATTTGTTAAAATACATGTTGAATGTGTAACACGTGGATTCTAATTATTTAGTTAGCTGGTGTTTGCTTTATTCTTTCTAGTGCTTTTGTTTTTAAATTCAAATGTAATTCTACAAATTAATTTGTTTTTTATATACTTTTACATTACTTTTATTCTTATTCATAATCAGCAGTATGAAGTACGATTTAAAAAATTATAGATTATTTTCATCATAAAATAGTACCATTTAATAATTTAGTAATTGGCTGCCATGCAAAACTACATGTTTATACTGGAACACATAGGCCTATTCTGCACTACCTTCTGAGTCTACTGTTTTCATAATTTTTGTTTTAACTCCATAAGACCAATGTAAAAATTTTTAAAATTTGAACTAATGATTATAAAGAAATAAAATTTTTCTGGCATTTATATTAAATTCATCCCAAAACTATGTTATCTGCAATGTTGGGAGAAAATGGTTTTAGCTGTTTTTGAGATCCGTGTGCAAACATACACACATACAAATATATAACTTAGGCCTTATCCTACAGTATAGGATAGGATACACTTTATGCTTTTTGTAAATCTAGATAGTCTGAAAAGTATATAACTCAATATACCTAGTACAACCAGTAATACGGTAATAGAATTTTACTGCTGAGTAAAGATCTTGTCCATCTCGGAGGCGAGTGATCAGAGTGAACAAAATTCCTTCAGATTATTGTGAATATTATTATTCCGATGTTTCTCTATTTAACTTTCAGGTTTGTAGCACATAGGGCCTACATTGTCATCTAATAAATATTATGTAACACCTGAACATGAATGAACTTTGAAGGAAATTTTCCTGCTTTCTTTTATCAGTTGCTGCATACACATTTTTCGAAACAATTTATAAAAAAATACCTTAGATAATAATACCATTAATTTATTATATTGTTTTGTAAAATATAACATTAAACCAATAACATTAACTCATCATCACCCACAATTACATTTTCACTCAAAAAAAGCATTTAAAAAAACACACAGCTAAAAGCCTGTAAAGGATCAAGGGAAGATTGGTAACATAAAACTAAAGCATAGGCCAATTATAGAACTTGACGGCGAGTGAGGGTAGAGAACAAGATCACCCGGAGGGAAAGTTTGTATTAATGTAAATTTAACATATTATTATTTAATAATAGAAATGTTTTAAATACCAGAACACGTACATAAAATAACAATTTATTGTTAAATACTTAAGGAATTGTGTACGTGGAAGTACTTTCGCGTGTGTAGGATTCCCGGTCTAGTCCATTGGGGGTAGTTTTGCTGGGGGTAGTATTCCGGGGGTAGAATTCCGGGGGTAGTTTTCCTGGGGGTAGTATTCCGGGGGTAGAAATCCGGGGGTAGTTTTGCCGGGGGTAGTTTTGCTGGGGGTAGTATTCCGGGGGTAGAATTCCGGGGGTAGTTTTCCACCCCTAGTAAACTTACAAAACATTGCTTAAATTGTTCATTATAGAAATAAATTATAAAAGTGCGTAACCAATGATTGAAGTAGAGTATAATGTATTCTCTTCAAAAGTTCGCGGCCGGAAAACTACCCCTATACCTGTGACGTCTAAATGACGTAGCGTTTTTCATGGGGGTACTTTTCCTGGGGGTAGAATTCCGGCGCCCCCAAAAATCAGCTGATAACTGTAGATAAAATAAACCAATGTGTTACATCTTTAATCTGTGGTTTTAGGAAAATCATACCAATGTGCAGCAAACCTTCCGCCTGGCGAGTGAGCGGAGCGAACGAGCTTTGTGTGAGAAACGAAATTAATAATTTTACCGAGCTTAAGCTCGGTCCCCCTGGTACTATATATGTTACCTATGGACTCCGAAACCGCTCGACAGATTGTAATGAAACTTTCAGGCATTATTAAGCATTATTCAAGGATGGTTTGTGTGAAGTTTGGTGCAAATCTGTCCATAGGGCTCTGACCCAGAGGGCATACAACAGTTTGTAAAAACCTGATAGTCTCTATTTTATCTATTTTTATTGTTTGCTAAGAAACAAATTTAATAAAAAATTCTAATTTTGGTATTCCAGTGATTTTTTATATATAAGATGAGCGTGACAGCGAGTGAGCGTAGCGAACGAGCTTAATTACCTATAAAATGAATTCAATCACGGGCGAAGCCGTGACCGGAAACAGCTAGTGTTTCTTTAAATAAAATTTTGGTTTGTTACTTTGTCTGATACAGTAATAGTGATGTACTTCACTCTAGAAAAAAACTCCATAACAATTTTGAATCTATTTTAACTCCAAATAGAACACTTGAGCATATAAAATGTTTTTGTGAAACAATTTTAGGAGCCTATAAAGTATTCTTGTAACTTTAAAACTACACCTTAATAAAACGTACTATGCATTGTTTAATTTAGGCCTTATAATTTAGGTGTCTCACGTAAGGTGTCACAAATTAATTACTGATCAACAGTTTGTACTACGATCTTAAAATGAAATTATTTCCGACTAAATTGATCCCAAAGAATAATTTAAAAATCGTTTTAACGTTTTATAAATACAGGGTGTCCTAAAAATTGGAGGTGAAAGGTTCGATTCTTGTAAATTTCAAATACAAACTTATGCCATATTATACATACTTTAAAAAGTCTATTCAATGCAAACATGATGGTAAAATAGTAGTTTTCATCACTAGGAGCAAAAGTGGGTCTTTTTGGTGCGCAATCGTGTTTTAAAAACGAGACGTCAAAAGTACAATATTAAGCATCAAAAGTACACTATTGGTCGGAGTGACGAACAAAGTTTTTTATCATAATGCGAAATCAGACTTTTAATCGTTAAAAATATTAACTATAAAATTGTATTTTCGAAGTTATATTTACAAAAGTAAGTAATATGCAGTGTTTACAGTTTTGTTATTGACAAACAAAGCTCTTCATAACGTTTGGATTTCAAAATTCTTCACTTCAAAATTAAAAATGAATAATAATATACTTAGCAACCAGCTGAATTTTCGGTCCTTAAAAATTTTCCAGATGATTTTTCAGACCTTAGACAAAAAAGAAACGGTTTTGGTACTATTGAGAGAACAAAACAGGCCGATTTCGGGCAGAATGATAAATACCCCCCGTCGCAGCAGACCTGCGTACTCAGCGAATTCCAAAATTAGTAATATTAATTTTGACCAGCTAAACTTGTAAACAAAATTTCATCACGTGCTCATAATAAATAAATTAAATAATAAATAAATAAATTCTTTATTCCAAAAAATGTACAGGTATTACAACAAATTTACAGATCAAAATCATACAAAATCTGTACATTTTGGATAGGCACCTCTAAGCTAAAGCTGTGTTGAGGTTGCCATCACTGTCAAAGTACATTGGTCGTGTCAGACAGCTCCAATAAAATACAAGTAAACATTAAAATATTGATTACTATTTGCAGAATGCAGAAAATATGAACATATACACCAGTGCCAAAAACAGAGAAATACAAACAACTCATTCGTCTAAGATAATGCATAAAAAATAATGATTTATAACACAACTCTGAGAGAGCATAATACATAATATAAGATGTAGCCATTTAACGAAAGAAGACCATCTTGATACCATGATAAAAACAATAACAATGAAACAGTATCGCTAAACGCTTACTAAAAGAGAAATTTAAAGACAAAAAAATTAATAATTTACTACAATACTTCCTAAAACTAACAATAGCGATCTAAACTAATAATTTTTCAACGTTTTCTTGTAATAAAAGCCAAAGTTTTAAAGTCCTCAAAAAAGCATGTACAGTTATGATAGACGTTACCTGAATTGGAAGTGCATTATATAACTTAGGCGCAGAAAAAGTGAAAAAACGTTTAAACGCTTCAACACGAGGAAAAGGTATTGTTACACGATTTAAACTTTGGAGTCTTTTAGAGTGCACATTGACATTTGCAATCAAGTGACCTCCTCTTGAAAAGAATATTCTTAAAACTCGAAAAATGTAAATGTACCTCAGTGGAAGAATTTTTAAAGCTTGATATAATGGAAATGACGATTCCCTTTGATTTATTCTGGTTATAACTCGGATGATTTTGTTTTGACATACTCGAAGTGGATGAATGGTAGACAAATAAGTACCCCCCCAACATGTTATACCATATTGAAGTTTGGATCCGACAATGGAGTGATATACAGTTCTTAACACAGAAACTGGGCAAATATATTGCAAAAAGTAAAACTTCCTTAGAGCTGAGTACAAGTAACTCTTCAATTTAGAAACATGTTCCTTCCAGCTCATTTTCTCATCAATGATGAGACCTAAATATTTTATATGTTCTACACTGGATATTTCAACACAGTTATTGCATGTAGTACTTTTCGCAAGTGAACAAGGTTAGCATTTAAATGATAATTCCCGTAAAGGGTTAGGTTTATTTCTGAGAGAAAAATTTATAAATTTTGTTTTATCACTTAAAACCATTTTATTTTTTGTGAACCACAATTTAAGAGTATCCATATCATTTTGCATTTGTATTTTTAATGTTTCTTTACATGGAGCAGAGTAACAAAGAGCCGTGTCATCTGCAAAACAAGTTAACGAGCCTAAGAGATTACTTGAACACAGACTATTGATGTATATTAAAAACAATATTGGTCCCAGTACAGACCCTTGAGGGACCCCAGAATTAATTGGGAGAGATGAGCTGATAAAACTTAGGGGATGAACACACAGAACGCGGCGCGGCGCGGCACGGCGCGGCGCGTCATGACGCGTGAAAAACAAATTCATAGTTTGTTATGGAGTTGAACACACAGAGAGCGGCGCGGCGCGGCGCGGCGCGGCACGGCGCGGCGCGTCTTCACTTGGACCAGTTGAGTTTGATTTTTTGGAGCATCAACACGCGTTTTCGCGCGTCTTCCCTGCAAATATGGTGAGTGTTTAACGAAGTGTTTTGTAGGCCTGCACTGTGGCAAGCGAAGCATAAACATTACAAGAACAGGGGAATTGTGGACAAGCTGTGGAATGAGGTGACAATGGTAGAATATACTGTATTGCTTAAATCTATACCGTACTTATTTAATACACTGAGGTTTATTTTGTAATTGGAACTTCTTTACAGTTTTCACTGACTTTAAAGTTTCTAGTGTCGTTGGACAGACTTGGTGTGTATGTGTAGTTGTTTGGTAGTCCGGATTCGGGATTGTTTAACGACGATGGCAGTATTTGACATTATAAAACCTACACTTATTTAATACGCTAAGGGTTTTTTGTGTGGAGAACTCCTCCTACAATTTACAACCAAAATTAAAGTTTTTGGTGACGTTGGATATGGTTTGATCTGTTTCCGCCAAAAACGAACGTGTAATACTTTAAATAAGTGTTTTCCAAACGCAGCAAACATCGAACAAATTTGCTCAACGCCATATCGGACACTGATTACTGAAGTGAAAAGAGTAGAAGACGCTCCGCGCCGCGCCGCGTTCTGTGTGTTCAAGTCGACGCTTGATGACGCGCCGCGCCGCACCTCGCCGCGCCGCGCCGCGCCGCGCCGCGTTCTGTGTGTTCATACCCTTTGAAACTTTACTGACTGTGATCGGCCATTCAAATAACTTTTGAACCAACCAAATGGAATTCCTCTGACTCCAGCCATCCACAAATAATTTAGAAGAGTTTCATGTTCTACAGAGTCAAAAGCTTTTGTAATATCAATGAATATACCACTAACATGTTCATTATTATTTAAGCCTTCAAAAATTGCTGAGCAAAGATGCAACATGGCATCTTCAGTGGATTTACCCTCCATAAAACCAAATTGATTTTCTGAAAAAAAGTTATTTTTCTCAAGAAATCTAAGTAGGCGTAATTTCATTAATTTTTCAATTATTTTAGAAAAAAGAAGAGAAATAGGACGGTAGTTATTTAAATCTGTATTTACACCTTTTTTATGTAACGGAATTACTAAAGCTTTTTTCAAAACTTTAGGGAACACTCCTTTTTCAAAACTAAGATTAATTAAAGAAGAAAGAACTGGGGATATACAGGATCCAATTTTTTTTATTAAAAAAGGCGAAACTCCATCGATTCCTGGCGACTTGTTACTTTTTAAAGAGTTAATTATGGAAAGAACTTCCTCAGATGTCGTAGGAAAACAGAAAAAAGAGTTTTGTATATATTTCGATGGAAAAAATCGTTCATACTCATTTACATCATACCCATCAAAATTGTCTGATTTTCTCAAATGTCGTCAACTACAGTAATGAAGAAATTGTTAAATTCATCAG
Source organism: Neoaliturus tenellus (assembly GCA_030545055.2). Classification (NCBI taxonomy): domain Eukaryota; kingdom Metazoa; phylum Arthropoda; class Insecta; order Hemiptera; family Cicadellidae; genus Neoaliturus; species Neoaliturus tenellus. The sequence continues at coordinate 269,772,046 of CM061531.1, forward strand.
CCACTTCCTGCCCGTCACAAATCAATTCATCTTTGTTAGTTTTAGAATGTATTCCCAAAAATAAGCTATCCTTCTTTCTATTTACTCCCAAAACATCATTTATTGTTTTCCACTGTTTTTTTACATCACCTTTATTGTGTTCAAAAATATTGTGATAGTAAGAAGATTTCTGAGCTTGTAAATCTTGCTTAAATTTAGAAGAAAAATTGTGAAAAAACCTCTTAAGCTTTAAATCGTTAGGTCTCTTGACTGACTTTTTATACAAAAGGTTTTTAAACTTTTGCCGCTTACAAAGATCAATAGTCATCCATGGTTTTAGGAGCTTTACATGAGAACTACATTTTACTGTATATTTTGAAGCATTTATTGATTGTTGCAAAAAAAGTAGGAATAGGTCAAATACAGAATTTACATCTTTTTCATTTAAGACAGAGGTCCAGTCGGTGCTTTCTAAAGTGGCTATCAGTTTGTTGTAATCAATTCTTGTTACATTTTCTTGAACATTAATACTATTTTTAGCAGGAATATTGGGCAAAGAAACAATACAAGTTACTACATCATGATCACTTCTATCAGAGGGGATAACATTTGAAACAAAATGAAAGTGGTCTCTAGAACGGGAAAATGCATGGTCTAAACAGCTTTTACCCCTAGTAGGAGAAAAAACCAATTGGTCTAGCCCATAACTTGACAGAATTGACAAGTAACTATCTAGATGTGGTGACTGCTTCAGCAAACATAAATTGATATCACCAACAAGGAGTAAATTTCGATCTGTTGAGTCACTTAATATAGTATTTAATTCATCTAAAAAGGAAGTTATTGTGTATAAATGTAATCTGTATAAAGCAAGAATCGCAAACGTTAAAGACTCAAATTCAATAATAATCTTTAAAGCATCGGCTGATCTGATTTTTACAACAGAAGGCTTAGCTTTATAACAATCTTTTACAAAAACAATCACACCACCCGAACGATAGGTGTCATTACAATTAGCATAGTGCATATACCCAACAATATTGTATCTATCTAGTTCACAACTATGAATCCAAATTTCAGTTAAAACAATTACATCTGGTAAATAAGAAAGAGAGTTTAAATAAATCAATAGTTGGTCAAAGTTTTCCCTCAAGCTAGAAATATTCTGATGAAATAATACAAATTCAAAGCCTATCTTGCAACAAAAATGTAAAACGTATCAAATTATGATTATATTTACAGTTGTTAACAATACTTACAAACTATTTACTTGCTCAAGGGAAGTGACAACAATTACTGGATTTCCCTGGCTCTTTCTTAAGAAAATCTTGCCGTTGCGGACCCATAGATAGCTGTAGTTCTTTTCATTTTTAACTCTCCGGGCGGCTGCAAGAAGTTTCCTTTTCGCGGGGCTAAGATTCTCGTTGACGTAGACTGGGGCTGCTGGTTCAGTGAATCCGATGTCACGAGTAGAAGATAGGGTTGGTTTTAACTCGCCTCTTTTCTAGTAGTTTTATTTTGTCTTCTCTCCTGACAAATTTCACTATAATACCAGCTGGTCTGTCAGAATCAGGTTTCTTCCCCAGGCGGTGACACACATCAATGGACTCTCTCGTCAGCTTGACATCAAGAGCAACACCAACCCTTCTTACGACCTCATAGACATCCTCAGTTTTACTTTCTGGGACACCATGTATTTCCACATTGTTGCTCCGCTGATACTGCTCACTGTCCTCAAGCCTTTGCTCCAAATCAGAGACCTTTTTCTTCAAAGTTAGGTTCTCCGCCTTCAGAGATCTTATGAGCTCCAAGTATTCCGTAAGCTTAAGACCCTGATCGGTAATAATTTGTTTCTGATCAGTGATTTGATCATTAACGAATTCGAAAGAGCGGTTAATCTCAGCCTCAATCCTTTGACGCCTCATTTAGCCTCATGAGTCTTTAGTTGCCTCATTTAGCTTTGATATTACCTCTGCCAAAGAGTTCTTGATATCAGGATCGTTGCTATCAGCCGTCATGCTCTGCCTTCTATTTTTGGAGCAGTCAGGGCATCGCCATACCTGATTCTCACTGACTATATAATCAATATCATCCTTTGACAGATTTACACAAGCTGCATGACACATACTTTTACAATCCGAACAAGAGATTTTATGTCTCACCTGTCCGGTTGACTTTTTGCACACAGAGCATTCAGACATGATAGACAGGTGTAATATTACAGTACTAACGTGTAATAAGACAAATAAGCTGCTGACGTAGTTCTGATAAGGCACTAATGCATGTAAACTAGTGTATAGCAATCGATGACTCACTACTGTGGGAGCGTCTGACACACACGTCTGCACTGCTCGGCGTCTGACTCATAACTGAATAATAGGGATAAATAGGGAAATAAATGTCTATTCTCCTTAAAATAAATATAGGGAAAGAGTATGCAGGTATGCTGCCATGGGGGACACTAAAAGTAGGTTTTTAGCATAGAAAAAATTTATTTCGACCATATAAAGACATATGGTAAGTTTCATCAATATCTGTCCTTAAATAAAAGAGTTTGCCTATTCTCCATATGATTAACATGGGAAAAGATTATGCAGGTTTGCTGCCATGATAAGTACAAAAACCAAGATTTTTTACCTTAAATGGATGAATCTCAACCAAATGAAGCTAAATACCAAGTTTCATCCAAAAATATTGGTTAATAAGTGAAACATTAACACATCCTTATTCTCCATAAGATTAACATTGGAGCCCTAAAAGACAATGTACTGTCTTTAGACTTTGTAATATCTCGGTAACCAATGGAGATAGAGCAAAGCTTCAAAATACTAAATTGTGTGTTTTTTTGAGCTAAATCCAATGGTCAAAATAAAAATTTAAAATATTTAAAATTTAAATATGAAAAATGCAAAAAACCCATTTTTGGGGTACAAAACCCCCCAAAACTACCCCTTCCGATAGGTCGATATGTCTGGTTTTCGAACTCATCCGAATAAACGTAGGATTACACATCTCTACCAAATTTGGTGTCGATTGGACCATTTTTACGAGAGTTATCCTAGGGACACATACATATATACATATATACATATATATATATATATATATATATATATATATATATATATATATATATATATACATATATATATATATATATATATATATATATATAAAATTTTTAATGACTATTATTTTTGGTCTCTGGGCACCTAAAAACGAAAAAGTAACATGGTCCCGGGCTTAGGTCTTACCATGAGACCTACGGTAATAGCTTATTCCCTATGGGAAATTCGCTAAAATATAATTTAGAACCTTCATTTGTTTCAAAATAGTGGTTAATTTTTAGTCAAAATCAAAATTAACTATAAAAAAGGACAATTTGTGTTATACAGGTATTTTATAAAGAAAACCCTGTAATTATTTTATTTTTTGTCTCCTGATTCATAAATTCATAAATGGCTCCATATTCAAAACACTTATTTGAAATAAGCTTAGATTGACAATGATATGTCACAAGATCACATTTATTAAATAAATAAATTTTCTAACCTTAACTTTTTTCAAAATGTTTACACAAAAAAACTCAAAAATTATAAATGCAAATACATACAATTTGTATATAATCTTAAATCTCTCGTTGAACTTAGCAGCTTTGTAATCTACACTCTACACTCTTATCTCTTTTAATTTTGTGTTAGTAACATAAAATTGCCTTTTTCCTACATAACTTTCATGTTAATTTAATAGCACGGCAACAATGGGGAAAGGACTTCCATACTATCATGTCCTGAACAATTAACATGCAAATCATATGTAAAAATTACATTTTTACGGTATTACTATAAAACCAAAAGAGATACGGCATTAGTGTAAATTACAAAGTTGCTCAGTTCAACGAGAGCTTTAAGATAAAGGGTTTGCAAAACTTGTTCGAAATCGTAAAAGTTTCAAAATGTTAGTTTTTATAACTGTGGTCTGGTGACATATCATTGTAAAGCTTAGCTTGTTTTAAATAAATATTTTGAATCAGGAGTCATTTATTACAAAAAATAAAAGAATCATAGGCTATTCTTTAATTTTGATTTTCACGACAAAAATGGCCGTCATTTTGACATTTTGAAACGAAAAATGAAGGTAACAAAATTCTTTTTTTCACCAACATATTTGTATTTTTTAGATTTGAATGGAAATTGTATTTGCATTCAATCTCGTATTTATGATTTGACATAGTTTTATTTCAAGATTTTATTTAATCTTTTACAAAAACTAAGTCATTATAGGTAAACCAGTTGCGTTCTATACATTATTGATAATTTTAATGTTCAGGGTGTACCAAAAGTAACCCATCTAGACCTAAAAAGTCATTTACTTTAAATACAAGCCAGTATTTTTTATGGTATTATTGGATTTTACTTATCATTTTGAGACATCCTTCTTAATGTGCACCCCTAATCCCAACGGTTTTGGAGATAATGGAGGTAGAAGTTTTCTTTTTACCCAAAAGAATAACATGGGGTAAAATTTCACATCTATTATCTCTGTAAATTCCATGTTAAACCAAAAAGGCCTAGAATTAAAATGCCTAAGACTCTTCTTTTAAATACTTTTGCACAATAAATTATGATTTTTGTCATAAATTATTATAATTTTTATAAATTTTATAATGGCGGAGATTATTTAAAATAAGTGGAAAACAAAAACGAATTACGTGATAATCTGTATTTTACTATGAAATATTATTTAAAATGAGGTTTTAAAATATTGTCATGCTTGGAAAGTTATTTTTAGGGTAAAAGTTTCAGTAATATTGGATGTCAAAATATGCCCTATGTTGTTCTTATGGGGAAAAAACAAAACTTCTACCACCATTATCTCCCAAAACGTTATGATTGGGAATACACATTAAAATGTAAAGTCTTAAAATTATGCGTAGGATCCAAAAATACCATAAAAGTAGGGTTTTTTATTTAAAATTATCGACTTCCTGTCTGGATAGGTTATTTATGGTAAGCACTGTACATTAAAATTATCATCAATGGATAGAGCGCTACTGGTTTACCTATAATGGCACAGTTTGTTTTTGTGAAAAATTAATTGTGTAGATTTTAAAAGGGGTGTACGGCGTACGGGTGGTCTGGCACACCCGGTATAAAATACTGAAAAAATGTGGCGAAACTTGCCAACAAATACAAAATACTCCCCGTCACAGCAGACCTGCTTACTCAGTTAATTACCAAATTAGTAATATTAATTTTGACCAGATGAACCTCTAAACAACATTTCATCATGTGCTCATAAATAAGGAAATTAATGTCTATTCTCTTAATGATAAATATAGGGAAAAGAGTATGCAGGTATGCTGCCCTAGGGAACACCTAAAGTGGATGTTTAGCACACAAAAAATATTTCAACCACATGAAGCCATATACTAAGTTTCAGCAATATCTGTCCATAAATAAAGGAGTTTGCCTATTATCCTATGATTAACATGGGAAAAGAGTATGCAGGTTTGCTGCCATTATAAGTACAAAGACCAAGATTTTTACCCTTAAATGGATGTATCTTAACAAAATGAAGCTAAATACCAAGTTTCATCTAAAAAATATTAGTTAGTAAGTGAAATAATAACACAATGTTATTCTCCATAAGATTAACAGAGGAGCTCCAAAATACAATGTACTGTCTTTAGACTTTTTAAAATCTCGGTAACCAATGGAGATAGAGCAAAGCTTAAAAATACTAAATTGTGTGTTTTTTTATCTAAATCCAGTGGTGAAAATAAAAATTTAAAATTCACCAACTCCCTTTAAAAAAATCAAACTTTCATATTCATTTACATTTCTACATATACTTTCCAAAGCTTTCCAACGACCCATTAATTAACAAAATCGGTCTAGTAGAACTGTAGATTTAGTTGTACAAAACTGCATTAAAATATCTCCACTAAAAATCCCTATTTCAAAGTTTTGTTCTAGTTAAGTTTTGACTGATTTTGATCGGTATCATCATAAAATGCCAAATAAATAATGGAGACAATTTCATGCTCTTTCAGTATATCCCCAACTACCTTGGTCGATTCCCTCGCCTTTAAAAAATTATTTACAAATAAGCTAATTAATTTAAGGAAACATTTTTTTCACCAGATATCTTGAAAAAAAAATAGAGTTTTCATAATTATTTGCTAGTTTACAGGGAGAAACCATTCCAAAACCCCGTTAGTTGTTAAAATATGTACGGTAGAATTCTAGATTTACCTGTACAAAGTAGTGAAAACAATCTCTTACACAGTAATTCCTCACAATTATAAAATCAGAGGTTGCTTTGCGATTATGCAAATAACTTTTTAATGGCAAGGAAATCGGTGAAGTGGATGGAAATATTCTGAAAGAGAATAAAATTCCCTACAGAGGAGTCATACGAATTTCTATAAAATACTAATAACAGATAGCCAAAGCTTGCCAACAAAGCAAATAAATTCTTGAAAAGCAGTTTATAATGTATTTTTTACAAAAAATATGTTTTTTTGCACCTTAAATTCTTTTTAAATTAAACTTTTATAATTATTTACACATCTACACAAATGAAGCTTGCCAATGACGCATTAATTAGTAATCGGTCCAGTAGAACTGTAGATTTAGTTGTACGAAGTTGAACAAAATATCTTTTACTCCATATTTTCTCACCACTATAAATTCGGAGGTTGCATAGATTTTTGGCAAATAACATTTCAATGATGAGGAACTCGGCGAATGTGGATGGTGATATTCTTAAGTAAAATTAAACTTCCTATAAACCACTTTATGCATTTCTTGAAAATACTCGATAAAGCAACGAAAATTCGCCTCCAAATAAAAAATCTGTAAACCTCATTTTCAATGTATTTCTTATGAAAAACATTTTTTTTTTTACTTTTTCCATAAATCTTAAAAAAATTAAAATTTTCATAACTATTTTACCATTCACACGTGTAGCATTCCAACGACCCTTTAATTATTTAATTCGGCCCAGTATATCTTTAGATTGTCCATTAAGTTGTCTAAAAATTTTCAAAACTAAATTAAATAAGAGTAGATAGGTTTTGTTTTAAAATTTCGTTTGATTTAATGAGATGATTTACTAACCATATTTATTAACCTACAGTACCAGGTTAACCGAGCCTTGATCCTTGGTTTTAAATCAGTTTTGTTGCAGTGTCATGATAATCAAGCTATTAAATTTACACCAGACTCTTAACAGCTTAAAAAACTGTTTAAATTATGCTTCTTTATTTTTGTTGGTTTTTCGTTACCAAAATAGCAACCCATAAGAACAATGTAAAATATTACGATTTTTAAACTTAATTTTAGACAAAATTCGATTTTTCCTGGGGTTGAGGCTGTTTCTAAACTAATTTTTGGGGAAAAACACCCTTAAATACGAAGTTTAAGCAAAATCTACCCGCTGGATTTCGAGATGGCGGAACACACATCCCTTCAGACATTCTTCGTATTATAGTATAGGATTTTTTTGTTAAAACTTTTAAAATTTAAATTTAAAACGTTTAATCAAAGAAAATATGTGCCTCTTAATATATAGGAATGATTGGTGACTTACTGGGAATGTTCATGTTGAAATTGTGTTTTATTTGTATTTACTTTGCTGAACTTAACATTCAAAAAGTTTCCATACCTATACTATAATAACAGGAGTGCCTGTGGCTATGTATTTTCCATCAATAGATTTTGCTTAAACTTTGCATTTGAGAGTGTTTCGGTCCAAAAATAAGCTTAGAATCAGACTCAACCACAGGCAAAATTCTTTTTATGTTTAAAACTAAATTTAAAATTTGTATTTTTTTACATTGGCCTTGTGAGTTGTCATTAAGGCAAAGAACAACGAAAATTGATCAAAAATAATATAACAAAAGCTACTTTTAAGCATTGGTTTTGAAACAGCTGTCACCTGTGATCACGTATAGATGGTGTGATTTTCAAAGCCTGATATTACCATAATACGACTACGATAACAATTCGTCCTATGATGTTTTCACAAACTAAATGATCTCGACTTGTAAGCTCCTCCATGCCATGTAAAAGTTGTAATTTATTCATTGAATACAACAACATCAACTTCTCTTGGTTTTCAATAGATGGCATGTTATGATCCTTTATAAGTGGTGCCTGTGATGAATGTGGCTTGCGCAAATTGTAACATTTCAATTTATCAGAGAATTGCATGACTTTAGCCTACATTTAAAACAAAAAGAAGAAAAATTATTACTTCTAACATTTTAACTCATTTTAGCGAATTTCCCCATAGGGAATACGCTATTACGGTAGTAGCCATGGTAAGACCTAAGCCCGGGACCACTTTACTTTTTTCATTTTGAAGTCCCCAGAAGCCAAAAACACCGTTCGTTCATTTTCATATGAACGAACACATAAATACACACATATATATATATGCGTGTGTGTGTGTGTGTGTGTGTGTGTGTGTGTGTGTGTGTGTGTGTGTGTGTGTGTGTGTGTGTGTGTGTGTGTGTGTGTGTGTGTGTGTGTGTGTGTGTGTGTCCGTGGTACCGATAACTTTTGAAGCGGTCCTCCGATTTTATCAAATTTGGTATGAACGTGTACGCCCAGGTCTATTTTCATGAGTTTTATTGGGTTTCAAAGGGGTCAAAAATGGGTTTCTGGCATTTTTGGACCTAAATTTTCAAAATTCGTCAATTTTAACTAAAACCACTTAAAATATCTTAAAAAAAACAAACAATTTAGTATTTTGAATCTTTAGAATTGCTAAACTGGTTATAGAGAAAATTCAAATCAAGATTCCCATGTTGTGTTCTTATGGGTAAATCTTTAAAAAGTTATATATCGCAGCTATATTTATCAACATAATAAAAATTTTTATGAACCTTCACTAGGTGGTGAGTAATTAAGATTTGAACAAAAAACCACATGGCAGCAAACCTACATGCTAAATCTTATGGTATTCTCATGGAAAATACAGTAAGTGTATAATGGGAGCAAGAGAGATGGAGATAATAAGGTACCTGTTCCTTATCAGCTGATCAGCTGTCTTCTGCATATTTGTCAAATTTGAAATGTTTATGTTTTGTTATTTGTAATCAAATCATTCCTTTTGTATGGAAGCTTTGGATGTGGAGTTTTATTAGGGTACTGTTAAAAAAAAGTCATTTATTGCAACATAAATATTAGACCCCTAATATAAAAATTATTAAATAAAAATAATTTACTCAGAAATATAATGCCATTAAATATATTATCTTTCCTTGTAAAGATTATTAACTATACAAGATAGAATCAAAGTTCTTTGATGTTGAAACAATAATTCTTTGGAAATTTGCTGAGTACGCAGGTCTGCTGCGACGGGGGTATTTCTAATTTTACTATCCATCGTAATTTTTTCAGGGTTCTCCGATTCCACTAGTCCAAAGAATGTTCAAATTTAATTAGATGTATGAGTTGTATGTCTATTGTGTCTCCCTCTTGTAGGTGTAGGTAAACACCAAACCGTGATCTCATTTGAGGGACACATCAATACTCAATAGAATCTCAAAGAAATATCACTCACGTTGAACTTGAAAAAGCAATTTGCTGCAGGCATCAATCACCTGGAGATGAGGATGATAGGAGCCGCAGGAGATTGGGAGTGGGACAGTAGCAGTTGACAAAGGTCGTGTGGGAGGGAGACGGAACATACGGCCAACAATGAGAGTGAGAGAGAGGGAAGACGCGTTATCAGCACACAATGGAGGTGATAGGATCAGTCTGATCTTCAGGACTAGGGCTACTGGACCACGCTTGACTCCATTAGGACCGATCTTGTGGGTGTAGGTGGGTAATCCTCGGAAATGAATGATGCATCCGTTACTGAACTGTTGGAAACATGAAGTATTTACTAAGTTACATACGTCTATATGTAAGTTTAAACGTTATATTGTAGTTAAATTTTGAGGTTATATTTTTTGATTCATTACTAAATACTGATGTAACAATCTTACATAAATAATAGTCAATTTTAAAGAATAAATATAAGAATAAATAGAACAATATTCTTGAATATTTCACTTCGGGTGGCATCGGCAAGAAAAATAATGAGCCCCTAGATTCATGGAAAAATATCAACTCTTACCTCACAAGTAATTGATTTAGAGATGATCGCAAGTTAAAGTTTTGACAGTTTCCATTTGCTAACAAATTATTTGTCTCTTTTAGCGAAACTCCCATCTTTAATACAATCATGTAAAATAATTTATCTGAGTAGATAATTGCCTGATCATACACAAGTAACAGTTTTAGTTCGAGTTGTATCACAAATGAATTTGAAATTGAATCTACTTACATGTTTAGAAAAAGCGTTGGATTATTTATAAGCACTAGCAAGTCAAGTAGACTATAGTCTCGTGATGCACATATACAGCTTAAAACGAGGAAATAAATACCTTTTGAGAACGGCAATATTTCCATGATCGAATGCCAAAAATTCAGCCCAGTTAGTGACGTCACCTCATTCATAGCCCACGTTTTACTCTGTTGACTACACCAGTATTTTAAATCCTTTTATGTTTGGAAAAAAGTGCTTGCAGAAGAAAATTTGAAGTTTCTAGTTAAGTTATATTGATATTTATTTTACAGATCATATATCTGCCCCCGATCCTTTTGAGATGATTGCTAACGAATCCTGTAAGGGTCATTTGCAAAAATAAATGATAAATTGTATTAAATATAATCTATATATTAGTAGGTAAGCATGATTCTTTCCCTCCATTTTCTCAGCTCGGGTACATCGTAGGAGAAATTCCCGCGTGCCGTTAGAAAGGTAGTGCTAGCAGAATCCAAGTTTAATTCATATCGTACTCCAAGGCTACGCCCCACAGACTTTCAAAGTTCCAATGTTAATCTTATGGAGAAAGCATAATTGATTGAATCATTAAGACAGCTGTTGTAAAAACAACTGATAGAAAAATGGAAGTAACAGATGTTTCATAATGTTTTTAAGCTTCTTGGGTCGAGATAAACTGAAATTTTGGTTGAATTTCGACCAGAGGGCGATCCCTAGCAGTCTCTAGTCTAGATTAGTTCAGTTAAAATGAGCTGGAGGTGGTAGTTTAGACCAAGGCAATTTAGACTATGCATGTGCAACTGACTTTTAGGTTTTAGGTTAAACTTGGGTTTAAACTGAAGATCAGTTTTTAACTAAAGTGGTGCAAACATCCCTAAAAGGAGTTCAATGAGTTAACGAACAAAAAAAAATTCATTTCTTGCTCGAAGGTTTAGAGGATCTGTCCACCTTTCTGACACCAAATGAAGCGCCGTCCATCGCTTCACTCCTCAGCCGTCCTCCCCGGTTCGCCAGCCATCTGCCAGGAATGTTCCTCTAATTCGCCGCAGTACTCGTGTATTTTACTGTTATCTCGGCCGTGATGACTTTATGCAGTCGGCTAGCGATGGTTCTCTCGATATGTAAAAATATGCGCAGCTCCCTCGCCACTAAATAACGCGGTGGCTTTGCCGCGCCGCATTAATACAGCGGCTGCATTTTGAAACCAGTTCTGTAGACCCCGATGTCCTTTCGGTGCTGCGGCCAATAAGTAGCAGGTCGAGGTAGGGAAGGGAAGTCAGAAATGCCAGTTTGTGTATCGACACAACGTTTAAAGATATACCATTGAGTCTGTAAACCACGCTTTCTTCAGTGTTTTATTGGCATAAAACTTAACTGAGACACTTTCTTCTCAAGAATATAAACCATGACCTTTTGTGACGAAATTCCATTGCTATTTTTTTTTTTTTCTATTGATCTTTTCACTATCCATTTTTCGAACGGTAGCCAAGGTGTCCTTTGACTCTCTGGACAACGGTATACGACGTTACTGCTTCAGTCATACAAACAAATTTCACAATAGGGACATGGGTCGCCTATGACGCCTAGTTTTCTGTCTATCTGTATATGTTTTTACATCAAATTACTACTCCTAAACGGTTTGAGAAGCAGTGTTAACATTTTGCAGAATTTCCTTAAAATTCATTTAAAGTTTCGGGGCAGTGAATTGCTTGTGAAAGAGAGAACTTCAGTAAAAATTGCCAGGTTTTTAATAGTCGACTGTGAGAACGAGAACGCTGCTATTGTTTTGATACCATTTTGGCATATCAAATTTTACTGTTGCGGAATATGGTCACACAGTCGTTTGGCTAGTAGAAATTTAATTTCTACATAAGCTTAAGTGTTTCGAAGTACAGAGATGTAATACAGTAATGATGTTGAATAGGCCTTCAACTGAAGCAAATTCATGATTTCCAGAAGAAAAATAATTAAAGTCTTTCTTTGGAAAATAATTACATTTACTTTAACAATATTCCAACCAATGAATGCTATTTATGTTTCCAATGATCGCTTGTGTGGTCGATGAAAGTTGCTCACAGTGAATGAGTGATCCTCCTCACTACTCTGGAGTGATGTTTATCCTCCTCCCTGGCGGTGAACTACGGAGGCGCGTGTCGGAGGTTAAAGACCACCTCAAACTCCATCATTACTCGTAAATGTCAACACACGCCAGACACCACGGTTCATCGTAGGTTATTTTATGGTAATGTGAAATGTATTCATTATCAACACCCTGAGTCATTTTGTGGTCAAGCCGTGGAGAGTTTATTCAATTTCTTTCCATTGTCTAAGAAAGATGGAGGCAATTAATATACTCCAGTTATAATTGCACAAATAATTTGTAATAGTTTTTGTCAGATTATTCCATAACAGGGGTTTTCAATACAACCGTTGCGGAAAACAGTGTTGATCAATCGCCCTAGGGGGATAAAAAGTATTAGCTGATGTCGAGCATTCTGTTTTTAGTGCATTTAATCTGCAGCAGTAGCAGTCAATTAGGTAATTATTTTAATAGCAAAAAGATAGTATGCATATTTGTAAGCGAAGCTAATAAGTAGTACAATTTTCTATAAATTGAGTAGTAGGACAAAAGATTTAGACAATAATATGGGTTTAGATTATAAAGATTCTTTTTGTAACTAAATCATTTTACGATCTTGTCTAGCGCCTCGGTCATAACACTTGGCCACGTGACGAAAAAAGTGACTTTAGAGACATAGAGACAGCAGTGATAAAATATACCATAAGTGTCAACTTTGGTCTTACCAGTTAAAGAATGAAAACATATCATATCGTAGAAGGTTTACTAATGCGAATTACTTAGACGAATAATTTAGTTCGGATATTAACTTGTGCTTGGCTTAAAAATTATGCTTCTTTTGACTCTAGCTTAGCCCATCAAAGAAACTAATTTTCTTAACCAAAGCAGTAAATAGTACTTACATAAACAAGTGCACCTTAAACACAAACTTGCTATGTCCTACGATCAGAAAGGAAGCAATTCAATCATGTGCAACACCACAACACCTCGTGTACTATAACTGGATAACCTGTTTAGAAGCACCCTGTGATCAACGCAGTCAAGCGCCTTGATAAAAAAAATGGGCTCATAGTAGAACGTCTTTTTTCTATACTTTCAACTACTGCTTCAGAAGGCAGCTGACTACATCTAGAATCAATTTTACTCCCTTCTATAGCCAAATTTATTCTTTTATTATATGCCAAAGAATATAAGTAATATTTGCAAGAATAGGTTCTCCAAGGTAATATACGGGATAAGCTTTTTATCAAATCTTTACAAATAATGGGTTAGTTTTAAGTATTATGTACATGGATTATTTTAGTTAAATAAAATGTATGACTTTATATATATAAATGGATGGGGTGTAGTTACATATTATTTATGTGGGGCCTACAAATATTTAATTACCTTTGCTCTTCCTCTTTAAGAACAACACACAACATCCCTATGCGATAGTGATCAATCCCTTTATCACCCAAACGTCTTTTGTCCTCATATCCTTAAATCTGGTTAAATATTTATACCTATCGGCCCCATATATCAAACGCGGCCAGTCATAAAGCCGTCGGCCCGCGAAGCAGGTTACAAGCATTATTTGAGCTGGGGGAGGCCAATAAATAAGCGACCGGTACATGATCGGGGTCGGGGCAGGCCTATGAGTAAAAAATATAGACGGGACTGCGAAATGTGGCCGCGGTAGCCGCGCTGCGACACATAAATTCCGCGTGGCACCGCCACTGTCGCTGCCCCCGTCCTGCAAGGTTGTCTTCTTCTTCTTCCCTTTAACTAGCCACGGGTATCAGCAGCTGATGTATCGGCCGGTCAGCATTCCCCGCGCTTTTCAAGCCGAATGTCCCAATGAGCATACCGGATGTTCGCGGTTAATCTTGTCACTGGTTTTGTGAAGAGGTTTGCTATCCTCGAAGGCATAGCAGTTTCGGTAGCATAGGGAGTTCAAGAAGGGGGGGGGGAGAATGTTTACCCTAACTTTAAAGAAATATAAAGTTTTTGTTTTGATACTACTTTATAGTGATGATTTGTTCTGCTTGTCATATTCAAGAAAACTTTAGGATGACCTACAAAGTTCATGATACCCCTGGACCTATTGGTTGGAATGTGGTAAGAGAGTTCGTTCGGGTCAAAACAATTGCTTCAAAATATGTGTTTAAAAATTTAGAATAATATTTTCCTTATTAGGTAGGCATGCAAGTAGCAAGTGTTGTAGCAACAGATTTTGCTAATGAGGAACAATGTTGTAATGAACTTTACATATTAAAGTTGTTTTGAGCTTTGTGATAAAGCCACATAAAAAACTACCCCTAAAACAAAACTAAAAATACAACAATTTTTATGTCGTTCTAAAATTTAGTTGGGTCTGAGAAAGAGCAGAGTTTGACAATTTTGTTTATTCAGTATCATGTGAGTAAACGGTGTCTTCACGTATTAACGCTTCAAGAAATATGACGTATTAGCTATTAGCTATGACTTGCTATGTTTAACAAATTACAAAGTACAACAGGACAAAAGGACAAATTTGCATGCTATGTAATGTAAAGTAGTAAAGGTTATTATTTTTAATGTTACAATACTTAATTTGTAATAAATTAATTTATAAACGATACCTTTATATGCATTTGTAACGAAATTAATTTTTACCTCTACATATTGCATATTAATTCATATTAATATAATTATTATTGAATAAAGTATTCAAGTAGTAAAGTTCAAGAAAAAATGTCAAAGTATAACGCTTGTAAAAATTTCATAATTCCTGAAACCTCTATACAGAATTTGCAGACCGTTCAAAATTTTGGTTCTCGTCGGTTTTGTGTGGCGCGCGGAGAGTATAGATACTTCTAGAGCGCTAGATGTGATTGGGAGGACCGATGTTTCTAGGTGTCGAAAGAGATTCACTTCTCTACCGTTCTCAGACACTTCACCATTCTTGGCCAAGCCAATGTGGACACTTACACCTCAGAAGCGGACTTTGTTCTCCTTTTGTCTCTAATAAATTTCATTTTCACGTATTAAAAGTTTTTTAATGACCATTTATGTTGTTAACTTAACTGCTTGGTGAGGTAATTTTGCCAAAGAAAATAATGCTATTTGGCTAAATGACTGGCTTTTATTCATTACATATTTGTAACCTTCTGAATGCTTAATATCATGAGATATTTTTTAATGATTATATCTAATTATGTTTCTTTATAAATAAAATATCGTTATATAGATACGGTATAGATAAAGTGTTTATAAATCGCGACACTCAATGTTGGCACTACATCAAGAGTTTTTAGCGAATTTCCCTATAGGGAATACGCTATTACGGTAGTAGCCATTGTAAGACCTAAGCCCGGGACCATGTTACTTTTTCATTTTGAGGTCCCCAGAAGCCAAAAACACCGTTCGTTCATTTTCACATATATATATATGTATATGTATGTATGTATTCATTTTCATATATAGTACCAGGGGGACCGAGCGCTCGGTAAAATTATTTTTTTCGTTCTCACACAAAGCTCGTTCGCTCCGCTCGCTCGCCCTCTTCAATTTTAAAGACGAGGTCGTTCGCTTCGCTCACTCGCCAAGCCAAAGGGTGTTGCACTTTGGTATAATTTTCGTGGTACTAATAACTTTAGAAGGGGACCTCCGATTTTGATGAAATTTGGTATGAAGGTGTAAGACCAGATCTATTTTCATGAGTTCGCGAATCAGCATTGTCGGGTTATGGGAACGGGGTTTTATGGGGTTTCAAAGGGGTCAAAAATGGGTTTTTGGCATTTTTGGACCTTAATTATTAAAATTCATCAATTTTAACTGAAACTATTTAAAAGAGCTTAAAAAACAAACAATTTCATATATTGAATTTTTATCTTAGCATAACTGGTTACGGGGAAAATCCAAAAATGTGTTTTCAATGTTATTCTTATGGAAAATCAAGAAAATCCTATATCTTGCTTATTTATTGACATAACTTAATCAAATTTGGTATGTACATTATCTAGATAAGGTTTAACTTATACTTGCTTACAGAACAAATATGGCGGCAAAGCTACATACTCACCCCCATGGGGTTTATGGGGAAAATAAAAATTGCCAGAGCTTGGTACAATTTTGTGTTTACATTTACCAATTAATGATTAACTAACGGGGGTATTTTTTAACCTGACATCAAAAAGCCTTCTTCTCAAGCAAATTAAATCAGAATACCGACAAAAAGTGAATTTGTTTATACTAGTCTACATTAAATAAGATTCACCTTCGTATCATTGTTCAGCCCAAACCTACTTAACACCTTGTTACCTTTTGAAGTTGAAAATATAATCGGTCCTTTTAGGAACGAGTATCCAATAAATATGGGGGTTCCAAATTCGTTATTTGAGTTTTTTTAAGGGAGTGGTGAAAAAGATTTTTTATTTTGAAGGTTTTTGTGCCTGCCGCTACAGTCTAGATTACCCCGAGGCTGATGTGTACTGCGGGAAATATGTCACACCAACTGAAGGAGCGGCATATCACCGCACACCCCAAACTTCTTGACCTACAACTTTCTAAAAATTACCACTAAGAGTTTAGCCCCTACAGTTCTGTGAGGTGTGTAAACTTAGTGAACTAGTTAATCCTCATATCTTTTTCAAATATTTTTCTATTTACTTTTCCTTGGTGAAACATTTTAGCATCTAACAAAGTTGAATATTCACTTTGGTGGTGTGACAATTATAAGATCTTATGATTTTTTTTATTCATAAATTCCAAAATTGTGGGCAAACCTTCATCTTTCTTCACTTTCCCATCTTCACAATGATCCAGTATTTCCCTCACTGCACCATGCATCATCCTCAACTTCTACAGACCCGCAGTCGCCGCTGGGAGTTGCAAGCCTCGGCAGTCGCCGTCGCGTTGGAAGCCACTTGTGAATTGTGGGCTCAGCACAAAACAAGAGCAAAGCCGTTTGACAAACGGCCGCTGGATTCGTCAGCCGCGGCTGCCGAGACTCCATTTTGAAATTAGATTCAACAAATCCGATGGCCGGACATAACTCGCCATACCATTACCATAGCATTAGCATCCGGCGGACACCGGCACATGTAAATATGTCCATTTCTGCGGCCGCGACCGCCGCCGGACACCAGATATGTTAATTGTTGTATTCACCGCTCACCGAGAACTTATCAATGTGAAACGTCGTGTCTTGTTACGGGGGGCGAAGTAGAATTGCATCTCGTCACATTTATTTCAAAGCAAATTCTGGGAGAATGATGCATTGAGGGCACAATTCATAGAAATATCCGGAGGCATTAGTATCTGTTAGGTCTGTAATTCTTTTGATATGAATACAATACAACTCTTTTAATTTATCATTTGAAGTTAGGACAGTAACTATTTGCCCATTAAAAATGTACCTGAGTAATTTAAAAGCTTCACAGTTATGTTTTGCAGTACGATTGACTTATGAGCTTGCGGTGGCGCTAAACAAAGATGATTTAGAGCATACAATTTACATGTCTCATCGAGACCATATAAGCTTTAGACTTATACAAATCTTTACAAAGTTATGAACACAAAAATTGAAGAGTACTGTATGTTGCAATTCTTTACATGACGTTCGATCCCCTGGAAAAAGTTTCCAGCTTTGAACTGCAACTAGCACACTATTTAATTATATGAAATAGTATTTTTTCAACTTACTTTATCAATTAAACGACCGCTTGGATGTGGTAACCAGAACATACAGCACCAATTTACTTGTGCTAATAATTCTAACATATCAATCTCAACCGATAGATATGGCCAGCCTACGATAGTGTGAGCAGTATAGGTGAATGAAGATTTTCGGTTCCCGTGGAGAGGAGGGGGTGCCACCCACATGCTGAGATGTTATCTACCGGTTGGACCAGGCATTATGTGGGATTAGACCATTACCCAACAATACGATACGGCACACTTCCCCCTATCACCCACATAAATCATTATTGTTCACTAAATGGTTCCGGTCGCATCGTAATTGTTTTTTGGTAATTCGTCATTCTCAGAAAAAGATGGGAGATGGAAATGTTTGACACTCTGGGAAAAGTTTTGTTTACGAATCAATTTTGAAAATATAAATAATGGTAATCGGATTTTGGAACATATGCAGTATACTGGACTATAACAGTTGACTATAAATACTGTAATGCTGTTGAAGAAACCTACGAAAATTAATAGATTAAAAATTTTAAAAGGAGCAATATTAATTAAGTGATAGAATTTTATACAGGAAAATTAGACAAAAATTCAGTCTATAAGAGAGTATATTTGAATGAATAAATAACTTTTAGATTGTCAATAACTGCAAACTAAATATTCTATGGATATGAATTTTGCGACTAGAACGAGTGATAGAGATGACATTTCACATGACGCTATCCCTCGTTATGTGTTTAATTATAGTCTTCAGCAGTTTCATGACGAGCTCATAAGTTGTATTCATTGTCATAAGAGTCATCTTCACTGTCGGCTATGTTATTCTTACGGCTTTTTGGCAAAAAAAAAGGTATTGTATTTCCCTGTTTCGGATGCTGTTTTCCAACAGATTTTGAAACTTGCATATAGTTGAATTACACCATAATGTCTCTCACACATTAAAATTTTGAAAATATTGAAGTTTGAAATATTACAACTGTCAGTCAGGTCAAAAAGTAGGCTAAGTCAATTTTCCGTACTTTTAAGATTTTGTTATACGCACTAATACACATATACTGTATTAATTAAACAACTGATTATTTATTGATAAAATTGAATTTTCTGTTGCATTTATAACTTAAATATTTTAAATCAAGGTATTTTATTTTTACTTTTTTAGTTAAAAAAGTGAAAATCATAAATTTCTATTCTATTTGTCTAATTACAGAGACTGATCACGGGTTTCCCCATAATATTTCGGCAACGAGAGCTCGTTAATCTTTAACCTCCTCCGGCTTTCAGGTTTCAGGTTACGAAAGATTTTTCCTTCTTTCTGTTATGTTTGGTTGTTCATTCAAATTTTCATTGATGGAAAAATCCGAATGAATCAATTCATAGTGATCCACTTTTCCTGACCGACCGTTGGATCATTCCACACGTGGCTCGTCCGCGCCGCTCGCCAAGCTTGTGCGCTGCGTCCGCCGCTGTGCACGGCCAGTGGCGCGATGCCAACGTTGCCGATGCCAGCCAGTTATTGCCGCAACTCGTTATTAATTGCTTGATTATTGCGGTGACGGGGCGGCGGGCGCGAGAAAGGGGCGGGGCCTGGCGAGCATGGCGGACCGACCAATCGCGACGCTCCACTGCCACTGCCTCGTTAATTGTGGTAATGACAACCGCGCGCGATGGTGGCACTATATAAAGTTGTTACATTCGGGCGGCCGCTACCGGGCGCGGCGGGACGCTCCGGGGTAGGGGCTTGGGTATGGGGACGTGGGTACGACGCGCTGCAACGGAGAGATAAGGGATGCGAGAGAAATGTAATGAAACTACATACTGGTAGGTCTATTAATGAAAGCTCGAGTGTAAGGGTTGCTTAACGATGCTTTAAGATGACTCAATGATTGCGAAAAATTCCTGAAAACTTTCGTATCACTCATAATGATCACACTCTTTTAAGGTTAGACGCATTATAAAGCAACTATAAAACCTAAATCGTAATATAATATTGAAAAAATCAGCAGCTGATGTGCGAATTGCGTTATCCAATATTCTAATGCCAGTAAGGTATATTGTTTGTTATGTATGTAAGTGTAGGCCTATATGCACGCTCTGATCTCGATAAGCGCTTTATCGGCTTTCTCCAAACTTGGCAAGTAAGTCTTGATAGATGAGTTAGCCTCCGGATTACTATGAATACTTTAAGTGGTGAAAGATACCTGCTTTAAGTAATCCCAGGGCCGGCCCTAGGTTTTCTGGCGCCCTAGGCAAAAGTGACGGTAGGAGCCCACCCAACCCCCCAAACTACTCGAGCCTTTTCTTTTATAGCCGTTATTACATATTACAAAGACAACAACGTTTAAAACAAAACAATATTTTTATCAACAGTTAATTATCAAATAAAGCACTTGGATTAAAAAAACACTAATTATAATTTATTTTAAATAAAATTTGCACAATAATCCATTGCTAAAATGCAAATATCCAAAATGGATCTAAATGTACTTATAGGATGCAATGATGCAAATTATTATCCATTTCAGATATCAAGAAATAAAATCAGTTAAAAGGGGGTCACTCTTGTTATTGACTCTCTTTACTGCCGATCGCTGGCGATATTTATTTCCTTTTGGGAGCGCCCTGTTTACACCCAACAGGGGCGCTCTTTACTGCCACCGATCGAGGGCTCTCTGATCAGGGGCCCTGTTTAGCGTCAATTGGGTGGCGATGTTTACTGCCGGTCGTGGGCGCCCTTTACCAAAGGTGCTATTTATGCTTATTTGGTGTGCTCTTTCGATCATGGGCTGTCGATCATTTGCGCTTTTTACTGACGGTGGGGTACACGGTTTACCGCCGGTTGGGGGAGCAATTTAACTCTGATATGTTCAGGGGCGCTATTTACTGTTGATCAGAAGGCAAAGGCAAATGTTTACCGATGGTCGGGGGCCGTATTTACCTCCAGTCGGGGAGCTCTTGGTCGCTGAACAGGGGCGCTATTTACCACCGACCTGGAGCGCTTTTTACCAGTGGTTAGGGAAATCAATTTAACTCCAATTAGGGGCGTTATTTACCGTTGTTTAGAAGGCAAATGTTTACCGCTGGTCAGGCACGCTCTTTACCGTTGATCAGAGGTGCTTTTTTTGACTGGCCAGGGGTTATGTTAACCTTCAGTCAGGGCGCTCATGATAGTTGAACAGGGGCGATATTTACCATAGTTCAAGGACGCTTTTTACCAGCATTTGGGGGTGTAATTTAACTCTGATTAAGATCGCAATTTACTGTTGATTAAGGGCGCTTTTAACCGTCGGTTGGGGGCTCAATTTAACTCTGATCAGGTGTATTTTGAATATCGGAGGCGCTGTCTCATGCCGGTTTAATTATGACTATTGGCGGTCTTTTTATTGCCCATCAAGAGGCTATTTATTATCTTTTGAGGTCGCTATTTACCAGTAATCAGGAGCGCACTTTACGCCGATCAAGGACGCTGTTTACCGCCGTAGCATGCACGGATGGGACCGTGCTAGAAGTGGCGCGCGTCCCTTTTGTGCATGCGACCCTCCATGCACGAAACGGACGCTACCCCGGTGGGCTGGAACTGTGTAGGGACTGGCGCGCGACAGTTCTGTGCATGCGACCCTCTATGCTCGGAACGGACATGAATGAAGTCGAGAATGAGCCGGAGGGGCTCAACAGAGCTCAGAATCACCCCTCTCTTGTTAAAAAATCAAATGCATTTTTTATAATTTTTACTTTGCATTTTCTGCAACCAATTATCATTTTATGCAGACATATTTCATTATCTTACAGCCTAATAAATAATATTGCTTTGGTACTTGTTATTTATACATAGTTTATCAACTTCTGCAATCTTTTTTTATTCAGTGTGGCAAAATATACTAGCGGTTAACATAACTTTAAGACTAAAATGAGAACTCAAGTAATTATATAATTTAAAATAGACGAAATATATCCAACATTAATAGAGGTTCTAAGTTGTAAACTTTCGGAATAGCTTACTGAACTAGGCCTATATTATTATATTGCACATATTATTATTGTGCCCTTATAATTTCAAAATAATGTTCCCTTAACCGTTTATTCTACAACAATGATAGTTTTACAATACGTGTAATCCTTTGTATCCCGTTAAAAACATAAAGGTAGGTTTACACGTGAGAGTTTTCCACTCTCAGAGAGTTTCGTACTCTCAGCATTTACTCGCAGAGGTGTTTACACAACAAGCGAATTTTCCAAGATTGTTAATCCCAGACAGTTTTCTGTGAGTACTATCAACAGCTGTCTGAGATTTTTATGAGAGTAACTAACCACTCTCCGAGAGTTAAAAACTCTCACGTGTAAACCCACCCTAATATTTATGACCATTATTTATTCTTTGTCAAACCAACTAAACTGGGATGAACCAGTGTACCAGAACAATAAAGAGCGGCCTGCGAGGAAAATGGCTGAAACCGGGAAATCTGGAGGGTAGCCATTGTAACAAGTTTTATTTTTTGATAGAAGTATTTAATTTTTGTTATAAAATGGAAATGTAAATTATTTTATTTCAATAAAAAAAAAAACAGTTTTGAGTTGTTTTTATTTAATGTTGTTATCCTTTACTACGATATATAAGTTTCAAATCGAGCGGCAAATATTCACATTCTCCCGCGCATCCACTTGCCTGCGCGGCAGGACAGCTCGCCCGCGCACCCGCTTGCCTGCGCGGCAGGACAAGTCGGCCGCGCGGTGCGCGATAAGCCGACCGGGCGGACTGATAAGGCCGGGAGCGGCAGGACACCGGACAATACAGTGTGTCGCTAGGCTACCTGAAGGACCTGCTATCTCTCTTCATAAAGGTATTGCTTCCGCTCTTTCAATATATCCTAGTTTATTACTATTCTGAAATATACTCTATTCCATAGTTTGATTAGACTCATTTATACTGGGATAGTAATATAAATAATTACTTTGTATTTTTACAACAAGATATATTTTTATAATCAGTTCTTTTTAAATCGAATAAATCCCAATTTATTCCGAGTCACTTAATTGGATAAAATCAATTTGGAAATTTATTTTACCAATCAAATACTCATCACTCTCAATTAAATTGCTTCATCTTTTACTTGAGTTTTGGTAACTCAAAATATTTTAATTAAACTAATATTTTATACTGCATCAGCTTGCTTTGCATCAAGCTGTATTTCCCCAAGTACTGATCAAACTATACAGTATTTAATTCTTTGTAGAGTTCTTAACTGCTGTTTAGTAATTAAAACATTATTATTATTGTTGGATTTTGCACCTTGCTTTTGTAGATATTTACATGCTTGGACTTGTCTTGCAGCTTTAATATATTGATTTATTGCTAATTAGTGTGACATTGCTTGCTATAATCGCACCTGCAACTATAATAATCCTGAATTAGTGGTAATCAGTATTTAATATTTTTGCGAAACTTTTGCATTAGTAGTGGAGAATTGTCGCCTCTAAGACACATCTGATATATGCTCGCTTTCTCACTTGACTCCACTAACTCGTTTACCTACTCACTGTGTTAATATCTTCTAATGAAAAACTAACATCCTAACCCACATTTCACACCTGTCGGGGTGACATTCTTTCCTGTCACCTACCGAACTCCTCACATCCTTTGGCAGTGATCCACCTCTCGTTCCAACCACTTGCCATAAAATAAATCCTACCACAACTACTTAATCTAACCGGCGACAACACATTAGATCTTTTCACTAAACTACCACCCACTACGTCACACTTCAACGCGTACATTTCTACATTTACTTTACTAGGATATCTATACACCCATTATCTTTAAATTTTTAGAAGAATCTATCATACGTTAAATAATCCAATTAAACTTTTCCCGCTCAAATAAATTAACTGATTATTAAAACTGAGTTAAGGGACTCCACCTCTGAACCTCCACTCACCCAACCTATCTCCTTTCGGCGTGACACCTCACCCGGCGTCACCCGACTTAACTCCTTTCGGCGTGACACCTCTCCCGGTGTCATCCGACTTAACTCCTTTCGGCGTGACACCTCTCCCGGCGTCACCCGACTCCACTTAACTCCTTTCGGCGTGACACCTCTCCCGGCGTCACCCGACTTAACTCCTTTCGGCGTACACCTCTCCCGGCGTCACCCGACTTAACTCCTTTCGGCGTGACACCTCTCCCGGCGTCACCCGACTTAACTCCTTTCGGCGTGACACCTCTCCCGGCGTCTCCCGACTTAACTCCTTCGGCGTGACACCTCTCCCGGTGTCATCCGACTTAACTCCTTTCGGCGTGACACCTCTCCCGGCGTCACCCGACTCAACCTAACTCCTTTCGGCGTGACACCTCTCCCTGTGTCATCCGACTTAACTCGTTAGTCTTTACGCGGCTGGACATTTCTCTTAAGGACATCCAATATATTCTAGTAGGCAAAATTAAAATTGATCTGTCCGTTCAAAATTCTCATCATATCCGGCTCTTGGTGTCTGCCGATGATGAGCCCTCAATCTTGGCTGTATTTGTTCAGTGGCTGAGTCAGCAATTGAGGGTTTTGTTTTATCCAGAACTGACCCAAAGGGCAGTAACCCGACCCCCGGAAAAATCCCAGCCTTAAGCTATTCGGGAATTCTCTTTCTTTTTTTTTAAATTTCACTAACGTCACGCAGTGACGTTACACAAATTGGCGCCCGAACAGGGACTCAAGTTACTTATTCTTGTTGAAAATTTAAATTATTTTGAGCTTCAAAATGTCATACAATCTGGAACTTTTCCTCAGGCCCTACAAGATTCTCTTTTTCAAATCTATTCTTGGGGACAGTGCTAAAGTCCCGCAGACTACTACTGGAAAAGTAAAGCCTAAGGAAACCCCTACTAAAACTACTCACTCACCCACAACTCCTTTGACTACTACCGCTACCGAGACCGTTATGACTACTACGACTACAACTAGTACCGGAGCCATAACAAAACTGACAACTCCATCTATTCCTATTACCACCTCACAGTCCTTGGGTCTGCCTGTGTCTTTCCCTCCAGGCGGATATCCTATGACCCCTTCCCCTACAGCAAGTGACGTCACGGTAGGATGGATTTACAAACTACAAAAACACGAACTACAGGAGAAAATGCGGATGTTTGGTCTTGATTCCGAGGGAACTGTTGCCGACCTCCGTTCGCGGTTTGTAGCTTACATTAGGAACGGCATGACTGGCGTAGAAGGGGCTGAGGGTGGCGCTAGTATTGACTCAAACTTACCACCTGTGACTGACTCCGGACCAAAGGAAGGAGCTAGTATTAGAGAGATTCTGGGATTATCTCCTTATGCAGATTTTAGGACCGTGCAGGAGAGACTAATTATGCTAAAGAAGAATACTGAACAGGTAGCTACAGGACCAAAGACCTTTGAGCACCCCATAGAAATGCCTGAATTGCAACAGTCGATGATATACACTCAAGCTACAACGCACAGTGTGGGGATGGAAAGAGCTACCTATCACCCAAGTGCTAACACGAATAGTTTGGGGCATATTTACTACTCCACTCGGCACCCCAATCCTCCAATTTATGATTACTCAAGTGGAGGAAGAGTGAATCTAGGGGAAATGCCTAATGAAACGGCACAGATATGTAACATGGTCAGGAAATGGAATCTGAAATACGACGGAGATCGTGACCCGGTGTCGTTTCTGGAACGGTTAAACGAACTGATGGAGTCTTATAACGTAAAACCCGAACTAATGCTGAAAGCCGTGCCTGAGATCTTAAAAGGTGATGCTCTATTCTGGTACCGGAATGCCAAAAGCAACTGGATAACATTTGACGACTTCAAGACTAGTTTTGAAGAACAATATCTACCTCCGGACTACAGGCGAAAACTAGATGATGAGATTTGGCGCCGAACCCAGGGGGAGAATGAACCGGTAAAGAAATATGCATCTGCCCTCATAACTCTTATACGGCGCAGAGGAAACATTTCCTTGAACGATACTCTAAATCGGCTATACTCCAATATGAGGCCCGAGTACAAGATCATGGTTAGGCGGGAACAATTCAACACTGTGGATGAACTATTAAAACTCGCTGAAGGATACGAAAATTATCTAAGGGATCTTAAAAGTTATCGTCCTTCTCCAAACCCCGCTCAGTCGGTTGCTCCGGAAACGGCATATCATGCAAAGAATCAAAAGCATAACATGTACCGAGTTAATTCAGTCGAATTCGAGAGAAACAGGGATTCATCAAAGTGTACAGGAAACCCCAGTAAAGGGGTACCATTCCCAAAGCCAAACGGAAAAGCCCATAACTGGCAACCCAGCCATAAGACAGTTGTGACCGGGACCGGTAACCAAACTAGAACAAAACAAAAAAGACCTTTCACGAAATCAACGATCACGTGTTTCAACTGCGGAAAACAGGGACATCGGTACGAACAATGCAGGTTGCCTAAGGTACTTCGGTGTTTACATTGTAAAAAGGAAGGAATTAGAACAATTCACTGCGATTGTAGGCCGGAAAACACCCTTCGAGGTCGGGAGAAAGGGGGTGTTCCGAACCTCGAGAGTCAAAAACCACCTCCGAAGAATGGGCAAAGTGGAAACGATTCATAATAAAATTCAATGAAAACAACTGCGCAAAACTTAGTTCTTCTGATAAGAGACCATTTTTGACCGTGGAAATCATGGGTCAGAACTTCTGCGCTCTCATAGATACAGGATCCATGATATCATTAATTGGTGACCAACTCAGGCATCATTTAGAGGAACAGGGTGTCACAGAGAAAAATGTAAATACTAAACTCGTGTTAGCCGATGGTTCAGCCTCCGAGGTTACTGTGGCGTATAAATTTGACATGACTGTCGGTTCGAGAGGCACCCACGCTGTTAAAGCTCTCTATTTACCTAAACTAACCACTCAAATGATAATAGGAATGGACACAATTAAAAAATTAGACTTGATTCAGATTAAGGATGGTGGCTCTGGGAATACTTCTTTAGATAACAAGACAACTGAGGAAAGTGCAAAAGCGCATACCAGCACCGTCACTGACCTAGGCGAAGAGAACAAAAACTCCCTGAAAGAGTTCTTGGAAGTAGAACTACCCAAATTTGATGATGTTCAGGGAAGGACTACTTTGGTTCAACACAGAATAAAGCTCAAAGACGATACCCCTATCAAGCAGAGATATTACCCAAGGAACCCTGCGATGCAGGTGATTCTGGACGAAGAGGTTGACAAAATGCTCAAGGAGGATATAATAGAAAGATCAAACAACCCTTGGAGTTCCCCAGTAGTTCTGGTAAAAAAGCCAAATGGCAAGTATCGTTTTTGTGTAGATTATAGACGGGTTAACGCGGTTTGTGAAACCGATGCCTATCCCATGCAACAAATAAATGCAATTTTGGAAAAGCTAAGAAATGCATCTTTCATAAGCACTATCGACTTAAAGAATGGATACTGGCAGATTCTACTAGAAGTAGCCAGCAGGCCTATCACAGCATTTACAGTACCAGGACGAGGGCTGTACCACTTTAAAGTAATGCCGTTTGGCCTACACACGGCTCCCGCTACATTTCAGAGACTGCTTGACACTATAATTGGCCCGGAATTTGAACCTCACGCGTTCGCTTACCTGGATGACTTAGTCATAGTCTCCAAAACGTTTTCCGAACATTTAGCACTCCTGAGAGAAGTTTTTCGTCGCCTCCGGGAGGCAGGACTTGTAATTAACCCAGAAAAATGTCATTTCTGCAGAAAGGAATTAAAATACCTAGGTCACGTCATAAATGAACACGGGATTCACACTGATCCCGAAAAGGTTCGGTCTATCAGAGAGTTTCCAACCCCCAAAACCGTTAGACAGGTGCGAAGCTTCCTTGGTTTATCATCATGGTACCGGCGATTTGTAAAAGATTATGCGCAGGTCTCCGCTCCATTAACCAAGCTACTCAGAAAGAACCAGAGATGGGAGTGGAAGGAGCCCCAGGAACAGGCCTTTGTCAAATTGAAGGACGCCTTGTCAACAGCTCCAATATTAGCTTGTCCTAATTTTGAGGAACCCTTTGTGGTCCAAGTCGATGACTCTGACACTGGATTGGGTGCCTCGCTTACCCAAAACAGTGATAACTCGGAAAGAGTTATAGCCTATGGTAGCAGGCTGCTGTCGGATAGAGAGAAAAACTTCACCGTAACAGAAAAGGAATGCTTGGCTCTAGTCTGGGCAGTTAGGAAATTTCGGCCATACTTAGAGGGTTATTCATTTACGGCAATAACTGATCATAAGGCACTTAAGTGGCTTATGTCCATCGAGAAGCCATCGGGCAGGCTCGCACGATGGGTGCTAGAACTACAACAGTTCAAATTTACTGTACAATATCGTAAAGGGACGTTAAACAGAGTGGCAGACGCTTTGTCTCGTAATCCTCCGAGCGACTCTTGCAACGGAGAGCCCGATCCGAGTACCTGTTATGTGGTCGATAGCAAAGAAAATGCGGCCAAAGACGACTCCAAAGAAGACGCTAGTACGGTGGATGATGTAAACTGTCAAGACTCATCGGATTGGTATAAAGCCAAACTAAAACAGGCTACTGAAAATCCGACACAAGCAACAGGATACATGGTAAAAGATGGAAAACTGTACCGCAGATTTAATGTTCGGAATACAGCGGATAACACTCTTGAATGGAAACTCTATGTCCCCATTTCTGACAAAAAGAAAGTCCTAAACGAAAACCACGATATACCTACCGCCGGTCATCTTAGAATTCATAAAACGATATCGAGAATTCAGAACAGATATTATTGGCCAGGCTGGAGGCGGGAAGTAAAAGCTTACGTTAGAGGATGCGATACGTGTCAGCGGTATAAAGTGGAACAGCGGAAGACAGTGGGAAAAATGCAATTTCGCCGCCCAGTTGGGCCATGGTATACAGTTACCAGTGACATCATTGGACCTTTACCACGAACCCGAAGGGGGAATCGTTTCGTGATCGTGTTCCAGGATACTTTCACTAAGTGGGTGGAGCTGGCCCCACTTAAGAGTGCAACTGCTCACAATGTTTTAAAAATCTTTACTCAACAAATTCTACTTCGCCACGGCACTCCGGAGGTGCTCCTCACCGACAATGGGACCCAGTATGTTTCCCGAATTTTCTCTAAATTGGCGTCGGACTGGGGATTCAACCATCGATTAACTGCCCCTTATAGCCCACAGTCTAACCCCACGGAAAGAGCGAACCGAGTTATAAAAACAATGATTTCTCAGTACGTGGCCGATGATCATCGTTCATGGGACGACCATTTAGACGAATTCCGCTTTGCACTTAACACAACCATTCAAGAGTCCACAAATTTCACGCCAGCCATGTTGAATTATGGTAGAGAACTTAAATCTCCGAATTGTACCTATGGTCCTTTAATGGAGCAAACGGAAAACAAGGAAGAAACGACAAAGGAACTCCACGACAAACGATTGGAAAAGATGCTTGAGTTAAGAGAAAAATGCAAGGCAAACTTGGAGGCTGCTTACAAACGCCAGGCACGATACTATAATCTACGCCGGAGGGACAACCCATTTACTGTGGGCCAAAGCGTATTAAGGAGAGCCCATACGCTGTCTTCAGCTGCAGAATATGTAGCTGGTAAGCTGGCACCAAAATTCGAAGGGCCATATATTATCAGGGAAAAGATTGGAGCAAATTTGTTTGGACTGCAAAATTCCAAAGGCAAGGACATGGGCCGCGCCCATGCGAAGGATTTGAAGCTATACGTGACGAATGACTCACTTGCGTAGGTACCTTGTTAAGCCTCTGATGCCCCGACACCTTCCTACTTTATGAACTTGCCAATCTTTCAAAATTTCAAAGGCTAGTTCATACTCCCGCTTTCACTAACACACACTCGCCTGTTGCTTTGCATGTATTGCTTGGTGGCATGTTGGTTGCAGGTTCACAATGCGGGGAAAGATTCAGGTATCAAAGGAATCGATGGACACTCTTCTTCCAGGACAATATGTGGACGGCACCAGTCTAGAGGCTTACCTCCGTCAGTTAGAGAGGCGGGGTAGCGTCCTGCCAGGCTGATCAAAGATCCTGGCCTTGGACCCGTACGTATTCTATGATTTGAATAGGAAACGTCCAGAACTGGTCAACCAACGTTTTAAACACGTGGATCCATTCTCCAGAGATATAATCCTGATCCCTCTACACACCCCAGGAGAGCCGGGGCACTGGTCTTTAATATGCGCCCGCCCAATGGAAAGAAGGATCGAGGCATACGATTCTTTTCAGGATACCTCATAGAGGAGAAATGTATCAGTTCTTCCATGTCCTGAAAAGATACGCAAAGTGCCACGACATAGAGTTTAATGATCCCACGTGGCACCTACAAGATACCCCGACAGACACCCCAATCCAAGAAAACGGGGTTGACTGCGGCGTATTCGTCGCATGGTTCGCCGAGAGGCTGTCCACAGGAGAGAAGGTGGGATCTACAACGGTGAAACTTGACACAAATATGTGGAGAAGCCACATGATGGAAGCTATTAGGGCGGACGTAATGTCACCAGATGCTGGGGTGGCGGTTGAGTCGATGTGTACCCCTCAGACTTCATCAGGAAACACCGGCCACAGTGAAAACCTCAACGACGACTCTGACCCCTGGGAGGAGATCCTGACGGATGATCTCCTGCCATTGGACCTGCTTGACCTACCGAGTACATCAAACCCTGCAGTTGCGCCAAATAGGAACTGTGAGGACGAACTGGAGGAATTACTCAAAGAACTAGAGGTAGTGGACCTACAAAAAGAATCAATGGAGGTTGTCAATATCCCTCTCGACTTACAAGCCCTATCGCCATGCCTATGATGGACAGGCTCCCGCGCACCCGCTTGCCTGCGCGGCAGGACAAGTCGGCCGCGCGGTGCGCGATAAGCCGACCGGGCGGACTGATAAGGCCGGGAGCGGCAGGACACCGGACAATACAGTGTGTCGCTAGGCTACCTGAAGGACCTGCTATCTCTCTTCATAAAGGTATTGCTTCCGCTCTTTCAATATATCCTAGTTTATTACTATTCTGAAATATACTCTATTCCATAGTTTGATTAGACTCATTTATACTGGGATAGTAATATAAATAATTACTTTGTATTTTTACAACAAGATATATTTTTATAATCAGTTCTTTTTAAATCGAATAAATCCCAATTTATTCCGAGTCACTTAATTGGATAAAATCAATTTGGAAATTTATTTTACCAATCAAATACTCATCACTCTCAATTAAATTGCTTCATCTTTTACTTGAGTTTTGGTAACTCAAAATATTTTAATTAAACTAATATTTTATACTGCATCAGCTTGCTTTGCATCAAGCTGTATTTCCCCAAGTACTGATCAAACTATACAGTATTTAATTCTTTGTAGAGTTCTTAACTGCTGTTTAGTAATTAAAACATTATTATTATTGTTGGATTTTGCACCTTGCTTTTGTAGATATTTACATGCTTGGACTTGTCTTGCAGCTTTAATATATTGATTTATTGCTAATTAGTGTGACATTGCTTGCTATAATCGCACCTGCAACTATAATAATCCTGAATTAGTGGTAATCAGTATTTAATATTTTTGCGAAACTTTTGCATTAGTAGTGGAGAATTGTCGCCTCTAAGACACATCTGATATATGCTCGCTTTCTCACTTGACTCCACTAACTCGTTTACCTACTCACTGTGTTAATATCTTCTAATGAAAAACTAACATCCTAACCCACATTTCACACCTGTCGGGGTGACATTCTTTCCTGTCACCTACCGAACTCCTCACATCCTTTGGCAGTGATCCACCTCTCGTTCCAACCACTTGCCATAAAATAAATCCTACCACAACTACTTAATCTAACCGTCGACAACACACTAGATCTTTTCACTAAACTACCACCCACTACGTCACACTTCAACGCGTACATTTCTACATTTACTTTACTAGGATATCTATACACCCATTATCTTTAAATTTTTAGAAGAATCTATCATACGTTAAATAATCCAATTAAACTTTTCCCGCTCAAATAAATTAACCGATTATTAAAACTGAGTTAAGGGACTCCACCTCTGAACCTCCACTCACCCAACCTATCTCCTATCGGCGTGACACCTCACCCGGCGTCACCCGACTTAACTCCTTTCGGCGTGACACCTCTCCCGGTGTCATCCGACTTAACTCCTTTCGGCGTGACACCTCTCCCGGCGTCACCCGACTCCACTTAACTCCTTTCGGCGTGACACCTCTCCCGGTGTCATCCGACCTAACTCCTTTCGGCGTGACACCTCTCCCGGCGTCACCCGACTTAACTCCTTTCGGCGTGACACCTCTCCCGGCGTCACCCGACTTAACTCCTTTCGGCGTGACACCTCTCCCGGCGTCACCCGACTTAACTCCTTTCGGCGTGACACCTCTCCCGGCGTCACCCGACTTAACTCCTTCGGCGTGACACCTCTCCCGGCGTCACCCGACTTAACTCCTTTCGGCGTGACACCTCTCCCGGCGTCACCCGACTTAACTCCTTTCGGCGTGACACCTCTCCCGGCGTCACCCGACTTAACTCCTTCGGCGTGACACCTCTCCCGGTGTCATCCGACTTAACTCCTTTCGGCGTGACACCTCTCCCGGCGTCACCCGACTCAACCTAACTCCTTTCGGCGTGACACCTCTCCCTGTGTCATCCTACTTAACTCGTTAGTCTTTACGCGGCTGGACATTTCTCTTAAGGACATCCAATATATTCTAGTAGGCAAAATTAAAATTGATCTGTCCGTTCAAAATTCTCATCATATCCGGCTCTTGGTGTCTGACGATGATGAGCCCTTAATCTTGGCTGTATTTGTTCAGTGGCTGAGTCAGCACCAAATAAAAATTGAGGGTTTTGTTTTATCCAGAACTGACCCAAAGGGCAGTAACCCGACCCCCGGAAAAATCCCAGCCTTAAGCTATTCGGGAATTCTCTTTTCTTTTTTTAAAATTTCACTAACGTCACGCAGTGACGTTACACCATGGCTAATTCCTAGAAGACCTAGGGGGAGGGTTCTTAAACTTGGGGAATTTGCATCCCTAGACCTTTTTGCCCGTTGTGACCATCAGTTTGTCTCGAGTTGTCACCGCTAACGGATGTCTTCTTAAATAATGGTAAGTGGGAGCCGCTTAAGAACGCGGCTGCCCGGACTCAGGTAGGCGGCCCATTCGCACATGGAGGGGTGGCATGCCCAAGTGGACCCGACGCCCTCTCCCGCACGCCACTTTACGCATGCTACACCAGCCGGGGACACTTTAGCAGATATATATACAGTATATATATATCTGCTTAAGATAAAGATAAAGATAAAGAAGTTTAATAGTTTGACAAATAGCAATGGCCCAACAAAGGAAAACAAAACTCATACTAAATCAAATGTTGTAAATTTATCTAGTTTATGCTTAGATATCCCAACTCAATCAATCCTAGAGAAAGGATTTAATTTTGCTATAACCCCTAAGAAAATACCAATAGACGATCATTACTGGTGTTGAAACAGCGATAACAGATTTACCAGCAGAACAAGCTGAAGATGTAAGAACGGATGTTGTCCAAGTTTTAAAACGAGCTAAAGCCCCCAAATCCAATATAAGTAAAGATGAGTTTCTTGCGCTAAAGAAACTTAAAGCAAACGAAAACATATGTATAGTCCCTGCAGATAAAGGAAATTCAATTGTCTTAATGGATAAAACCATGTATGAGGAAAAGGTGTTTGACTTTATTAATGATTCATCAACTTACAAACCATTAAGTAGAGACCAAACTAAAAAAATTGAAAGAACGGTAACCTTAGCAATAAAATCTTCCAATATTCCCCAAAATAATTATAAGAAACTTATACCTTCAAATTCTAGATGTCCAAAGTTTTATGGTCGACCAAAAGTGCATAAAGATAACATTCCCTTAAGACCTGTAATAGACCAAATATCATGCCCCACATATGAACTATCCAACTATCTCAAGCTTCAATTGGATAATCTAGCATTTCAATCGCAGTTTAATGTAAAGAACACAAAAGACTTTTTAGAAAAGATTAAAAATACCCAGATAAATGAAGAAGATATATTATTAAGCTTAGATGTAAAAGCACTGTTCACAAATGTCCCCCTAAAAGATACCTTGGAGATTATAAAGGTAAAATATGAAGAAAATAACATCCCTATAGATGAGTTGAAATTAATTGAGATTTGTCTAACATCTTCATATTTTAGTTTTAAAGGCAAATTTTACGAACAAATAGATGGAGTAGCGATGGGAAGTCCATTATCACCACTAATAGCCGACATCTTTATGTCTTGGTTTGAAGAAAAAGCTCTAGCCTCGTTAACTCTTAAACCAAAACTGTATTTAAGATATGTGGACGACACATTCATTATATGGCAACATGGTTTAGAAAACGTGGACCAGTTTCTGAATCAAATGAACAGCATCCATAACAAAATAGAGTTTTCATTAGAACTGGAGAAAGAAGGTAAATTACCATTTTTGGATGTTTTAATAATCAAAGAAGACTCAAAGCTATACCATACTATTTATAGAAAAGAAACTCACACAAACAAATATTTAAATGGTAATAGTCACCACCATCCAACACAAAAGAGAGGTATAGTAAAAAATCTCATTAACAGAGCCAAAGTAATGTGTGATAAAAAATACCTAAAAGAAGAAGTAGAAGAAATAAAAAAACATATTAGAAGAAAAAGACTTTAAAAGATCCATGATTGAGAAAGAAATATATCTAATAAATCACTCAAATGACCGAAAACATAACGATATAGACAAAGATGAAAACAAAGTTAAAAGAGCTGTTCTACCATACGTCAAAGGAACCACGGATAAAATTTCAAAGATTTTAAAGAGACATGAAATAAAAACTACATTCTCCACTGTTAAAAAGGTTGAACATCTGTTACCAAAAGTCAAAGATAAAACCCCACAATTGAAAAATAAAGGAGTATATAAAATACCATGCAGCTGTACAAAAGTTTATATAGGGGAAACGGGTAGATCTATAGAAACAAGACTAAAGGAACATATCCGTGATGATAAAAATAAAAGAGTGAAGAGTTCAGCCATAGCAGAGCACACTGCTCAAACCAATCATAGTATGGAATTTGATAAAGCCATGTTGATTACCCGAGAAGAAAACTATGGAAAAAGAAAAATAAAAGAAGCAATAGAAATAAAAAGAAATGAAAAAAAAACATAAACAGGGAGGATGGGTACAAACTAAGTGATACGTGGCTCCCAGTCATAAGGAAATAGAGGTTGCAAATCAATATAAATCGTTATAAAGCCTGAAATATGTATATTCAAAAAATTTTAGTATTCAACCATATTTTTATATATAATTTTACAACTTATTTATTTTATTTTGTTATTTATACACCTGATTTTATTCGAATTTTTATATCACATGTCAACTATTGGATGTAATTTCAAAATTAATTGTTTACATTTTGTTAACCTAATACTACTGATGAAACCGGCCAAAGTGCAGGTGAAACGTCTAGTTTTAAACAAATAAAATGTGTCAAAAAATTCCAAAAAAGTGTTTCAATTAATTTAAATAAAAGATGTTCTACAGTGTAAAGCACCTGCGTCAGTACATTTAAAAGTGGCCCGGGAACGTGCAACACCACCTAGAATGTCTTAGTATCAGGTGTTGGAACGGGCCGGATTTGGTCTGGCAGCTGGCATAGCTGAGAGATCTCTTGAGTAATAGTTCAGCTGCCAAAAATTGTTGTTCGTTTAGCACCACCCGGGGAGTACGTGCAGCTTTAATGGAATGCTGCGGACGCGAACAACATCACCCCCCCCCCCTTTAGCAGATCAGGGGCGCTCGTCTCCGCCACGATGGTGCCCCTCACACCTCGGCACCCTAGGTGGTCGCCTAGTTCGCCTATATGGTAGAGCCGGCCCTGAGTAATCCTTCCGCAGGATGTGTAAAGAATTTAAATAATCTCGACGATCTTCAAATAAATTAAGAGATAATTTTAACATATCCTTGTACCGCCTGATGATGACTCCATGGAGTTGAAACTATAGTTGCCACATAGCAACCAAAGGATTACTTAATGCAGGTATCTTACACCTCTTTAAGTATTTGCAAATAACTTAGTTCTGAAATAAAAAAATATATAATATATGTACAGGTCTATGCCAGGAACTAAGGTATATTTGTATGTATGTATGTATGTATTTATATGTTTGCTCAAGGAAACAAAAACGGCAGAAAACAAAGGAAAAAACTTCTCGAACGGTTTTCTTCAAACTTTTAATGTAACTAGGCCTAAGTTCTGGGATAAAAATAACATAAATACAAGCAAGTCACTGCGCCAGGAAAAATTTTATTTAATTATAATCTTTAATTTAAATTTAAAAAATTTTAACACCGGTCTTATGGAGTTAAAAATAAAAACAAAGAACTAAAGAAAACAGCTGACTCAAATGTCAAAGTGTAGACCACGTGTTCCAGTATAAACATGCGGTTTTGCATGGCAGACAGTTATCTATCTATATATTAATACGCAAGCATGTTTCATTTCCTCCTTTTTTCTCAGCTCGTGTACATCGTGGGAGAAATCCGAGCATACCGTTAGAAAGGTATAGTCCTGTAGATGAGCAGAATCACATTCTAATTTACATAGGACTCCAGGGCTACGCCCCACAGGCTTTCAAAGTTCCAATGTTAATCTTATAGAGAAAGGAGAATTGAATGAATCATTAGACAGCTGTTGTAAAAACAACTGCTAGAAAATTAGGAAGAACAGATGTTTTAGTTCTAAGATGTTTTTAAGCTTCTTGGGCCCAGATCAAATGAAATTTTGATCGAATTTCGATCAGGAGGCGATCTCTAGTACTACATTATTAAATGGTACTACTGTATGATAAAACAATTTATCTTTCTTTAAATCGTACTTCATACTGCTCATTATAAATGTTTAAATAAAAAAAGTCATTTATAAGTATAAAACAACTAAACTTAATTGGTTTGTAGAATTGCACACTTCAGTTTAAAAACAAAAGCATTAGCAAGCATTATGAAAATAGCTGATAACTAAATAATTAAAATCTACGTGTTACAAATTGAAGAAATCTAGAATGAGAAGGAGGTAGGTGACATCAACAAAAACAATAACAAAATCAATGTCGTCAAAGTTGCTGCACTTAAAATACTCAAAGAAAACCACTCATGTGTCAAGATAAAAAACATGACGTCAAAGATACAGGAACACTTCAATCAGCTGTGTGTCACCTACCTGGGTTTGTTCTAGATAAATTGTTACAGATTCAACGTGTGTTTTAACAAATAATCACCAGAGTGCAGCACCCCTAGGCCTACATAAAAAACAGTCTCAAGTCAAAGGTGAGTGAGCAAA
Organism: Neoaliturus tenellus; assembly: GCA_030545055.2. Classification (NCBI taxonomy): domain Eukaryota; kingdom Metazoa; phylum Arthropoda; class Insecta; order Hemiptera; family Cicadellidae; genus Neoaliturus; species Neoaliturus tenellus. Next base: position 269,809,557 of record CM061531.1, read on the forward strand.
GCAAAAAAGCTCGTCTTGAACAAGCCATAAGCCTTTTTGCACTGGGCACTTAAGAACACTGTCTGTAATATTAAAATAAAGAATATCACTGTTTGAGCTGACCGAGCAAATGCGCTGTCCCTAATATTAATATCCAGAGGCTGCAGCAATCTAGAATCACTCCATCCGCAATAATTGTGTCAAGGGATGAATCTATAGTATACCAGAGGCTGCAGCAGGTCGGAAACACTGTATTCCGTAATGGCTTCGTCAAGGGAGGAATCTCCTGCATATCTGAAGCTGCAGTTGGCCGGACACACTACGCTCCGCAATTTCTGTGTCGAGGGAAGAATCTCTAGTATACCATTTGGCTGCAGCAGGTCAGAGAAACTGCACTCCGCAATGGATGTGTTGAGGGAGGAATCTCCAGCATACCAAATTCTGCAGCAGAACGGACACACTGCACTCCGCAATGGAATCTCCAGTATATTAGCTAGAGGATGCTACAAGCCGGATGCACTCTATATCACTATATTTACTATTGAGACAGGGACCTCCCATAGTGGGACTTTGCACTCCACAAAGTCTGTATTGAGGAAGGAATCTTCAGTATACCAAAGGCTGCTGCAAGCCTTATCCACTGTACACTCCGCAATAACTGTGTCGAGGGAGGAATGTTCAGTATACCACGGGCTGCAGCAGACCGAAGACACTTTGCACTCCGCAATTGCTGTGTACAGAGAGAAAAATCTCCAGTATACCAGGTACTGCAGCAGGTCGGACACACTGCACTCCGCAATGGCTGTGTCAAGAAAGGAATCTCTAGAATACCAGAGGCTGCAGTAGGCCGGACACACTGCACTTCGCATATTCTGTGTTGGGGGAAGAATCTCTAGTGTACCATTGGCTGCAGCAGGTCAGAGAAACTACACTCCGCAATGGCCTGTCGAGGGAGGAATCTCCAGCATACCAAATTCTGCAGCAGAACGGACACACTGCACTCCGCAATGACTTTGTCAAGGGAGGAATATCCAGGGGACCAAATTCCAAACGAGGCCGGATATACTCTGCATTTCCCGGTGGTTGTGTCAAGGAAGGAATCTCCAGCGGACCAGAGGCTGCACCAGGACAAAGTCACTCAGCACTCAGTACTCTACAATTGTGGTGTCGAGGGAGAAATATCCAGTGGGCCAGAGGCTAATCGAGGCCTGATACACTCTGCACTCCAGAATGGTTGTGTCAAGGAAGAAATATCTAGTATACTAGATGCTGCTGTAAGCCGGATACACTTTGCACTCCAAAATGGCTGTGTCAAGGAAATAATCTCCAGTATACCAGAGGCTGCTCTCGGAAGGATAAACTCTGCACTCTGCAATGGCCGTGTCAAGGGAGGAATCTCCAGTGTATCAGAGGCTGCAGCAGGCTGGACACACTGCACTCCACAATGGTTGTGTCAAGGGAGGAATCTCCAGTGTATCAGAGGCTGCAGCAGGATGGACACACTGCACTCCGCAATAATTGTGTCAAGGGATGAATCTATAGTATACCAGAGCCTGCAGCAGGTCAGAAACACTGTATTCCGTAATTGCTGTGTCAAGGGAGGAATCTCCTGCATATCTGAGGCTGCAGTTGGCCGGACACTGCACTCCGCCATGGCTGTGTCGAGTGAAGAATCTCCAGTATAAAATAGGCAGCAGCAGGTTGGACACTCTGCGCTCCGCAATGGCTGTGTCAAGGGAGGAATCTGCAGCATACCAGACGCTGCAGTAGGCCAGACACACTACACTTCTCAATTTCTGTGTCGAGGGAAGAATCTCTTGTATAACATTTGGCTGCAGCAGGTCAGAGAAACTGCACTCCGCAATGGCTGAGTCGAGGGAGCAATCTCCAGCATACCAAATTCTGCAGCAGAACGGACACACTGCACTCCACAATGGAATTTCCAGTATATTAGCTAGAGGATGCTACAAGCCGGATGCACTCTATATCACTATATTTACTATTGAGACAGGGACCTCACATAGTGGGTCTTTGCACTCCACAAAGTCTGTATTGAGGAAGGAACCTTCAATATACCTAGGGAGGAATTTCCGGTATTCCAGAGGCTGCAGCAAGCCGAACACACTGCACTCTACAATGGAATCTCCAGTGTATTAGCTAGAGGCTGCCACAAGCCGGATGCACTCTATATCACCATATTTACTATAGAGACAGGGACCTCACATAGTGGGTCTTTGCACTCCACAAAGTCTGTATTGAGGAAGGAATCTTCAGTATTAGTGTAGTAAAATTAGTCGGGAAAAATGAAATAATTTTTGGAAAGCTAATTTCTTTTGAAATGTGTTCTATGGCATCCCCTGACCTTCCTCCGAAAAGTCCCCTGCAATCCCATGTGGGGATCATGCCCAAAAATGAGGGGTTGGCCTATAAGGAGTTAAAATATATTTTGATATTAAGCATACTAAATTTGAATAAGTTCCAGAAGGTTTATATATATCAAATTAAATGTCTTAAAATGTAGAGCACAATGCCGTATACACGACCTAAATATAACGGTCGAGAGAAAAATGGCAGACGTTCAAAATTTAGAATTAAATAATACTATCAAAACTTTGAAATGCAATAACTTCCGACATATTTGACCTTTTGAGGTCTGGTTTTCGGCTATGTACTCTCCTTATTAAGGCCTTTAAAATTATGTACAGCATGGCTATGGACTAAGAAATTTTTTTCAAAACTCCCTCTTTGGGACGTCCATGTAGAGGGTGGTTCAAGGGTAATATGATGGGCATATGTCAAACTATCCGTATTTGCCAAGGTAATTGTACAAGCAAACGTTTGCCGCAAACCGGACCTCAAAAGGTCAAGTTTTTCTAATATTATTACATTTTTAAGCGTTTTGATTAAAATTTGATTTTTATTCTAAGTTTGACAGGCTGCCATTTTCGACTCAAGCAACCTTTTGAGATGGGGTTTGCGGCATTGAATTTTACTACTTTAGAGCTTTAATTTGATATACATAAACCTATTGGTCGGCGAAAGACTTATTTCTGACTCCACGAGGGCCATCCCATCATTTTTAGGCATGTTGCCCACTGGGGATTTCAGGGGACTTTTCTGAGGGAGGTCAGGGGATGACATAGAACACATTTCAGCAAAAATTGGCTGTCCAAAAATTTTTTCATTTTCCAACCATATTTTGTCTTAATTTTACTACACTATATACCAAAGGCTGCTGCAAGCCGGATCCACTGTACACTCGGGGGAGGAATGTTCAGTATACCAGGGGCTGCAGCAGACCGAAGACACTTTGCACTCCGCAATTGCTGTGTACAGAGGGAGGAATCTCCAGTATACCAGATGCTGCAGCAGGTTGGACACACTGCACTCCGCAATGGCTGAGTCAAAGGGAGGAACACTCATCCTGTGTTGGTGTAAAGTCAGGCTAGGTGGCCACTCCAGACGTGAAATATAGTATGTGTAGCCTTAAATGTAAACTGTCGTGTTTTATTGAATGTCGTGTACGAGTTAAATATGTTTTTAATGTTAATTTTGACAAGAAATTTACATTCGCTATGTTTTAACCTCGTGGCGGTAAGCTGATGATGCCCCTCGGATATCGGGTGAAACAATTGTTCGTGGTTGAACATAAAAGGATTGCTGTTGGTTAAACGGTTGAGTTTTTACTAATTTATTAGCGATTCCTGGATGCCAGCCACCACAGCATATTGTGTTCTTAATATTTTAAAGAGATTTTTTAGTTCTCTGGCTGCTCTATCAAAACTTGTTTCATCTCACAGATTTCTTGACTGCTGCCAAATTCTCCTCAATCTCCACTTTTCTGTAACCTTTTGCTTGATGAAGAATTGGTAATTTTGAGTGGAGGGATTCAGTAATCGTCTTTGAATACTAGGAGACGCTTATCAGCAAGACTTGTAAAGCAGTATTGAAATATTTAACAGCATAATCTATACCATCTCTGGTGTCTTAAATGGATTTTTTGAAATAAATATTCATTTAAGCTAGCATGAAACTCTGCAAAAAAGAACTGCTTACTCCCTTGACTGATTTTATCAACAAATCTCTGGTTCAGAGAATGTTCCCAACAAAAATGAAAACATCAAAACTTTTCCCCCTCCATAAAAAATACAAAAGGATGAAATAAAGAATTATAGGCCAATCTCGCTTGTCTCAACCTTCTCGAAAGTCTTAGAGAGAGTTTTGTATTGAATAGACTGCAAAATCATCTCCATCAAAATGACATCAAACTTATAGTGAGCAACATGGCTTCATAACAGGGCGCTTAACAATAACAGCTCTTTGGGAAATTATTGCACACATAATAGACAACTTGGATTCTGGGAAAATGATCAAAGCCACATCCCTGGATTTAAGTAAGGCATTCAATTATCTTAACCACAGCTTAATTCTAAACAAACTCTCACTCCTCGGAATTGATGGAACAGCACACACCTGGTCCTCAAGCTATTAAAGCAATCTCAAATGCAAATCGTGGAGTTGAAACAAACTATGGATGGAACAACACCAACGGTTACATCTAAACCACTTCAAGTAAAGAGAGGGATACCCCAATTCTCGGTATTGGGACCGGTGATTTTCGCCCTGTTCACGGCCGACCTTCCCAGCCATGTCAACCGCTTCAGTAGAACAGTGTAATGTTCGCCGATGACACCATCCTGTTGACCAGCAACAAAACAGCTGACGCAATAGAAGTTGACAACTTCATCGCTGTGAACCTGGCACAAGACTACTGCGTCAACAATGACTTGGTCTTCACTCTTCAATGAAGGCAAAAGGACCCAACTGATCATGGGAAGACTGAAGGATCAAGCCTCTGGCTCTCCTAACATACAAACTCTATCATATACTAAACATCTGGGAGTGGTTCTTGATGACAAACTTGCATGGAAGCAGCATGTTGATGCCCTCTGCATGAAACTAAGCTCTGCAATTTTTGTATTGAAGCGGGTTCGATCCATCAGCACACCTGAAGTAACAAGAACAAGCTACCACGCCCTGTTTTAATCTCACCACTAATATGGAATAATGTTCTGGGGTGGATCATCACAAGAAACCCTCCAACGTGGGTACTTTTATATCATTACAAGAAAACAAACGTGAGTACTACTTGTGCTTCAAAAGCGTGCTCTGCTATCCATGTTCGGTCTTCAACCACGGAAAAGTTGCAGAGAGGCTTTATTCATCTTCAGATACTCACCATAGTCTAAATTTACATCTTACAGACAATTGCTTATGCAACAAGGGTTTCTTCAACTATACACGTGACGTGCACACCTACAACACAAGGTACAACAGGGACTTAAACCTACCCTCCCACAGGAATGTTGTTACCAGGGTTCCCAAACGTCCCAAAGGAACAGTCCCTTATTTGGTAAATTTGTACTGCATCCCGGAGAAAAGTCATCTGGAACGGTAAATAGGCCTATCCCGTATTTGGCCGAAATAAGAATTTACTCAAAAAACTTTTAGTTACAATAAGAGTTAAAACTTATCTAAAATTTACAAAACTATCCTTATCGTGCATATACAAACAGGATCAACCACCATAGCAAGTGTTTGCCGTCATTATCATATTGTATGATAATCGTAATTTTTCGGGCCCTCTTGTGCTTAAAGTCTTGGAAAAAATCTTCTGCATGCACAGTGTGCGAACTGTGAACTCATCTCGTTCCTTAACAAGTCGTCGTCGTCGTCGTTGATAGGCGAATGCAATTTTTATAACAGTCTCATTTACAGTAGGTAGTTAGTGTAAGAATTGTGTTGTAATATACTGTCGTTTTAAAATAAACCTCGTTTTTTTTTTTAAATAAAACCAACCTAAAATGAACAAGTCGCAAATACTCAAACATTAAAAGATTTCCTCCATTTTTTCTTTTACCTATATTAGTTTGAAAATTGTTGATTATTTGCTTAATTAAAGTTTAATTAAAAATGTTGGATATTAGGCCTAATTGAATTTTTACTCTATGTACATAGAGTATAAAATTCTTTACGATCGAGTTTAAATTTCACTTAGGCGAATTTTTGACCCCCAAAAGGCTTTTTTATTACTAATTTGATTTCAATGAAATTCTCAGGTTAGATTTTAAGTATTTTAAACTAAGTAATAAACTATAATCGAGCAATTATTTTCAAGAATTAAAAAAGCTTATTTTCCGGAAGTTTTGACAGAATTTTAGTTGTTTAGGCTACATGATTTGACTAATGTAGTTGCTATGATCAGTTTATTTTCCCCCATCGCAGCTGAGTTGTCGCTGTATGCTGAAAACAACATAACCTTCTCAGATTTGTTTATATCTGCTCGCCGTTATGTTAAGTTTTTAAATAAAATTTAACTGATATTTTGACAGACCTATTTGTTAAATTAAATAGATCAACACTGATGTATACTTGTTGAAGTTATAAATTATGCCAAAAGATAGGCATGTTGATGTGGAATGAATTGCTGTCGTACGGAATTATGTGATTAAGTAATTTATGTGATACAACTAATATTTATTTGGGAGAAAGATTTAAATTGAACAACTAATTAGAATGTGTTTTGCCATTGTAGCCTATGTCTCAGGTAACAAAATAAGTATTAAGTGTTGAGTATGCGTAATTCTACAATACTTACATTACTTGATTTTTACTAATTTGCAATCATGGATTTTAAATTGTATTGGGTTTTTCGCTCTACAATCTATTTACCTTTAATATTATAAGCATAATTATTATTAAGTTACTTGCTTGTTTTGAGGTCTTAGCTAAAATCGTTGTTTGTATGTATTTATTTGTAGGCTAGGCCTAGGATGTACGCCGGTTGACTTCGGACGGTTAGATGACGTTCCACTCTTCACATTCGAGAAGATGGTAACCTCCATTCTCTCCCTAAAGAAACAAGGCTCCTGACCCGGACGGGATTCCCAGCGAGGCTTTGAAGAAAGTATTTTCAATTAATGCTGACTTGTTGTTGAGAATGTACAACGCCTGTTTGGTAGAAGGGGTATTTCCGGCTCCCTGGAAAACCGCCAGACTTTTACTCATCAGCAAGGGCAAAGGTGATCCCGAGCTGCCGTCGTCCCACAGGCCTTTCTGCATGTTGGACACGGCTGGGAAGCTGTTCGAGAAGCTGATCCGTTCCCGCCTGACCTCTGCCGTGGAAGCTGCCGGGGACTTATGCCCCCGTCAGTCCGCGGCTTCAGAAAGGGACGGTCAACGATTGACGCTATCACCGAAATCCAGAGATCTGTGAAGAGAGCCGAGAGCCACAACCATTTCTCTCGCTGAGTAATGCTTCTTGTTACGCTTAAGTCAAGAATGCCTATAACTCGGCGAAGTGGGTCGATATGTTGAATGCGCTTCGCAACACCTTTCGCGTTCCTGCATATCTGTTGCGACTCATCGAGGATTATCTCCGCTCTCGAAGCCTGATTTACGACACAAGGGACGGAACATGGACGATGGAAGTCACTTCTGGTGCCGCGCAAGATTCAATACTCGGCCAGGATCTCTGGAACGTTGCCTATGATAGCCTCCTGAGGTCCGAGATGCCTGAGGAAACCACTTTAGTTGGGTACGCCGATGACGTCGCAGCTCTCATTGCTGCACGCAACGTTGAGCTGGCCCAGCTAAAGTTTAACTGAGTCATGCGTGTGGTCAATACATGGATGTCCGATCGCGGTCTCTCGCTTGCTCTCCGTAAGACGGAGATTGTGATCCTTACGAAGAAGAGGATAGACACCGTCGTTCCGTTCCGAGTGGGAAGGGAGGTGGTCCAATCAACTCGTGCTGCTAAGTACTTCGGGATTATGGTGGACACCAAGTTAATTTGGAGGGATCAGATATTCCGTACGGCGGGCAAGGCCGCTAAAGTAGTCACTTACCTTAGTAGGCTGATGGCCAATGTCAGGGTTCCATGATCCAGCAGAAGACGTCTGTTGATGTCCGCGGTTCAGTCCGTGCTTCTTTATGGAGCAGAGGTGTGGGCAGACGCTCTCGATAAAGAGTAGTACAGGTTGCGACTCGCCCGGGTTCAACGTCGAGCGGCGCTCGGGGTGTGTTCCGCCTACCGGACAGTGTCCGAGCCTGCCGTCCTGGTGGTCGCCGGAGTTATCCCTGTCAAGCTCTTGGCAGGAGAGAGGAAGGCAATTTATCAGAGACAAGGCGATATTGGCAAGGACACGGCAAGAACAGAAGAGCGCTCCCGAACCTTCCAGCAGTGGCAACACAGCTGGGAGCACGACACCCGAGGACGATGGACTGCGCGACTTATCAAGCACGTCCAACCATGGGTGGAACGGCGGCCAATTCTTGACAATTCACGGCTATTTTCGGATGGCCAAGACCGGTTCACCGGACTGCATTTACTGCCCGGGCGTTCCCGACGCGATGCGGAACATACATTCTTCCGTTGCCCCCGTTGGAAAGGGCCCCGCCTGGAGACCACAGGTCATTTATGGTCGGCACATTTTGGTGCATTTTCGGTGCCAAAAGATCTTGGAGGATGAGGGCAACTGGGATTGTTATCACAGTTCGTCCGGGGCATCCTCCTGGAAAAGAAACCCGATCTGGACCGCGAAGTGGCCTAGATCCCTTGAGGCTTGCCACCTGTGTGCGTAATGCATTTTTCTCACCTCTCCCTAAAAAAAAAGAAAAAAAGAAAAAAAGAAAAAATCATAAAAAAGCGTCACCTAATAACTCAAAAAGTGAGTAAAAATTCTCGTACGGGATGGACATCGGAGAGTATTTCTAGTAATATAATCTTTAAGTAATAAAATAAATTAAATAGTAAAAGTATACTTTTACTAAGCATTAGGTTAATTGCCGGTTTTGGTATGTTTTACCAGGGATTAAAAAAATAGTATTCTTTAAATTTTAATCTTCTTGAAGCTTATGGACAGCACTAAGATAGCATTAAAAATAATGATTTAAATGTGTATTATCAACGAATTTTTTTATTTTCAACCACTATTTCGGACCAAGGTGACTGTAGGCCAGGGCCAGGTGAGCTACATCCCATGAGATCTCATAATGGTGTCACTTTCTGCGACATCCGTGGATGTCACCACAGAGGTTTTGTCGGTTAAAAAATTGGTAAAATTTCAACATTTTACTCTTTGTTGACTGCAAGTGTTGCCAACGCTGCAGGAAACAGCAATCGTTCTCGTTTGCGTTGGAGATTTTTTGTCTCAACTATTACTAAAATAAGGAATTTCAAAGCAAACTAGGTTAGAATTTATGGTTTTAGTTTTACCATTAGTGATAATTGTTAATTTGGTCACTATCTAATGGTTTGTTATTAACTAATAACCCAAATTAATGTAAAACAGAGTAATATGGTGTCGTTACGAGAAATATCTTTAATACCTTTAATACCTTTATTGAAATGGCGACCTAACTCAATAGGTAGTTTAAAGCCAAGTATGAATGAGGGATGAGTGTAGGATGATTGTGGCGCGATCTTGTAGTCTTGTTACTGACTAAGGCCGACATTCTCCTTAGACAGGACTGTTAATTCATAGCCCAACAGCCAATGGTATCTAGGGACCTACAGTTTAACGTGGGATCCGAACCACAATTTCAACCTCCCATATACGAATTGGTCTAATTATGAGGATGGTACTATGGATGAACTAGTATTCACTAGTGCGGACGTTAATCCCCACCTTAGAATATCGCATCCACAAGCCATCGCTCATAACTATCCACAATTCGTGACCTCCAAGTAGCTGGATTACAGGACGTCGCCACCGTCCCAGTCTATCGTACCCGTGGCTTCATTCTCTTTTTCAATCAGCTGTGTAATGGTAAATAATATTATAACGTAACTTGACTTCCGGTTTAGTTTAAACCCTTCATGTCCGGAACACAAAAAAGCTATTCAGCTGACCTGGGAAGAAGTTATGCTTCTTCCTTTAGAGACCTTGATTTCGAACTTGGTTTGATTACAAAACCCCCCGTCCCTTATTTACGGGTGCTTTATTTTTCAACCCTATTTTTTACCTAGAAGCGGTCAAGATTGGGTAGACTACCGTATCTTTGATACTGAACTTCCTTTGTTCGTAGTATAATGTTTCTACTTGTCAAATATTTTGGTTCAATCAAAACAAACAAACTGTTTAATGTACAATTGTTTATATGATAAACAAATATATTACATGATTGACAAATCTGTCAAATCACACATGGTTTTGCTACAAATAAAGGAAGTTCAGCGTCAAAGATAGTCCACCAAGTCTTGACCGCTTCTGATTTAAAGAATTCAACCGTAATTTATGATTATTTGTCATAACTTTATTGCATCTTATATCTAAACCACTAAATAAATATCTCATATAGTATGAGTTTGTTCTGCTGGATACTGGTTTTCACTAAATGCAAAATGGTTATCTCAAAAAATACTCCAACACTTGATAATCAAAACAAAACAAAGCAAAGCAGAGGACAACACGGTCAGCTGTTGTGTCAATTAGAGGCAGTGTAGCTTGTGTTCATGTTAAAATTATAGTGTAAGATAAAATTTTTGTTTTTACTTCTACCATCTAAAAGCAAGCATCAGCTATTTTTCGGCGCGCAGTTTAATAGCATTTGTACACGGAATCTATATAACTTCAGTTTCCCTTAAAAAAATGTCAATGTTTTGATTGTGTCTGTGTCGGTCCTAGGCGTTTTTCACAAGCAAAATGGCGATGGAGTAAGTATCAATACTGATAAAATGTGTAACACTTTATAACTAATGGATAGTTTTAAATACTCTAACATATCCAGAGCGCTTGTTGGTGTTGAACTTGTCCTTGAACTGAAAAGACCAATGTTTTTCATTCTTAGAATCAGACACTTAAGCTTATTTCTGGAAGCTGTTACAGTTAAGTTAGTTGTTGCCCTAATTTAACATTGTTTGCTCTAGTTCTCCATCAGAAGTCTAAAATTATGGTTAGTTTTTAAGATAGGTCTACTGACAGGTCATCAAGGACCTTAGGTTATTCAGCTAATTAGGCTAAGAAAGAGAGATGAGTGTAGATTGAGGGTGATGCATAATGTAGTGTTTAAGACCAGCTGATGCCATAGGCAGCATGATTGAGCGCGTTTACAATCATTCACCGCAAAGAGGTCTGTTTACGTTTTTGCCTATCACAAAAGTGTCAAATTCCAGACACTTTATTTGTTGGACTTGTCACATGATAGGCAAAAATGTAAACAAAACTCTTTGCAGTGGATGCTTGTGAACGCGCTCATTGGGTAAGTTTCTGGTTAAACAGGAGTGACCAGTAGGCTTTGTGGAAATTGTGCTCTGATCATGTTCTTGATTTTGACCATAGGCAGGCATTAGGTTATAAGGAAAAAGAGTCTCAGGATGGATGACTGATAGTTTCATAGGCCTATGCGTGTTGGGATTCTGACCAATAGCTTATACCTAAGCGTTATGGGCTGCAATTTTGGGTTGTAGTTTTTCAGGCCCCGAGGGAAGTTTTCTTGCTAAACTAAGTCATTCAACTCCATTGGTATCAGCCTTATTAGGCTAAGCCTAACTATTGATGTTTCTGAAATTCATGTGTTTATATATTCATGGGTGTCCGATAGATAAAAAATCAGAATAATTTTATTTATTTGTCATAGGCCTAGGAAATTACGAATGCATTGACAATTGTCAAGTCTTCTGTTGTGGTCTAGCTTCAAAGGCTACAGCCAGGGGGTACACTACTAACATTACATCAAAGGGAAGTTCTGTGGAATAGGCCTATAACATTATTATTGCTATATAACAATAGCATAAATAAATAATTGTGGTACCTATACAAAATATAAAATAGTTAAACATGTTAAAGGACATGAAACGAAAACTAGATTACGGTAGGCCTATAAAATTTGAATGAATAAGTTAACGCAACACAATAAAAATTAAATATATAAAAAATTGCAATTAGAATTCTTCATACTTTTAATAGTAGGCTTTTATAATTTATATTAGGCTAAATAGTAAGTTAAGTTGTAATAAAGTAGGATTTAACTTATACGTAAGAGTCGACTAAAAGTATGAGATGGCGCATACTGGAGGGTCCTGGGAGTGTCCCTGTTGTATCTCCGGGGCTGGAATGTGTGCCTCGCACTGCTGATGGCCTCCTCCAGTGTCATCAGAGGCCAGCCACTTCGGTCTTTGGTTAGGAATTTCGGCATAGATTCAGAGATTGAACTCTACATTGCCACGGGTGCCCCACACACAGCACGTACGGCACTTTAGGGGTCTGGGCTATGGGTGTCCTTTTCCTATGGGAGGAGGACCCCTGAGGTCATACCCGTCCTCGGACTAAGAAAGGCGGGCCATTGCTGCTTGATGTGCCTGTTAAAAAAAGTAAGGTAACAAACAATAAAACTTACCTAAGCCTTCAAAAAACACAAACCAGAAAGAAAAAGACAAGTCAGACCAATAATGAACGGGTAAAAAGATTTTGAGTGTCTCCTAATCACACTGAAGCAGTGTCACAATTAGTAGCCTATGAGCAATGAGTTCAGCATGATTGCTTACCTTCAGTGCTGCGAAAAACAGTGGAAGAAAGTCCTAAAAATCCAAAGGCGGGGAAAATGTTCTCTTGTCAAAATGTATTGCTTAGAGAAATGAGATGAGGCTACTCTTGCAAGGTTCAAAAGAACATCAACAGGATGGTAAAGGATGTCATTGCTGAACTGACTGCTCCTTTCGGAAATTTGAAATTAATGTTTATGCAAGGGGATAGGATTGCTTTTGTCAATTAATGACAGCCAACAAAGAGGCTAGAATGTACCATAAAAGGTACCGTACCGAAATTACAGTACAAGGATGTCTCCTCCGGGCCGCCGGCTTGCACCGCAGGCAAGCAGGAGAGGTTTGCGAGCGAGAGTTCTGTCTCCGGTGACCAACCCAAACCAGGCTCAAAACGCAAGAAAAGAAACCATGTAAAGCTGAAAGCTCCGCTTGTGATTGCTGCCAGGCCTCCCAACCACGAGGCCATGCCCAGAAAGCCGGGTGGCAGGTGGCCAAACGTACACTGGTATCAGAAGATCTTCAAGGATATAACAACCTTGTTTGCACCGCTAAGGTGGTCTACTCTGAGGGGGATGTTGGTTCTCCTCTGGTGGAGGTTGTAATAATAATAATAATAATATTGCTGAGGTTATAATAATAATGTTCTTTATTCCTTTGAAAATACATACGTTGTACAAAATGTGTTATAGCAATACTTATTACTAATACAAATAACAAGTGTATTGTCAAAAAATATAAAAATAATAAAAAAAAATACATTTTAAAATGGATTTGTCCCCTAGATGATTCAGGGAGGGGAGAAAAGTGGTGTTGCTTTGAAGTGTTGCCTATTCCCCAACTATGACTAAGTACCGTACTCCCCCACTGAATAAAAGGCTTCAGCTAAGCCTGAAAAGAGGTTTAGGCTTAGCCTAGTTTTGAACCATTTTGTATTTGCTGCCTTATTAATTGTTCGAGGCAAATGGTTGATAAGATGAACACCTGCCTGTGATGGCAATAGTTTGTAAACTAATGTTTGGTGTCTCCCCGTTCGGTAGTTCTCCCGCCCAAGACACAGCCTTGTGTAGATATGCATTTTGTACGAAAAAAAGCAGATGTTTCAATAATATATTGCCAAGACAAGGTAAGCTAACCAAACTGTTAAAATGCACTCTTGCAAGACTCTCTGTATTTCACATGTGCCATGATCCGCACAGTTTTTTCTTAAGTCCGAACAATCTGATGAAATTTTTGTCTGCACAGCCACTCCAGACGATGATACCATACGCCAGGTGAGAGTGAATGAGACCATAGTAAGCCATTAAAAGCCCCTAAGTTGGACAGAAGCTAGAAAGATTTCTCAGCACTTAGATACTTGAGGAAACACGCTTGCATACGCTATCAATGTGATCCTCCCAGGTTCCCTTTATCAAGGTTTCCTGAAATTCGCCTTTATCAAGCCCAGAAATTTCGTGCAGCTTACTTCCTCAACTTCATCCTCAGCCACCATGACTGTGGGGCTCAACTCGGTTGCAGTTCTAGAAGGAAAAATTTGATGATAAAGATGTTTGAGATTTGGACCACTTGTGATATTGCTCTGAGAAATGAAGTGACCCCAGCTTTAAATAGGCCTATGGTACCATGAGATTCCACTTTGTGTAATAGAGTATTGTGGTCTACACAGTCAGTAAAAGGCTTTAGAAAAGCCCAAAATCACACCGATAGGGCTGGACAGGTTGGAAATGTTGTCACTCCTGACAAGTGTTAAGGGATCTTGATTGTCTCTGAGTCACCTAAGGTCGTTGAGGCTAGACAAAGTTTTGGGTGTTTCCAGTGACCAAACAAACAGAAATTGAAGATGGGGGAAATTGATTTTTTAGATCATGAGACCTCCAGGCTTATAAGACTTAACCATCTCAGGGTGGGATTTCTGAACTGCGCGGTGTATTTGAGAACCATGATTCTTAGATGTGCTTCAAGTGCCTGGACTGTCGCAGCATGTGCACAGGACAGGCTCGGTTCACTCTTGGCTACAAATGTGGGGAGGCAGGACACTATCTTAAAACTTGTGCCAAAGGTGCAACCGCAGCAGTCGAACATATCGGCTAGAAACAAGCAGAGTGACAACAAAGAATAGGCTACGAAATTGTCTCTTGCCTTCTTACCGTAAGGGTCCAACCCTGATAATCTCAAAGAAGGTCCTCCCCCAGAAGTAATGTGATAATGTTTGCGGGAGGAACAAAGCCTGGCAAAGTCGTAGGTTTAGTGGGTATGGCTCAGGCGAGTCCTAAACAACTTCTGTAAATAGGATTCCCACCTCTTTTTACAAACAAGAAGAAAAATTATATAAGCTTCAAGGCCTTAGTGTTGTCTATGACTTGATTTGAGATGAAAGATTTGACTCTTGTTCAGTTAACAAACATTGTTCAATTAGTAAATTACAGTAGCCTAAACTAAAATAAAATTTGTTTAATAGAAATGAAGATGCTGGCGGAAATGGTGGCTGGTGGGGTTCATGGGTCAATGCTGCCAAAGCCAAGGTAAAGTATTGAATTACATTATGGTACTCATGTCTGTTTTCCATCACAAAAAATGCCATAGGCCTATGTGTTCAATTACGGTACACAACCAAATATTTGTCTAAAAAACTGTTACCAGCTACCAGAAGACACAGTGAGCTTTATTGACTTAAGAGGGCGTTGGAGTCAATCCAAATTCCGCCTTTCCCCCATAAGAGCAATGTTAAACGGGATGTCAAATAACTCTTTTATTTATAATCAGAAAATAATGGTTTATAGCTCTAAATAATGGGTTCATCAAGGCAGATTTGGTTTGCGAGGGGAATTTTCTATAAATATTAGTGTTGTTTACTAACTTGAAATAACAAAGCAAGTTTTTAACTACTTTTAAAACATTTTCTACAGCATTTTATAAATTATTTACAAAGAATCGATCTCGCAAAAGGAATGGGGAATTTAATTGTGATTCAAACGCAATTTATTCTGAACCAATCAGACAAAAAAATAAAGAAATTAGTACCAGGTTAACTGAGCCTTGCTCGTTGGTTTTGATTCAATTTTAATATTTCCATCAACAACCAACTATACCTCTTCACAGTTAACAGCTGTTTCAAAAGGTCTGCTTAACATTAATGTTCCTTAATTTTTAATTACATTTAGTTGTTATTTCGTTACCAAAATAGCAACCCATAAGACCAATGTTAAAAATTACAATTTTTAAACTTAAATTTAGATCAAATTTGATTTTTCCTGGGATGGAGACTGTTTCTAAACTTATTTTTGGGCCAAAACACTCTTTAATGCAAAGTTTAAGCAAAATCTAACCGCTAGGTTTCGAGATCGTGTAACACACATCCCTTCAGAGATTGCTCGTATTATAGTATAGGATATGTCAAATGCCGGGGACAAGTTTAGCATTACTCTTATGGGAAATAAATCCAACATGGCGGCACTCCAACGCCGCCCTCTTTTAAAACTCTTTTTCTGATAAAGTAAATGATTTACTCTATTTTCAATGAACCCAAACTGTTGATTTATTTATTAAATTTTCAATGAACCTATAGCTTCTTATGTTGACAAGATTTAGACCTAATTTTTTCTATCCCAACGTTTAAATATGTAAAAATTTGTTTTCATTTCACGGCAATTAATGGATTACTATTTCATTTAAATTATATAGTGGTACCTATAAATACCGGTATACCTAATAAAATTTAAAATAGTGTGGTACTTTATAGGCCTAATTTTTATTACCTTATGTTGAGCTGCTAATTTGATTTAATTGTTAATTGACAGGACTCAGTTTCTGTAAAAAATTCAATATTATTGTTATGTTTTTTGTATTAAATATTGCCATATTAAATGGATGCTGTTCCAAGGCAATTCTGAGAATTATAACTGGTTATGCTATAGACTATTTAAAGTAATTAAAATAATACTGAGAATTTTGTTCAAATGCATCACAAAAAATTAAGCATTAAGTTTTACTAGATAGATATAAAAAAAATGTTCTTACATTAATCTTTGCCCAACTCTTTTAACACCTTGTTATTATTTAATTTGTCAATTGATCACAATTTTTATCTAAACTTGTCATCTGAAGCTAAAAAATCGTTCTTCTAATGGCGGATTAATTTAGATGAAAAACTATGTAATTTTAGTTTCATGTTAGACGTGATACAGCCTAAGCCAGTGACATAATACATTATTTTTGTAGTTTACTTATTAAAAATGTTCTGGTTTTAGTCAGCAGAGGTGTACGAGTTTGTGAAGAATGATCTCAACGAGTTGTCAACAGCAGTCAAAAGTGAAGCTAGTGCTGTGTTGTCTTCAACTTCCAATGCAGTCAAAGAAACTCTTCAGGTACTGTAGACCAGAGAGTAACAAACTGTGGGGTGAGGCCCGCAGGGTGGGACTTCCATACATGTTCAGCTAGGCTTCAAAGACCGGACCATTCAGTCATGGAATGAAGGTAGAATTGAGAATGCTGGAGTCAGATCGTTGGCCGAACGGCCAATTGTTAAAGCCACTTTCAGGTTTCTTGACCTTGAGGCCAATTAAACATGTGTGAGGTGAATCCTTCCGGTTGAAATGCCTTTTACCCCCCTTCCACTGGTCCACCTGTTAAAGGAGTATATTGCCCTTTTGCCTAAGTATGAGTATCTGTGTTTTGTGAACGCATATAGTTAAAATAGTTAAAGGTAAAATATAACTTGTTTGTTATACGTAAGCCACTATATTTTTAAATTATCTTTGAACTGGGGATTGGACGCATTAATTGAAAGAAGACTAATCACCGAACATGGTGTGAAAATTAAACGTTTTTAAGTTTTACGGTTGTTAATTTCTGCTTGCCAAAAGTCAGCCATGTCACCAAATGTCTTGGTGAACTCATGTGCGCCCATGGCCGTAACACCTTTATCAAGTTTACAGTGCGCTGCGACAGTTAGGTTAATTATGTTATTGCTAAATATATAAAAAATTATTTCAAAAGCTATTCACAGAAGATTAATAGATG
Source organism: Neoaliturus tenellus (assembly GCA_030545055.2). Lineage (NCBI taxonomy): Eukaryota > Metazoa > Arthropoda > Insecta > Hemiptera > Cicadellidae > Neoaliturus > Neoaliturus tenellus. The sequence continues at coordinate 269,827,096 of CM061531.1, forward strand.
GTTGATTAAATGGTTGGGTTAATTCACAGAAGGTTAAGTAAGACATGGTTGCCTTTTGGAAATTAAAACTGTCAACAGAATCACACAATTTCATTCAACGTTTATTAAATACTCTTCTTACAATTTATGTGTACTAAAGATCCCAGTTGTATTAAAAATAAATTTAAAAACTTGTCTAGCAAGCAAGTACACTAACAAACATTCAGATATTGATGCAACTCAATTTTATCTCATCGTCGTTCACTCGGTTGCAGCTGGACAAGCCTGAGTCGACTGCCAACACAGTGAAGCGCTCCGTGTCTTCGTTCTTTGACCAGGTGGGGAACGCTCTGAGCCCCCCACCAGAAGATGGGGATGAGGAGGCAATCATCATACAAGGCAGCGACCCCGTGTTCCTCAACAGACTGCAGGTCAGTCCAGTCACTACGAGTGATAACTTATGAATGTAACAATCACTTTATTCTTTCTATAAAATAAAGCACACTAATGATCCTCATTTATGATTTGATTTCAAAAATGTGTGACAGAAACGTAACTCCGTAAGTTATAGTTGTAAATCACTCATAGAGCTCAGTGTCAGTTGACTGATCTGACTTGATTACGGCGAGATGGTTGCTATGTAGCAAGGTGAAGAATTGGTTGTGTGATCTTGAACCCTTCCCCTTCCATGGCCTCTACTCCATTCCTTGCTTTGCACTATTCCCCCCATCGATCACCCTTCAGTAAAGAGCATAACGTATTGGCAGACAATATACAATGTTTTATTTTTGCTAGATGCAAATCCAGATTATTGATGGTCCAGATTTTTTACACATGAATTATCAACGTATAGGCAAGCATGCAAGCATTTAAAACTGAGAGTCTATATGTAGGCTCTTGTCTTATGTTTAAGAAGATATTTTTATTGTACTTCAATAAAATCTATTCCATATAATATTCATGACAGATTTAACTATTATAATTAAATTATAATTCTATTATAATTCTTTAGTTTGTTTCGCTTTCATGTAGAATACACTTCCTGAAAAGTCACTAAAGATCCATTCGTAAGGCAGCGGAGAACATGTGATTTTCCGCCTTGTGACTTTGTCAATACTGTATAATGGCTATGATGACAATTAGGATTTTTATTTGTTTATTGTACAGTACACTATTGTTCATCCCACACAGTGACATCGGAACTCCGCTTCATCGAAACTGGTGATCTGAATATAGGCCTAATTACAATTTTTCACACAAACATTTTTTTTATTTTAGTGTGTATTTGTTACACCCTCAATACAGTAATGTATCACATTTTTGCATCACTTGTCACCAGGCACTTTTAACTTTCGGCATCCCCCATTGTGGTTGACGAGGCCATGTAAGTATTAGGAGAGAAATATTAAGGGGGGGGGGGGGGACAGGAAGTAAACAACATACGCTACCGGAAACTATCTGCCTGTCTGTCTCTCGGGTGCACCTGTGTTAGGTGGAATGTCAAGACTGTGAAAATTGTCTTAATATTTCTTATTTAGACATGTACCTATTACAAGGTTCTTTTTAGTCCACCGGAAAACTTACATCCACAGCATTGTTTTGAGGACTTACATCATCCACCACAAGAGCTTTCCGTTGAGCTGTACCCAATGGGAGATATGTGCTGTGTTTCCATATTGCACACTTTGAACTGTTTACTTACATTGTTTATATTTGGAAATTTAATTATTTAAAACAGGTGATTAATGGAACTATATAGGCTCAGGGAGTACAGCAAGGGATAAGTCCGACAACATTTTTTGGATCTCATTCATTGGCTCAAGATCACGTCCCCGTTTAGCCTCGTCCTCAACGGCCATCTCTCATGGCGGCTGGTGTCATTAATTAATTGATATTTATTTGTACAAAGTGTTTACTAAAGAAAGTCAAAGTTGCTTCACTAAGAAATTGCTCTTTATTATGCATGTAGTTTGTGATACAAATGATTTAACATGCTAAGCCCAAGAGTCAATTTGCATTTTTTTTTTTCAATTAAATCTAACAACTTGCAACCCTACCTAAAAATCTATCTGTTAATCAAATATTGGAAGATAATTGTGAACTTACAGTTTTTTATGATGATGATTTAGTTCTCCAAAGACTCTGGACAGTAATTTTTCATGTTCCAATTTCATCAACCATCAATTTTGACCATCGATTCTTCATCTTGGAAATTTAGTGTTGACTAGACGCTTGCTGGCAATTTAGTGAATTTATAATTTTGCTCCTCTCTCTGCATCATACTGGTAGTGGTGATTTAGTGATTTTCTTAAAATTTCCTCCTCTAGCTTCATCATACTGTTAATTTTGTAAAACCATAATGATTTCCTCTTCTAGCTTCAGCATACTGGTAATTTTGTAAATTCATAATGATTTCCTCCTCCTCTTCTAGCTTCAGTATACTGGTAATTTTGTAAATTCATAATGATTCCCTCCTCCTCTTCTAGCTTCAGCATACTGGTAATTTTGTAAATTCATAATGATTTCCTCCTCCTCTTCTAGCTTCAGCATACTGGTAATTTAGTGAATTTCTTTCCTCTTCTAGCTTTTTCATATTGACAAATTTTGAATTCTGAATTGACTCTCCCCTCTTTCTTACAGGCAATTTAGTGACTTCTTGATAGATGAATTGTTAATTTTACTGACATTTGCTCCTGAATTTTGTTAATGTTTTATGTACTGACAATTTATATAACTCAAATATTCATGTCTGTAAATTTTGTGTTTTTAATTTTGCTCATTCCAATTATTTATTAGGTTCTTGTTCACTATACTGCTGATATTTTTGTTCTCCACATGGTTTACTTAATTCTGTTATACATTAAATTTAATACATTTCAATTTCTTTGTTTCTACTTCTGATTTTAAAGATACGCCCAAGGAATTCTGCAAAGAAAAAAAAACAAAATTGTTTCAACACTTAGCCTTTGTTATGTGAAAACTTGTGATTGATGACCTAATAATTAATTCTTTAAATTAAAATTAATATTAATTATATTAAAATCTAATAATTAGTGCATGTCATTTTAATATTAGAAAAAATGCAAATTGACTCTTATTTGGGCTTGAATACTTTATATATGCAATCCTAAAGTTTACAAAAAATACCAAAAATGTATTGGGTTCAAATATGTCTGCATAAACAAATACCCTACCCTAGACATACAGAATAAAAAGTTTTACTAAAATTGGTACAGGCAAGTGATCAGAACATTGATTTACCGTACTGGTTTGATATTCAACTCACCAAAAATTTTTAAGCACATTAAATAAAAAATTTAACTCCTTGTTTGAGTAATAAATATTTTTGTACTAATTAAGTTTTTCTTGATATTTATTAATGCATATCTGATAACCAGTTTGGTGAGTTGAATCTACTATATATTTGTCAAATACCACTCACTCATGTATCAGAGTACCTCCAAAACTATAAGGCCTAGAGTGTTAAAACTTGGCATGTACCTTCATCATTGCTAAAAAACGCTCACTAAGAAACGGTTTTGCAAAATTCCGTCAGGGCTCCGCCCCACACGAATTCAAAATTTCGTCACAATGTTATTCTTATGGGGGATTTTTAATACAAATCAAAGCAACAACGAATCTCCAAAAGTAGAGAGCATGCAGGATTGAAATTTGGTATAGACGTTCCTTTCTACCCATTGATGCTCACTAAGAAACGGTTTTACAAAATTTCTGCAGGGCTCCGCCCCACACAACTTCAAAATTTCGTTACAATGTTATTCTTATGGAGCACTTAAAATACGAATTTAGGAAACAACGAATCTCCAAAACTATAGGACCTACAGGGTTGAAATTTGGAATGGTAGTTCCTCTTTGCCTATATCTAGGTGCTCACTAAGAAATGGTTTTGCAAAATTCCTTCAGGGCTCCGCCCCACACGACTTCAAAGATTTGATGTAATTAGCTGTTGAAGATTCAAAGCTATCAGCTGTTGATGAAATAATACATTTTAAAGGATGACATAACCATATGAAAATATTTTTATCTTTGTAAACAATTTAACTGGTGTAAAAATGTATAGAGTTTAGGTTAGGTTAGTTAATCTACTTTGTCAAATACCACTCACTCGGTATCATCGAATCTTTATAACCATAGGCTATAGGGGGTTGAAATTTGCCATGGATGTTCCTCTGTGTTAAAAAATGCTCACTAAGAAGTGGTTTTGCATAATTCTTTCAGGTCTCTACCCCACAGGACTTCAAAAGTTCCATTTAATATTATTCTTATGGCCAATATTTTATACAAATCAAGGCAACAACGAATCTCGATGTTAAAATTTGGCATGGGCGTTCTTCTTTGCTCATAGATGCTTACTATGAAACGGTTTTGCGAAATTCCATCAGGGCTCCGCCACATAAGGCTTCAAAATTTCTATCTAATGTTATTCATAGCTAGTTTTTAGTTCGAATCTAGGAAACGATGGATCTGAAAAACTATAGGATCTATGTTGATGAAATTTGACGTGGACGTTCCTCTTTGCTCATATGTACGTGTTCACTACAAAACTTTTTTGCAAAATTCTATCAGGGCTCAGCCACACACGATTTCAATTTTTGTCTAATGTTATGCTTGCCAATTTTAAATAAGAATCTAGGGAACAACGAATATGAAAAGCCAGATGACTTAAGAGGTTGAAATGTTACTCCACCCCACATCCCACATGTCTTTGAAATTTCAATATAATGTTACAATTATTGCCAATTACAATACGAATTGAAAGAAACGACGAATCTATAAACTATAGGGCCTGCGGGATTGAAATTTGGAGTAGTCTCTTTGGTCATGGGTGCTCAATAAAAAGTGGTTTACATATTTCCTTCATTGCTCTGCCCCAAATAACCTCAAAATTACTATAGAGCATACAGGGTTAGTTTTTGGCATAGACGGTCATCTTTGCTCATAGGTATTCACTAAGATACTAGATACTGGAGGGGAACCAATAAAAATACTCGAAGGACCTGAGGTAAACTATTAAAAAGAACTTCAAAAGAACCTTCAAAAGAGAGATGAGATGGAGGTATATTCAAAACAAGAGTAAAGAATGTTATAAACAATGACATGTTAGTTAAAATACAAACATTTTAAAGATATTATAATGAAAGTAAATTATTAAACTAATGGGGTGTGATTTGCTACATGTATTACTTTATATAAATTGAACAAATACAGTTTTGAAAATATAGTTTTTGAAGTCCTTTAGGGCTCCACCCCACTGGTCTTAAAAATTACTCTATGGCCTACTGAGTTAAATTTGACATTGATGTTCCTCTTTGGTCATGGGCATTCACTAAGAATGGATTTTGCGATTTTCCTCTAGGGCTCCACCCCACAGAACCTTTAGGTTACCATAGAACGTACAGGTTAAAATATGACGAGCACATTTATCTTTACTCAAAGGTACCAAGAAACGGATTTGCATATATAGTTTTTGAACTCCTTAAGGGGTCCGCCCCTCAGGACTTAAAATCCTACGGGGCCTACGGGGTTGAAATTTGACATGGATGTTCCTCTTTGCTCATAGGTAGTCACTAAAAAATTGTTTTGGAAATATAGGTTTTTAATTCATTTAGGGCTACGCCCCACTAGACTTAAAAATTACTCTATGGCCTGGAAATTGACATGGACGTTCCTCTTTACTCATGGGCATTCACTTGGAAACGATTTTGCAAATTTCCTTTAGGGCTCTACCCCACAGAACCTTTAAGTTACCATAGATCCTACGGGGTTGAAATTTGACGTGGACATTCCTCTTTACTCAAAGGTACTTAGAAACTGTTTTGGAAAATAGTTTTTGAAGTCCTTTAGGGCTGCACCCCACTGGACTTAAAATTACTCTATAACATACGGGGTTAATATTTGACATGGATGTTCCTCTTTCCTCATAGGAAGTCACCAAGAAACGGTTATGGAAATATAGCTTTTGAAAGGCTTTAGGGCTCCGCCCCGCGTTGGACTTAAAAATTACTCTATTGACTATGGGGTTAATATTTGACATGATCGTTCCTCTTTGCTCATAGGTGCCCCGCTCTCACTATTTCAATGTATTAATCTTAATGTATATCTTAAGGAAAAAGATTTCGGAGGTCTTAAAAGAAATTAAAAATAAAATTCAACACGGGCGAAGCCGTGACGGGCAACAGCTAGTATGTTATATATGCCTCTAATAGATTTCTGCCCATGTGCTGGAAGCTAAAAATCGGAAACTCCATTATGATTACTGCATTAAAATGTACACATTATTTAATTTCAACAATTATTCACAATGTTAAAAGATAACTGAATTTTAAATTCCATGAATATGTTTTTAAATAAGAAAAAATGTTGAATATCACCCATTTTCATGCTTTTGTGTTGTAAAATTGGAACCATTTGACTATTATTCTGTCTTTGACTTCAGTAGCATTGACAAAATATACCACTCAGAACTATAAGCAAAAAATATACCAATTGAACAATATGTGTAATATTGGTCTTTCTAAAAGAAACCTACATTTACTATTATTTAGAGTAAAAAAGTTATTTATTACAGAAAATCTTTTTACTTCTAATAAAGTTTAAATTTTATTAAGAACCTATTTATGAGTGGAACATTTCTATACAGTAAACTCCCTCTTAACTGGCCACCTTTTAACCGGCCACTGCTTTAACCCTCCGAGCGTTATTCGTCGATTTTTCGGCCCAGCTTTTCAACCTCCGAGCGTGTGAGTTGATTTTTCGACTTTTCGAAAACGTGGCGTACCTAACTGTGGTGGATGACAAAAACGGACCCGTGAACGCTACCATGTTACCGGGAGGTTCTAAGCTATCCAAAAACATCCATTTCAAATGGAGGAACGTGATTGGTTGTTTGTAATATGCAATGAAACATCTGGAAAAAAACTGTTAACATCTGCTAACTTTGTAAACAATGAAATAAGTATTTTACCAATATTTTTAAGGTTATAAATGATTAAAAGTGTTACTAATACTGTTAATTTACATTATTGGAATATATTAATATGTTTTATCGAGTTTATAACCATAAATATGAGTAGGAATTAGTATAATATTCCTAGCTTGATTTTACATGTGTTGTTATGGGATTAGGGTAAGTACCGTAGTACTTATTTGGTTTTATTCAACATACATTTTTTTCAAGTGCTTCTTGCCTATATTAATTATATATTTTCTTGAACTGCATAAAAGTCTAATCAAAATGTATATCTTGGAATTTTGATTGTGTGTTTCTAAAATTTTTTAGGGGAGAGCAAAGTTACATACAATATTTTTTTGTTATTTTTTTATTTTTAACCTATAGCCTAATTTTGGTAACAATAAGTAAGGGTAATAATTTTTGTATTTTTAGATAGTCCATTTTATCTACTTTCATGTAATATATACATTCATAGTGCTAGGTCATAAAATATATTTTTTTACTACTTTTTACTTGAAAGTATGCAAAATCTTAAAAAATGTGTAACGCTCCAAGGGTGCTATATTGAACGCTTGGAGGGTTAACTGGCCTACCTTTTTACTAAACCAACTTCCTTTTAATCGGCCATTTTCAAGATAACATCGCTTTAACTGGACTTGCGTTGCCAAACATGTGGTTTTATACCTATCTTGCAGTTAGTTCCGGAGAAAAATTTAAGTGAACTTTCCTAAACGGAAGTGAACGCCACACGTTTTTCTGTTGTCGGCCAATTTGTTATCCGGTCATTGTCTGGTCCCGATATCCAGGGCTGCCCCTAGGGCGGGGCGACCAGGGCAGCTGCCATGGATGCCACGGCCAAGGGGGTGCCGCAACCGAGGGGAAATCCCCATTTAAAAAGGCTCAAACACTTCACAAAAATTGTAAAAACTGCATCAATAAATATTTTAGAAAAAAATGGTTCAATAATAATTTTTTAATTATTTCAAATTATAATTTAAAACATTTATCAATCAAAAATGAGTAGTGACTAATTTATTGAACTATAAACCTTTTTTTACAATACAAGTGGAAGAGTGGAAGTGAATCATGATAACATAGCATTTGGCTGCATGTAAGCCTACTGGCCAGCTGATCGAAACTGAAATATGGCTTGAGCGCTCGCTCGGTCCTACGAAAACTAACAGGCATGCATACTTTCCCCCACTACCTAATTGAGGATTAGAATTATATGCAACACTTATGACATAATTGAAAAAATTAAAAACTACACGTAAAAACTGATGCTATGCCAGGCGATTACAATGTTTTTAAGTGGAGTTGACAGCTGAAATTCGGACGCATCTGGTCACATGACAAAAAATGTATGCAGGCCCGTTAGTTTTCCTAAATGTATGCAGGCCCCTACCAGATCCAGACCATGTGTTGTCAACAAATAATTGTGTCAACAAAGCTTGATAAAACAAATGAATTTTTAAAATTAGTTTATTAATAGTAACAGTATTGGAAAGTTTGCCATACACCTAATTTAATGCTTCTGACTGTAATTTAACAATACAGTTCACAGATAGACTAATTAATTAATTTAGGAGGCACAGATCAAAATCTGGCCCCGAGCGCCTATTACCCTCTGGGCCCTGCCGATATCGCTGGTTAAGAGGGAGTCTGCTGTACAGCTAATATTAGCAAAAATCATAACAACGATCAAAAGAGCTTGTAAAAAAACCTCCCACATTTTAATGTGTTGTATGTACAGTAGAACCTCATATCCAATCTCGCTATAACCAACTCCTCCCGATAGTGTCCCACCATCGTTATACAAAGGCTTCATTGGCGACCATGTTTAGACTTGAAAGAATGTTTGATTTACACTCAAGTTTGGTGTCACTATCAGTCCAGACATTTTGGTTGATGTGGAAAATGCTTTTACACTGTATTTTGGCACTGTAATTTTATGTTTTAAACGTCTATAAATACTGTTTGGGTTTCTCATTATTTAGTGCTCCTAGAATATCCGATCTTTTGACTGTTTCCATCATCTGGTCCGGTCAGGGCCGTCTCTACCAAATAGGCGACCGCCGAGGCCCGAGGGCTGATATCCCTCTGACCCATCCCTAGTTCTGATATACTGTACGCATGAGACATTGCCGGTTTTCCATGAACAAACCACGGAATAACAGAGATTATGCCATACATAGCATTAAAATTACTAGGAGTACGCTCGTACCTCCCGTAAGTGTCTATTCGAAGAAGAAATTTAAAATTTTGCATTAGGGATTGTCACATTCAAAAAATTTGATCCTACTTTGTAATGATTTCAAAAACAACAACTAAACAACTAAAATCACTCGTAATAAAAAAAAAAAATACCTAAATATAAAACTTACTTTTCTTATAGTTAGGCAATACTTAGTTCGTAGTTACTTTTAATTTAATGGATTTGTGTCATACACATTGTTTTATATGCATTTACTACGATTAGTCTTAAACATTTTTACAGTATTTTAATTATTTAGGATAGTACAAATAAGTTTGCTTGCCCCATGTACACAAAACAAATTTATATATTTTAATAATCAGGCCTACATTACAACTGGCTGCCTTCTTACTCACATCGCTATATAAAGTGTTAAACTTCTCAAACTTTATATCTTTAAATACATTTTTAAACACAAAAATATGGTAATCAAAGCCTATTTTTAGAAAATAAAAATCATATTGATTATAATTAGGACTATCACCGCAGAGAACATTCAAGAATATTCACACACTTAAGCCTACCAATATTGTTTTGTTTATCCTACAGATGTAAATTTTCACTACTTGTGACTAGTTCCAGGCCATTCATAACCCATCTTTAGTCACAAAACCCTATCTTTTATACAGTATTATAATTTATGAATATTTACTGCCACTTGCAAAATTGTTGTACGTACGGTTGATGCGGTGACGATATCACATCTGTCGCAACAGACCAACGAAGTCAGTAATTTTCGATTAGAGATCTGTTTTTTCCCAATAGACACCATAGGCAAAAGGATGTAGGTTTACTGCCATGGGTGTGTTGTACATAAATATACTATATATTTGTCAAATATCACCCATTCATGAGTCAGAGAATCACAATAACCATAGGGTATAGAGGGATGAAATTTGGCATGAACATCTTTACTCATAGGTGCTCACTAAGAAATGGTTTTGCAACATTCCATCAGGGCTCCTCAGCACGGGATTTTGATTTTGATCTAATGTTACTAAGGCAAATTATATATATATATATATATATATATATATATATATATATATATATATATGGATTAAGTATAAGAATATTAGAAGGGTCAATGTGAATGTTTTTTTGTTTTATATATATATATATATATATATATATATATATATATATGTGGTAATATAAATCTAGGAAACAATTAATCTGAAAAACCTGATGGTGCAAGGGGTTGACATTTGTAATGTGAGATCCTCTTTGCCCAAAGGTGCTCACTAACAAACGCTTTTGAAAAGCTTCTTAAAGGGTTCTTTGTTAATAGGTGTTCACTAAGAAAAAATTATTCAAATATATTTTTTAAGTTCTTTATGATTCTATCCCAAAAGGCTTAAAAAATGTGATGTTATCCTTGTGGCCAATTTTTAAATGCGAATCAAGGAAACAATGGATCTCAAAGATTGTAGGGCCTACAGCCCTGCAGGGTTACCATTTGTAAAGGACTTTCATTTTTTTCATTGGTGCTCATTATGAAACGGTTTTACAAATTTTGTTAACCGCTCCGCCCCACGGAACCTCAAAATTGCTATAGATCCTATTGGGTTGAAATTTAAAGTGGACATTGCTCTTTAATAATAGGTGCTAACTAAGGTTTTGCAAAATCCCTTCAGGACTTCGCTAATACAACGTCAATGTTTCAATAGAATTCTTAAGAAGAAGACTTTGTTACCCTTAAACATATTTTGCTATCTATAAAATAAAATTCGCGAAGCCGTGATGGGCCACAGATAGTAGGATAACCCCCTCCCATTACAGGTGCATACTGAATTTGATCAAGTTTTGGTATTTATTTTATTTTCCCCATAACAGCGTGCAGGTAGGTAGGTAAATTTGCCAACATATGGGTGTTGTAAGCAATATAGGTTAAACCCCAGATAACCTACAGATATCTATGGGTTATCTGTGGTTAAACCCTTCCTAGTAAATGTACATCCGGTACTAAATTTTAAGAGGTTATGTTACTAATAAGAAAGTGAGTTACAGTTTTGAGTTGAGTTTCCATAAGAATAACATGGTAAATGTATTTAGGGGTTTCTCTGTTACCAATTATGCCAAGTTTAAAAATTCAAAATAATTATTTTTAAATTTTCAAGCTCCTTCAAATAGTTTAATGGCCACTTGTTAAAATTGATGGTTTTGTGATGCCTTTAGTACACTATCGCCAAATTGTTTGGGCAAATGCTGTAGCAAAAGTTGGTTTAACTCGCTCAGCAAACTCATGAAATACACTATCGCTGTCACTGTATGAGCTGACCTCGAACACTTAGACAAGCAGTGAAGCAGTAAAGTTAGGCATTACCAAATTCTTTTTCAATTTAATTTCAGTAACAGCATGTTTACATTACAACCCCCTCACATCTGCCAGATTGGGTATATCTTAGATGTGCTCATGTGTCGGGCCCCAAAACAGAGACTCCATATGATAATACTCAAGAAACTCTAGATTTCATTTCACCACTCCCTTTATAACAAGCAGTTATAAAATAACACAAAAGAAATCAATACACACCAACATACGCCAACTTTGAACCAGATCAGAAGAACCTCATGGCAGTATGTACTGGGTCACTGGGTGGATTCGTGCTGAATGCTTGGGTCTGCTCGCGTCCTTTGATTTGTGCAAAAACCGACCACAGATGGAGCAAGCAAGCGAGCACGAACACTGGAGAAGCGAACCATGGTGAACTAAGTCAACCAGAGTCAAGCTCACTTAGAACACTATCTGCTTGACCTTGCTTGCCTCGATTAAGGAATAGTGTACTGAAGGAAATTAATTAAAATTAAAGGACGATTAAGTGTTTTACTTTTATAACATCACGTACCGACCAAACTTTGAATTTATCTTTAAGGTGCTAATGTGTCGACTCAACTGATAGTGCTCAAGGAACTCTACAAGATTTCATTTGACCACTTTATTAATAACAAGCAGTTATAAATTACAGTAACACCAAAGAAATCAATATACACAGAATAAACACAGAGACTAACCCCAAATCGATACGAGAACAAAAGCAAACTTAAGAAAGTGTGTACTGGGTCGATTCTTGCACGATGCTTGAATGCGTGCAAAGAACCGACTTCAGATGTGGCACAGGCAGGTACAAACCAACAATGGCACACTATCGTGCTCGACCTTGCTTGTCTTGATTCGACAATAGAGTACTGCAGGTTACAAACACTGTTACTGCAGACTAATTACTATATTTCTCACCTCTAACTCTCGATATATATTTTTGTGATATTTTAAAGCATTTTTAACTATGCATTTTCTTGATTTTGAGCGTTAGTGTCAAAACAATAAATCTTATAAAAAATCTAAATACTATTTTTGAAAAATATTTTTACAACTACAGTTTTGGTCATATGACTCTGCCTTATGTTCGCTTGTTAACCTCAAAACCAAATTTAATGGTATCAAAAAATATTTAGCTTTTATTATTGTTTAAGTTAAGGTCCAGTGACTATAATATGTGGTTGGTCCAATTGAACATCAGTGTGATGTTTTGGGAAGATCTTCAAAAGAGCTACAGTTCCTATAGGGAAATTTGCTAAGAGTAAATACCATCATCGCAGCAGACCTGCTAAACTCAGTGAATTTGGAAAAGAATTTGATATTTTGTATTTTCTCCACAAACGCCATACGAATGACTATGTGTAGGTTTACTGCGATGGGATGATGTTGAAAATAAAAAATTTTGACCATATCAAGCCATACCTATAATAAGTTTCATCAATTTCGGTTTATAAATAAAGGAGTTTGCCTATTCTCCATATGATTAACATGGAAAAAATGTAACTTATGCAGGTTTGCTGCCATGATAATTACAAATACTTCGCCGCAGCAGACCTGCATACTGAGAGAATTTCCTACCGAATTTTGATATTTTTATTTTTCCCACAAATACCATGGGCGTGAGTATGTTGGTTTGCTGCCATATGGGTTTTGGAAGCATGTATAAGTTGTACCTTTCAGTGAATTTATATACAAAATTTTATCAAGCTATGTCAATAAATAAGAAAGATAGAGAGTTTTGTTTATTTCCCTAAGAATAACATGGAAAACTTTTTTTGGATTTTCTCCACAACCATTTGAGCTTTTAACCAGATAAAAAATTCAAAATACAAAATTGTTTGTTTTTTAGCTGTTTTAAATGGTTAAGGTTAAATTTGTAGATTTGATAAATTAAGGCCAAAAAAGCCAAAAAGAATTTTATTTTCTTCTATTATTCTCAAACGAAAAGTACCATGGTTCCGGCTTATATCTCACCGTAAGCCTAGAATTCCTTGTAAAGAAAAAATTCGCTAAAATTTAAACACACGCTGTTTTTTTTTTTTTTTTTTTTTTTTTTTTTTTTTGCATCTAGGGACTTGAAAATGAAAGTAGGCTATCTTGGTCCCTGACTTAGGTTTTACCCTGACTACCATAATGATAGCATTTTTCCTAGGTCAATAAGTTATTGAAATTCGCAAAAAATGATTTAAGTTAGGCCTAAAAATTACTTGAGGAGGAGAATGGATAGGCCCTTTCGACAAGGAAATACCGGTAAAAGTTCATTATCGTACTCCATCGTTTTATCATTGGATGAAATTTTTATTTTACGATTAAAATTGTGCGATGAAAACAATTGAATCAACAAGTTTTGTAAAGCGCCTACTCTAATATTGAATGGAAATATCTCTAGATCTGATGGATATATCTATCATATCAACAAACTTAGCAAATCAATCACCTAGCCTGAATAATAACTTTATACGATCATCACAAATAGTAATTACCGTACTGCTATTTTGTTTAGATTTTATTCCCACATTTAGGCTTCATTAAAAAACAAACCATTTAACCTAACATAATCAACATCAACAAAACCGAAACACAACTAGGCCTAATCATAATGACAAAATAACAAACGTAGAATATAAGAACAACCAAGCCTACCTATGTATCTTACGTAAATGTAGACTTTCCTGGGCTTAGGATGGTTCCTCATGTTAATGGATTTTAGTTGAGGTTACTGTTAGTTTGTTAGAGTAAATTTTGTCAAGCTAAGTTAAGTTTTGTATTTTTCACAGTAATTTTCAATCCTATTCAATTGAAATATCGATGTATATTTTCATTCTATAGTAGTGTAGGCGCTGTATGAAACTGTACCCATAACAACAATATTGAGGTAAGATATAGGCCTACAAACAATCAAACCTAACAATCTAACCGTAAGCCTCCTTCACTTTTATGGAAAGCAATATTTATAACAACAAAATCAATTGTTTTTGGAAACATTTAAAAGGCATATTCCCTCAATACAATTTGGTAAAAAATACCTTGCTGATTTGTATTTAGCAGTATATTTTAGTTACGACGCTATATTATGAAGTCTGCATCTCTTGACAATTAATTAAGACCTACAAATAAAAAATTAGGTTGTTTTGTTTTGTGTTATCCTTCAATGTAATTAGGTTATATTACTTAAAATTTGTACTTGTTTTGGTTAAATTTTGGTTAAAATTTACTTAAAATTTGGGCGAAACTTCGTTATCCGACACCACTTAGGCCTAATATCAATGTGGAAATTTCGATAATATTGCTATTTTATTGATGATACAATTATAAAATACGTTTACGATTTTAACACCTGATATAGTTTTGTTATAATATAATTAAACATACCATTTGACAATAATAGAAATTTAGGCCTGAGTTATTGCAAACAAGTATTTGAAAATAACAAAAACAAGTAAAAATTGTAGCTAATGAAGGCCTAACTTGCAACATCATCAAAGAACAACACAAAATAAACTAACCAAGTTTATTGCATAGGTGTATCTTAATTGTGAAAAGAAGCAGACTACTTGAGCTTACTTCACATCAGCAACAATAATTATTGCAGTTCCTATGGGTATTAAAATTTTTAGTTGAATAGTATGTGCCGTGTAAGATAATATCAATAGAAGAATTTGATAGTACGATGGTTAAACCTAAAATGGCGTCACTCAAATGCTGCCAAATACGAATCAGAAAGGTATTTTTTGCTAATGTAATTGAGCGAATAAGCCTATGTGTTTGAAATAAAAACGGTGGAGTCGGATAACGAATTTTTGCCATAATTTGTACTTTTTTTGTTATTTTCGTTTACTTGTGTGCAGTATATTTGTTTTATTGTCGCAGGACATTTTTAGAACAACACTGAATCAGGGTACTTTATAAAATCGTAACTGTAGGCCTATCATGTGATTGCATAAAATAGCAATATTATCGCAATTTTGAAATTTCAACCAGTGATAAAAACTAGAGTAGGATATCAAACTTTTACCGATCTATCTAGGCCTGCCTCTCTAATTATCCATTAAAAACATATGTTAACAATCTCAATTAACTTAGGCCTACTCTTAGAGATAACCAATGGTAACTGACAGAGATCCTCATTAAGTTATATTCCACTACTGTACATGTCAAGTAAGCTCTGCTTTTTACACCAAACATTAGCCCAGTAACTTAGGGATCAAGTCCTTCACATAACACCCACAACAAGTTGTCTTCCGAATTAAGTTGCTTGACCCAACCGGGACTTCTTTTGGTTAATTTAAAAAGTAAAATATGTCCCATTAAATTAATTTTAATAAGGCCTATATGAATATAATTGTTACAGTTACCGTAATTGGTTTGGTAAACTATTGGCAGATTCACAATTTGCCAATTAGTGCTTCTGAGTTACTTTAAAAAGTGAATTAATTAGCCTACACAGTAGGCCTATGAAAGTTACAAAAATAATACAAACATATACTTCATGGTATTCATGATTTATACTGCTTTTTAAGGTGTACCCACTAAAATCCAAATTGTAAAGAATGCACATTGATACACAACCTGCACAATAAATAAAAACTTAAAGTGACCCCCCTGACCCTAAAAGGCTTTGCAAAAATTGTCAACGTCAAGAAATAAAAAATAAAACAATCTAGTACTTACTGTTCAATTTACTTCATAATACACTTTTTTTAAGAAAAGACATTAATTGGTTGTGTATACAATGTAGTTGATTTTCGTTACTCAAATCAAATTGAATAAGAGCCGAAAAATTTGACGTTTGACATAACCAACTTTGTTTATGTTTATTATGCGACTACTTCACTCCGCTCAGGCGCTCCGTTCTGAATCTAATTGGACTGGCCTGGAATAGTCGCTCAATAATAGACCAATCAGAACGTCTCAGTCTTGATTGTTAAGACTCGCAAAGACGTTGCTAAAAAGTAAACACAGCACCGACCACTAAAAATGTCTCCAATGCATTTCTTATGGGAAAAATTAAAGTCACATTTTAAGATTATTTTATTAATATCCAACCAAATACTTTCAACAACGAAAGGGTTCGTAACAGTTGCATAAAGAATCTTCAACTGAAATTTGAGGCCAATCTGTTTCATCGAGCGTAATCGTGGGACAAAGAATAGCTATATGAGACTCTTAGTCACTCTAGGTCTATTCTTCGAATAGACAATTAAAATATCCCCATATGGAATCAAGCGAAGGGTTGATCTGGTAGTTAGCTACCTGTGCTCTTTGGTCGGGGTAGCAACAAAATATGCATTTTCAATGACAGATAACATAAAGTTACGTCAATAGAAGTTCTACCGTATATGCATGTAACAAAATTATCCAACTTACCATCAAAATGCTTGGAACATAGGTATGACAGAAGTAAAAGTTTGAATGATTTGGTTCAATACGATTCACCACTGATTCAATAAAGTAGGGTACTTCTAAGTAGACCATTTTCAAACACCCATGTCATTCATTGGAGTTAAACTAAAGGAGAAAAATGTATAGATTTCACCTGAGTTTCTGAGAATGTCATGAAAGGATAGCACCATCGGGATTACCGTATACAACTTGATCGCAGGAGGTTGACAACATTCGGCTTCAGAGCTGCGTAGACCTGCATGACGCTGCATAGCACTGCGTGACTGCGTAGATCTGTAGGCAGTAAATTTTGCAGTACTTCACCGGGCTCCTGAAACAGACAATTGCATAAATTTTCATGTTACAAAATTTAAACCTCTGCAGTTTCAGTTTCTATGTAAAGGATGAACGGACAGAGTATTAGTTGTCTCAATAGGTTCTACATTTGGTGTGATAATTATACGAATCAATTGATTTTTAAATGCTTCGTATTACTAATTAACACAATTTATCAACTGTAAATTCTCAATCCAAAAACTTGCCTATATTTTTCGGATTATAATATTCACAATAGGCTGAAAATGTTATTTCCTATAAAAATTTATTGCATCGGAAAGATAAAATAGTTATTACAAACATTATACTTAATCTAAATTATAAATTACTTTGTCTTCTAAATAGTCTTAAATTTTATTAATAGGTTTTTTTTGTAATAATAACTTATATACTTTTTATTTTCTTCTGATCTGATCATATTGAATGCATAAAATGATGACAGAAAATATTTTACTATGTTAAAGATAATAATATTACTTACCTTTAAATTTTTGAATCATTCCATTAGAGTAACATTTACAAAACAAGAAAATCTCAGTCTATAATTTAATCATGATTACCTAGCAACAATATTAAAACAATGAGGCTGGTTTTACTACACAGTTTTGCATTATAAACATTAATATGTTTTACTTTTTTATTTTATTTCACGTAAGAATGGGCGATCTTTTAAAAGAAACGTTTGTAATATTCAAGAACCTATTTTGTCATAGGTTTTTTTTAGAGATTTTCTGTGGGGTCCTAGGTGAAAGTGTTGATATAAGCTGCTCAATCAATAATAAAAATCAAAAATAAAAATACCTTTTGATCACTAATCAATTTATTGTCTAATAAAGGGCTTGAAATCTATACCTATTATTTATAATTTGCTGTCAACAAAATTTGTACAACAATAATTGTTATTTATAATTATAAATATAAATAATTATTATTTATACATTGCTAAGATCCAGGATCAGCCTCGAAGAAAATATAAGTGTCCACAAGAAGTGGGGCTCATCTTTACCGCTCATCTTTGTGTCTGATCGGGGGCTCCTTCACTAGTCGTTCAGGAATGTTTTTTACCGCCGGTCGGGGGTGCTCTTTACAACTGATCAGAAACACTTTTAGTTGATGTTTTTGGTTAGAATTTTTTGAGTGGAGTTAAGTTTGAGTTATAAGTTTTAATTCTGAGATTTCTTTAAAATTATTTATAACTGCACCGTTACTATTGTTTATCTGTGTCAGTCTTTAAATGGAACTATTTGAGGTAGCATCAATTTGCTAGCTATATCCCTTTTTACTGATTTTTTTTGGTCATATTGTAGGCCTACCGTACCAAGGCGTACAACTTCATACGCCTTGCCACCATACCTGATTTTTTCATCTATTTCAAATTCAAATTCAAATTCTTTATTGCCGTAGATTGACAATTGTACAATTGTATTACAGCAGTCATGTATTATGGTCTATTGGTTACATATATATATATATATATATATATATATATATATATATATATATATATATATATATATATTAACTAATCTGTTATTAGAATAAGAAATAAACAAAATCTTTATAACTAATAAACATAAATAATATTTTATCCTTCCTGGTATTGTAAATACTCACCAACTGAGTAAAAAGCATTTTCTTTCAAAAATGATTTTAACAAAGCTTTGAATTTTACAGGGGTGTCTTGTAATTTAATGTAATCCGGGAGCCTATTGTACAATTTTGGTCCGATATTTTGAGGTAGGGCTGCTGAGAGTGTTAATCTGTGTGGAGTTTGCCTGTGATTGTGCCGATGACGAGTATTATAATTATGCACGTCTGCTCCTGTTTGAATGGAAGGAAATTTGAATTTGTAAAAAACTAACATTTCATAAATATACAAAGAATATAAAGTTAAAAAATTTAGGGACTTGAAAAATGTTCGGCAAGATGTTCTTCTATTTATTCCGGCCATTATTCGAATAGCCCTTTTTTGCAGCCTGAATACACGCAAAAGTGCAGACTCAGAAGCTGATCCCCATAAAATGATACCGTATGTTAGTCGTGACTCGATAAGAGAAGAGTAAATTAGTCTCATTATAAAAACATCTTGGAATTTTGAAAAACGATTTAATAAAAATAACTGTGATGATAATTTAGAACAAAGGGTGTCTATGTATGGAATCCACGTGAAATTTTCATCAAAAATTAATCCTAAGTATTTGTTGTCAGTTGTAAATGGTAGCTCGAAATCGTTCATTACCATTACTGGATGATCTGCTGAAAGATTGTTTTGAAGGCCGAATAATAGACAATTTGTTTTACTTGGATTTACATGGAGGTTATTGCTGTTAAGGTACTGGTAGAGATTTGTTAACTGTATAAAACTGTCATTTTCTAAATTTGAAAGCGATTTATTTTTAAAAAGGATAGCTATGTCATCGGCATACATTGTAATGTGTAGATTATCAAAGTTTCTTGTTAAGTTGTTTGTATATAAAATGTATATAACTGGGCCCAAAATTGTACCCTGGGGAATTCCAAAGTCCATTGTAATATTTTTAGATTTTTCCCTATTTATTTCCACTCTTTGGGTTCTTTCTTGTAGGAACGATTTTATCCAGCTGAGGGATGTTCCGCGCACGCCTAGTTTGTGTAATCTTTCAAACATAATTTTGTGATCTAAACAATCAAAGGCTTTTTGTATGTCTAAAAATACCCCTACAGATTTAAATTTTTGATCCAAAGCATTGACGGCTGACATGAAAAAATTAACCAAGGCATCCGTTGTATTTTTCCCTTTTACAAATCCGTACTGCTCCTTACAAAGCAAATTATGATTAAACATAAAATTTAGTAATCTACGAGCGAATACATGTTCATAAAGTTTTGAAAAAGTAGAAACATTTGCAATTGGCCGCCAATTTTGCGGCAAATTTGAGAGACCGTCTTTAAATACAGGGCGTATTATTGATTGTTTTAATTGTTGTGGGAATTTACCCTCTACTAGAGATGCATTAATCAATTCTGAAAGGGGGGAAGCTATTTGGTATGCACATTGACGGATAACTTTGTGAGTTATACCGTCGTGACCGGCTGAATTTGAATTTTTTAAATTTGTGATTATTTCATAAATTTCACTAGGGTCTGTAGGATATAAACTGAGGGTACTTGAACAACTTAATTCGAACACGGACTGTACAAAAGGTTCAGTTATCAATGAATGTTTTTGTTTACCAAGGTCTCCAAAGTAACAATTGAATTCCTCGGGACCCGGCTTATCAGCGGGTAACGGGACCGGTTTCTTTTTTCTATCAGTGTCTATTATCGTCCACGCATCCATAGCCAGGTTACTGCTATTACTCAGTCGTTCGTACATACTTCGAGCTTTGGCAGCCTTTATAACAGAGCGGTATATTTTCTTATATAATTTATAGAATTCGTTAAATTCATTTGACTTATTTATCTTCTTCTTCATATCTAATTCTTTTAGTTTTTGTGATGAGATACGGATGCCTTTAGTTAGCCAAGGTTTAACGTAGTTTCTTTTGATTTTGGATTTATTTTTTAATGGACATGCTTGCTCAAAGTAAAATTTAAATGTATTTATGAAGAGGTTGAATTTATCATCTGATGAAGTAGTTTCATTGAGGAAATTCCATGTTTCTTTTGACAGAAGAAAATTTAATATTTTTATGTTACTCTGACGAGTGTCGTGTACTTGATTATTAAAATGTGTGCTGTGTTCTGGTTCTGGTGTGTGTTGCGGGGAGGAGTGAAAAGCGAACTCAGTTAATTGAGCATAGTGATCAGATAGGCCAGTGCCAGTTACTTCCACCTGCAACATTTCTGGTTCGATGTTGGATAAAGAGTTGTCTATCAAGGTTGAAGATGTGCTTGTCACTCTGGTTGGTGAGTTCACAAACTGCTTTAGATTAAATTCATTCATTAAATCCTGTAATCGTTGTTTTTTATAATCGGTTACCAACCAATCAATGTTAAAATCACCAACAATTACACACATTTTATCTTTACTTGCAATATGCTTTGATAACATACTGTAAAACTTTTCGAAAAATGTATTCACATTCAAATAACATGGCAGTCGGTATACACCAAATAAAATTAACTTTAGCCCCTTGTTTAAAATAATTTCAATTCCTACTGTTTCAAATACCATTTCTTTGCAATATTTGTTCACATTTATCTTATTTACATCAAAACCTCTCTTTATTAAAATGACTATACCTCCGCTACTTTTATGTTCGGTTCTAGAAAATTCACATACTACTTCATATTCTTGAAAATTAATTATGTACAATTCTTCTTTTTTTAGACCATGCTCACTCAGTACAACAACATCAGGCTGTTCTATTTGTAAGAACAAGATTAGCATATCAATTTTATCCCTAAGATATTGAATATTTAAATGAAATATTTTCATTTTTGATATGGTTTCTTCTACTTTACTGTTACCAACTTGTTTAAGGTTTAAATTATGATTAAATATAGCAGAGAAACTATAATTCAAATTTTAAGTGAGGTGTATTTTTTTCTCTCGTTACTTCTGTGGTTGTTGACAATATTTTTTGACACTATAACTATCTGGGTAGTTGAGTGGTTATAGTGCTCGCCTTTGAATCCAAAGGTTGCTGGTTCGATCCTGTGGAAAGTTAGTAACTTTTTAAAGACTCGATTCTAGATCCAGTTGCCATTTGTCATTGGGCTAATTAATTAATGATGCTTTCTAACAACTGGTCGATGTTAGATAGTAACAAGACTGGGGTTTGGACCGTTCCCCGCCAAAACATAAAAAAAGCCACTGGCGATCACAAAAAAAAATCCATGCTTCCTTTGATTGATTTTTTACTTCTCTTTTAATACCATTCCGTTTTTGTTATTTTTACTAAGTCCCTATATCTTGAATGAGATTCTTTCATTTGTTGTTTATTGTAATCGGCTTTATTTCGTTTCCAATCCTTATATTTTTACAAAAGGATTATCAATTCTTTCCAAAACCTTAGAAATATTTAAGTGCTGTGTATTATTGCTTCCCAGTTTGACTTTACCATATCAAGCCCCTTATCCCTTCTTGAGGCATACAACGATGATATTTTTTGGTATATCAAAAAGCGGTTCCAAAATTTCTTTTACAACTTATCTGCTGTCTATATCATTCAGAAAATAATCTTTAATTTTTATCAGTGGAACTAGGTATAGGAATTTTAATTGATAGCATTTTTGAACCTTCTTACCATTAACTTAATCGTTCTTAAAACATATTATGATCTTTAATAATTTATTATAATGAATTTCCAATATCTAAGCGTATTTTAAAATGAATTTCTCTGTAGCTCTGTATCTTGTCTCACATTGATAAATCCAGTGTTGCTATCTAACGGCATTCATTGGAAACATTGCACTTTTTTGGCGTGCTTGTACTGCAATTTCATTGGTTATCGTAGTTATGTTCTGCATGTTATTGGTCGCGCCTTGGATATTCTAGTATCTTCTGCTGTGTTGTAGAAGTAGTTATCTGCACGGTGTGTAATATCTTGCGTAGTAAACAGTGATTATGTCTTTTTCGTACTCGTAAGCCGAAACGCGTGATCTATAAAGGATTCCATGGATCAATTTGGCGGACCAGGTAACAATCTAGTTTTAGAGTCTAATTTTGATCCAGAAACAAACAAAATCATGAAAAAAGAATCATGTTTGCCAATTTTATTTAGATATGGATATAGATAATAACTAAAAGACTTGGATAATTTTTTTTTTTTTTTTTTTTTTTTTTTTGTGGTTGACAAGGCGGGACATTTCTTTTAAGTAGCCTGGATTTCAAAAACACCTAAATGGTCACTAGTCTTACCGTATGTTCTAAAATAAATTATAGTGGAAAATATTTCTCTAAATTCAATTAGTTTTCCTGTGTCAATATCAGCCATGGGAAATTCTCAGATTGATTGTTCCATTTCTTGAGGGCTGCAGCCGAACCATCCGAGGCCGAACTAGAGGTCGACTACTGTATTAATAATTGAATCCTAATCCTTAAAAATGTTCGGTGTTTGAGATATTTGTAACCCACGTAGGTCCGGTTTTTAAGACCTTGAGACTAAGTTTTAACAACTGTTTTTTGCATATAAGTTTTAGTTTTGATAATTGACTCTTTCAATATTCATATTCAGAAAATCTTAATGTCAAAGTTTGTTGAATTAGCTTTATGGGTGCTTTATAAACGATTGATACAAAAGTGAGTGTTGTTTGTTGCGCAGACGAGACTGTATACGCTGGCCAGTGAGCCGAGGACGTTCACCGAGGACATCGCCGAGGAGCAGATGCCGCAGTTTGAGGCTTGGCTCACGGTGCTCGAAGAAGACAAGATGTCAACAGACAAGATGTCCAAGATGCTGGCCGCCTGTCCCCCCCTCCAGGAGAATTACACCACACTCGTCCCTTCCCACGTGAGTGTTGTTCAGTTATTAATAGGTTCTTGAGGTTTGCTAAAAGTACAGGGTGCTTTTAAAATAATATTATAGTATTTAAAATATATTTTTTAACTGTATTTACTTCATTGCATTTTAAGGATTTGTCCAGATGATTCTTAATAGAAGATTTTAATTGCCTTCCATTTCTGTCATCTTTAAGGTGGGGGGCCTTTAATTTGATGCACATATCACTTATGTTTACATTTAAGATTTTCATCTGGCTCCTGATTGCCATTCCCCTGAAATGATGGGAAATTGATACAGTTTGCCCTCAGAAAGTAATTTCTTTATCGTTCAGGAAATATTAATCCTGTACAGGATTTATGAACACACTATATACAGTTGAACCTCTATAGTTCGACACTCAATAGTTCGACACTCCTTATAGTTCGCCACTATAAATGACAACTTAACATGTTAATAACGACTGTTAGTGTCCATGTTGGAGACTGACAAAGATGAAAATGGAAAGAAAGTGGCAAATGATTTGAATATTGGTTATGTTAAAGTTCAATTAAGTTATGGTTTCATTAAAATTTAGTGTTTCCTAAATTCAAATCATAATTTTTATGCTCCCATTGTTAAGATTTCCCATTTACTCACTATAGTTCGACATTTCGTTAGTTCGACACCCTCTTAGTCTACAAAGTGTCGAACTATCGAGGTTCTACTGTACTACTGTTGAACAGGAGGATTTTCGTTAACCTGTGAAATGGATTGAGTTTAACGTTTTTCCTTTTTTTGGGAATGGTGTGCCAAATTGACTTATGGAAATTTGTTTTAACACTGAACTCATTAGTTTATAGTTTCATATCATTATGGTGGAAGAGAATGTTTAATCTTATGAATAAAGAATAGATCCTCCTCGAAATGATTATACTTTTATACCTAATTATATTAATTTAAATATTTCATTAAGTCTTGTCAAAAATTGTGTTATAATAATTCATATAAGAAGTGTTGAGAGCATTATTGTTTAACCAGGTGTCACATGCTCAATTCTGGCAACGTTACCTGTTCCGTAAGGGACTCATCGAGGACGAGGAGGCGGCCAGAGAGCGGAAGGAGGAACGAGAGAAACAGGTCGCCGAATCTTTCCAGTGGGACAAGGGTGAGAACCTGTGGTTGATCTGCCAGTAAAAGAAATCAAAGATTTTGTCATTCAACAATTTGTATGAATATATGAGTAAAATGAAATCAACTTTTTATTTCTTAGAATGTTTAATTTTAGTATATTTTGCTCTTTGCAACAACAATGATGCATTTTAATAAAAAATAAAAAAAACCCTGCTTTTACAATACAGAACACATTTTCATGTATTATGTTATTTCAAATAGTTCCAACTGTTATCATTTGTAACCTTGATTATTTTGTTGACAATAGTAAATTATTATCTTGTTACCATACAGCAAAGGCAAATGCTAGTAATAGAAACAATTAATTCATATTAAATCTTTAAGGATTCATATTTTACACTGACTTTCTTCTTAGGTGAAGTGCAATATCTCAATTATAGGTAATACATGGAAACCTTGATAATTAATTCTAATCTCTTTAATTCAAAGGTTGTCTTTAATGCAAATGATTATTTTGGTAACTAGGACATTAAGAGGGGGTGTAAAGGCTCCTTTTAGAACATCATAGCAGTGCTTCACCAGCTCCCATTTAATATTTTAATTTAAAGTCCAATAAAAGTGAGAAAGATTTTAAATTTTAGATAAAGACTTATTTGTTTTGATTTTGATTTTTTTTTATTTAGATCCATATTGAGCAATAATGGCTTAAAACTGATCAACTTTAGATCAACTTTTGACCTTTATTTATATTAAAGAGTTCAAATGCAAATCAAATAGCCCATGTCTTTAACTTTTATTTATAACCTCTCTCACTTTTATCGGACTTTAAATAAAGGCAAAAAATGGGAACATGTGAAACACTGCATGATGAATTTTTGACACACGAGACCTCAGAATGGTTGTGCAACAATGCGAAACGTATTAGGATAGTTATTGCAATGGCCACTTGACTATGCAGGCTCCATCCCATTAACTCCCTTTTAAAAATTTGTATAATATTATATTGATTATGATTTTTTTTATAGTTTGATCATTTTTGCTGTAATATGGGGTCCCATTTACCTTGAGTTGTTCTTTAAAAATTTTACTTACACTAAACACAAACACTTTCAAGAAAATAAAAATATCAATGAAAGAAATTAATTAAGTTGATGAATTTAAATTTACTTAATATTTTGTGGTATGTGCAATCTAATGTTAAAGCAATGTTGAGATAAAAAATGGCTGGTTAAAAAGATGTTGTTTTCGTGCCAGGGTAGGGCGGTTAAAGCCGAGACCGGTTAAGAGGGAGTCTACTGTATTTAATCTAAAACTCTCTAGGATTTCTTTAAGTTTTAAAGTGTGTGGCTCACTTTTTAAAAGATTACAGTTATAATCTTCCGCACAGGAAATTGTATGTTTTGGATATTTTAAGACGATATGTTGTAGCAATTGATTTAACTTTTGAAAGAAAATATTTAGACTTGTTTTGTTATTATGAGGAGGCCTGTAAATACACAAAACCAGTATGAGTTCCGATGACACTACTTCTAAACCACAACACTAAAAAATAGATTCCACACAAAATGAAGAAATATCAGATTTGTCTTTAACTGGTAGATTTGTTTCAGATAATATACATACTCCACCTTTAGTCTGATATTGTCTTAGATAAACAGAATTTAAATTATAACCTAATAGTTTATTTAGCAGAAATTCATTCTGTGCTGTAATCCAGTGTTTGCTCAAACAGATTAAATGAGGTTTTTTTATTAAATTAGTATAAACAATATATAAACAAGATACGACAGTTAGCCTGAATATATTATGCAAGGTTACACTAGGCGAGGTCAAAATTATAGTTCGGACGAATGGTCGTATCTTGAGATACAACATCTTTTTTGACTGGGTGGTATCAGGCAAACAGTCGTATCATTAATTTATACGACCTTTCGTCTGATTAAATTTACAATTTTTTGAGATACGACTCATAGGACATAGCCTGTATCTTCAAAACTAGGAGGGATAGAGATACGACGATTCGTTTGATGTGTAGAGGCTGTCTGGGAGATTCAGAAACTGTCATAACCTAAAAATCCATTTTTTTTTTTAGATTCAACCATATGCCTGTAAGGTGACGATTTGTACTAGGCCCCCCCTTTACTTTTTGGTGTCAGGTTTTCTAAAGTATTTGTATTTAAAAAAAAAAAAAAAAAAAAAAAAAAAAAACCCAAATATGGGGTGGGGTATGACTCTATGTCAGAGTTTCATTTTTCAGTTTGTTTATTGACAATCTGTACAATCGTACTTGTAAACGTTACATGAGTAGCTTACAGTAGTAACTGGTGTCTTGCCATATAGTACATAACAACACATTGCATGAAATAAAATCCTAAATTAATGTACTCTATTTTAATTTAGAATGCATGGTTACAGTAACGTTACATGAGTAGCTTACAGCAGTAACGGGTGTCTGGTCATATAGTACATTACATGAAATAATATCATAAATGAATGTACTCCATTTTAACTTAGAATGCATGGTTTTGAACCAAGAGTAGTGTCTGATAGGGATTCTGGAATGGAATAATGTGTAATTAATAATTCTTTCCTGATTATTATTATTATTTGTTTATATTCGTTAATATTGAAACTTTTATATTTATTTGGCAAATGATTATACAGCTTGAGGCCAGTGTATAGGGGACTTTAAAATCCATTATTGTAGCCCCTGTGCTGTGGTTTTTAATGTAAGCATGTAAATTATCAGGTGCAGGTATTTTATAAGGCACGCACCAACTTAATCAACTAACAGTAACTACTAATCGTTTTTTCAGTAGATAGCCTAAGTGATCATATAGAACTTTCAGAAGAGGAGCAGATTCGAATACTGGCCGAATATGAGGCAGAGCGCAAGATGATGAAGGACAGCGGAAAGAAGAGCGAAGAGAGCGAGGTGAACAGCGGAACATTAATAGAACGGGAGAAAAAGGACATGATAATAGTATCCACTAGTGCCACCACCTCCGTCTCCACGGGGTCTACAGGGGACAAAGGTATTAATTGATTTTTTATAGCATTCTACCTTTTTTAAAAGTACCATTGTTGTTGGAGTTAGCAAGGTATTATTCTAAGTATATGATTAGATAACATGGCGTGTTATTATTTATATTTAATTTAACTTCATAGCTCCTAGTGTGAATTTACACTAAATTAAGGAGAATCTGAACTGTTTCAATTTATTCATACTAGTATCATAAAAAGAAAAAGAACTTATTTGAAACATCATATTAGTATGTTGAGATTAAAGGTATTGTCTTTATCGTATATGTTGCTAAATACTTAAGCATAAAATATAAAATAAGGATTAAAAATGGAAGCAGTAGGTTACTCCTTACCTAAGTTCTTTTATATTCTGATTGTGAATTATGTGTGTCACGGTTGGCTTGGTTAGGGGTGGGTGAGGTGACACATTGTCATTCCAGTTAATCAGTAGATTGGCACGTTTAAACTTTGCTAATCTATTTGTGACGTTTGTAACACCTTGGTTTTCAATATTACATGGAATTTTGGTTACCAGACATGATAAAACGCTATTGCAATTTGGTCGTCAGACTATATTATAATGGTTGATTAGTACTTAATGCAGTTTAGCATCCTTTAATTGTTAGCAGGTACTTTTCCATGGTCCAATCAGAAGAAAATAATATGTAAGCTCTGATCAAGTGAATAGTGAGAGTAAAATTACCCCTGAGATACCCAGCATTCACCAAACTCAACAGTGTCTTTTGTGTTATGGTTTTACTTTCGGGAGTTATAATAACTTCTTCCACTTGTCTAACATTTTCACTACCGGTAATTTAAATATTTTATTTATAACTAAAATTATAAATAGGTGTGAAACCCAAATTTAGGTAAGCAACTCTTTACTTTTCTTACCATTGATATTTTTCACTGTCTACAACACAGATCCTCCATCCTGTTGCAGAGAGTAACGACGACGACTGGGAGCGTGAGTTTGACCTGGACGAGGCGGAAGTGACAAGTCCGGTGGACAAGAAGTGACCCCCGGCCGCAGCGACCTTCGTGTAGTCTCTCCGACGTGTCCAGTAAAGTGGTCCACACCTCGACCATGTGATCACTGTGTTGTTATTTCTTTATTTTATCTGTTAATCGCATATAGTTTACAGTGTTTTTATATGTTTATTATGGCTGTTACGGTGTGTAAATATTTTATATAGTAGGCTTAAGTATTTTGATCAGAAAAAAATGAACATCAGACATAACCTTTTTTACGGTTTTTTATGATTTAAATGGTTTTAACGAATTTCCTTATAATAATGGTAGTCAATGGTAGTCATGGTAAGACCTAATCATGTTCTTCGGTAAGGCTTGATCATGTTCTTGATAGTTGATGGGTATCTTGGACATCGGAACAGTTCAAGGTCTGCACTAGACATAGAACATCAGTAATTTTGAAGTTAACGTTTTATTTCCTTTTTGATAGCTAAAGAAATTAGTTGAACTAGTTTTTCTAACTGCACACTATAAATTTTAAGGGCTTCTATATTCTATTCAAAACTAAGTATTGGGTAATATTTTAAAATGATTTGATCAACGAACTATGAGATGTGCAATCATAAATCCTAACTAATAAACTTCCAAATAGTGCAGTAATGGCCCTATTAATCAATCTGTAACGGAATACCGGTACCAGCATTGGCTCCTGTGATGTTGAAAATTTAAGCTCGGTTGTTTACTAACTGTTAAAAAGGAAAATGTTGAATTTTTAACATAATTTAAATGCTGATAGATTTGGTGGTGATGGTAGTAGAAAAAAACATCCTAACTTATTTTATGGGATGAACTCCTATTTTATAACCTTGATATTTATTGTTGAATTAAAATCAAAAGAGTATTCTGACTGTCGGTGCTTCGGTAATGTTCGGCGACACTCAGGTGAACCCGCCATTTTATTCGTGATTGCATCAGCTGGTAATGGGAAATACGGTTTTTCTAGTGAATTGATTCATTTGAATCGTTCAATTTCATGTATAGAATTTTGAACTGATTCATTTCGTCCGTTTGATACAGTTGTTTTTCCACACCTGGCTACATGCGATAAAATCAGATTTAATCGATTAATTGACGCAAATATTCTGTGATGTTCTTTTGGGTCATGTGAATATTTATTTAATTAACACGTTGGCTACCGACGGTCGGAATTCGGGTCGTCCGGAGTTCCCAGCAGTTCGATCCTAGTACTCGATACAAACACTAACCCAGGGACTGAAAATTTTTTTTCTTTTTTTTATATAATTTGATGTGAAATATATATTTGCTCATAAAAGTTGGAAAACAAATTTATTTAAGTACTATTTTAGCATATTTATTGCGTCACATATGTGTGACGTTGGTCTATAGTAATATTTTGTATTATGTTTGTTTGCTATAGACTGACTGTCTCACTTATGTGTCATGAGTTGGATGACTGGGAAATAAATGACAAATAGTTCTACTACACTAAAAATACTAAAATATACAGGACTATGTGTCACACAATAAAAAACGCTGTGTGGAATGTGTAGTAAACAAACACTAATGGCAACATGTGAACAGACAAGATGGTTAACTTTGAAAATCTGTAAAAAATAAAAATTGAGGTCGTACCCAGAGACCAAGCGACACACATATGTGTCACGCATTCCTATAGACCAGTGAACAGGTTTTTGATCGATTCAGTGGACCAAATGGGCGTGGGGAGTCATTTAACTGAACCGTGACTGCGTCCCATATATGCGTCGTCGGTACTGGATTTGACCTGAGCGTCCCATATGTGTCGTGGTACACTGGAAACACCTTGAGCGACACACATATGTGACGCTGGTCTATATTTAAGGTTTTTTTTAACACGTTTTTTAACGACGTTCGGTAGCCAATGTGTTAATTTTAAGTTTGCCTAATCTATTATGACAATTGAATTACCAATGCCGTATTATACTACAGTAGAACCTCAATAGTTCGACACTTTGTGGACTTAGAGAGTGTCGAAGTATTGAAATTTCGAACTATAGAGAGTATATGGGAAATGTTAACATAGGGAGAATAAAAATCATGAGTTAAATTTAGGAAACACTAGATTTGATTGAAATCGCAACTTAATTGAGCTTGGTTTAATTCAACATTGTTTATGAACCATGGCAGCAAAGTCATGTGTTTGAATCCTTGCCTTCCAGTAGTTTCTGTCAGTATCATGAACCTGTGCTAATTATAGTATTATTTTCTCTGCTCCTCAACAATATAAGAACATTAATCTAGATGAAGTAAGTAAGATTATGTTTGATGTTCATGCCAGATGTTCGCTAGTTTGATAGAAAGGATCGTAGTATTTTTATATACTGTACCATCGTTCTTTGTGTTGTAAAATATACCTCTGTTTCTATAGTGTATTGTTTTATCACTTTAAGCTTTCTTACTTTAAATGAATTAAAATGTACATTGAATAACTAGAACTCTTATATTTATCCTATCCTTTGAAACAGATACCTCAAATGTCATTTAATATTTGGGTGCTATAAAGAACTTTCTGTTGCATTCTAATTGTAAATACTTGTAAATTTTTAAAGATAAATAATTTAAATGAGGACACTCATGAGTTGAACAATCAATTATTTATATAATTTTGTTTGGTTCCTTTCATTTAAAATATTTTTTCCACCCAAGCGCTTTAAAATGGGTTGTTGGCCTACTTCAGATTTTTTCGTTCTGAAACTCAGCGGTAAACATTCTAACTAAATTTTGACTCCTCTTGCCCTTTGATTTTTATTCCTCTAACTTTTGCTCCATTTCTTCAATAGCACTTACTAACATAGTGATAGGAATCATAATGTACTGATTTTGCCTCTGTTTAAAGCTGAAAATTAAAAATTTGTGAACAAAAAGTTTTATTAATTTAGACATGATATTAAAACATATTATTTCGTTACATTTTACTGATTATATTTTTCCTCAGAAGGTTTTGTTTTCTTTTAATATACAAATTTATGAATTTTAAGAAAAATTTATTTTAATAATTTAAGGGTTTGTCGATATTAATATTATGATTGTAAATTATGTACCAAGTGATGAATCATATTTTATTTTACAATTTTGTTTCATTCGCCACTTTTTCTGGGTATATTGTTGTGAAACCACATTGTAAATGTTAAAGCACACTAATTATAAGACACTTTTATATCGGTTATTGAAAAAGAGATGCTAAAATATTACATTTTATGTATAAAATTGTGTTTTATTCATAATCCCATGAATTAAATTAACTATGTTCCTTATTATAGTTCACAAGAGAGTAGCCAGTTCTTTGTAACTAATTAAATTTTCATTTGCCTTTTAGATACATTTCTGTTATCTGCAATATCCTGGCTGTTAAAACTCTTACCATCAGGTAGTAAGAGCAGGGCCAGTCTGAGGGTCATGCGATCCATGGGGCACCGGCCTGGGAGGGCGCAGATTAAAATTTCGGTGTTATTTGATAGTTACAAAAATTAACGCCTTAACAACTGTGTACTGTGTAGCCTGTAATTTGGAAGTGTGTGTCAAAACACTGCTAAAGGTTGGGGACACACGGGACGGCAAAACTCCCATAATTCTTTTTTGTTTCGCAGCCGCCGGTTGTATTTTGAGAGTCCAAACCTCAGAAAAACTAACCATGTACCTGGTTAGTTTTTCTATGGTCTGAACACAAGACAAACAGGTGAAACAGCCGGGTCTGGCGAGACTACCATTTTACTCACAATTTTATCCTTATTAGAAATAATGCTGTGTGCATTTGTGGCTTTGCTGTATCCTAAACATAAGAAAAAGGGTAGCCGAAAGGAAAGTCCGTGCTTCAGAAATGACATGGAAGTTGGTGTCTTTATATTTGTTGTGTTGTATTGTACTATGAAAGGCTGTACATTAATTTGTAAGTGAGAATCCAATATTAAATGTTTTACTCTTTACATCTGCTGAACATTTCAAAAGTCTTAAAAAAAACTCGGACAAACCGTTTACTACTTTGACAGTTTTGGCAATCTACCACCGCCGAAAGAACTTCAACATTATTTTCGAAACTCCAAAAACATTTTTTACAATTACAAGAGAGAACAACCTAACAATACTGAAATATAAATCACAAAATATGAGATATTTCTGTTTAAAATCCATAGGGCAGGAAAATAACATGTGGTTAATCCAATGAATACAAAAACGTAAAGAAGGTCACATCGCATGTTAAAAATTGGCCAACATTTTATTCCGCTAGGAGCGCTTTAAACTGAACTTGAGCACTCCAAATAGAGATAGCGCCAGAGGAAACGGCCTGAACATAGTATGAGAGAGAGGGAGATATTAAATTTCTTATTTAGTATTGTGTCGTTAAAACAACATTTTAAACATTAGTTACCTAGCTTATTTGGTATCATTGGAAAGCTTTTTTCAAGAAGAATCGTTATTTTAAGTCATTAAATCCTTTTAATGTTAAGACTTTGTCGTATGGGCTTTCAACTTTAATGTTATTCTAATGAAGATATTTTATTGAATCATATGTTTACCAAAATAAACTAAGTTATAAACGTTGTCATGGTATCCTGCTATTTTCAAATTTGTTTACTTGGGTTCCAAAATGAGCACTAATAAAGTATATGCGGGCGGAAAAAGTGTTCCTACATTAATTAAAAGAATTGGTCCAGTAATGGAAAACTGTCATAGGTTATGTATGATATGTAAGTGTAGCGTGAGGACGAGAGAGCTCCTTTGCTGGTGACCATCTGCAAAAAAGTCAGAATGTAATCTGACTAATAGGTCATTGTCTTGTGCGCGCTCTCATGGTGGAGTGCGCTACTATGTCAACAGAAACTTTCTTAACCATTTCTTCCATAAGATGTGACCTTTACGTTTTTGTATTCATTGGTTAATCTATATCTATACGTACAGTATTTAATACGCTAAGGATTCTTTTGTGTAGAGAACTCCTCCTACAATTTTCAAATGATTTTCAAGTTTTTGGTGTTGTTGGATAGGGCTTGGTCAGTAGTTGTTTCCACCAAAAATTGATGAAAATTGGACTTAAAATAAGAGCGCTATACACAAATTAAATTGGAAAATTTCCCACTTGAGTAACATTGGGATTGGGTTGAGCATTTCAAACATCTGTTAATGTGTACATCTGTAAATATATCTGTAGTTTTTGGTGATTACTGATATTCACAGTACTGGATTGGTCAGATGTCTGATTTAGAACTAAATGTAACTTTTGTATTGTATTACAATAAATTGCTCGATTTCGAGCAACAAGTACACCAGTAATAGTATATTCCGTTACAATGGCTGATAATGGCGTTTTGCCAGCTTCAAGAACGTGAACCGATCGTGAGTAGACAAAACGTTTTAGGCCGAGTTACGATTTATATTTTCCATCATATTACCGTACACTATGCAATAAACTCTATAAAAATTAAAAATGTGTGAGTAAATTTTTAATACCTTTTGTTAGTTTTTAAGTGAGCATCATGCAATGAAATACTATCCTACGAAATAGTTAGTGAAATATTTTTGCGACAAAATGTTTCTAGGGAGCAGGTAGAGAGCTGGACATCTGAGGAATTCGGGACAAGATGTTACTGCGACAAAGTGTTACTTGGGACAAAGTGCTACGACACGCTTGAGAGAGCGTGCAAGTTGTTTTTTTATTAGTCACAATGTTCCCTGTCTCATACTCATCAACACCCATCTCTCATTCATACTTGGCTTAAACTACCTATTTAGTCATGTCACAATTTCAATTAAGGCATCAACATGTAAAAAAATGCCACTGGCGTATAAACACACACAAATAGTGTACATTCTGACTTGTTGCTGCTGGTCACCTGCAACGATTTTCTACTACATCTAGGGACCAGGTTATCCCTATTTGTGGAGCAGCACATGATATTAGAAAAAAATTGTATGGTGAAAACTGCACTTCAAGCGAAAACCTGAAATTAAGCAACATATTTGAGACATTGATAATATGGTAGGGAGAAAATAATAGGTTGATATCATATACAGGGTGTCCCGGAACTCTCTGGAACCCTTTTGTATATTTGTTCCTTGCATCGAGGCAAGAAAAAAACATCGTACAAATAAGGGTCTAAAATTCATCATTAAGCTACTAGCTGCTATTTTGTTTTTTTTCACATAATAATTTTTATTTCGGTAATGGATGGTTGTATTCAGTTCATTTCTGGTATGTACCTTTATCATACCAACGTACATTTTCAGGAAAAAAATAATTTTTTCCACTGTATATTTTTAAAATGGCGGCCATTTTAAATTTTCAAACTCAAATATCTCAAAATCGGTAAATTTCATAAAAATTTTACTTGGCACAAAAGAGTTCCCAAATTAAATTATCTAACCAATGGTATCCATTTTATACGGATCTGACAACAAATAACAGAGTTATTGCAATTTTTCTCAAAAAAAAAACCTTGATTTTGCATTATAATTAATGCAAATTAAGGCCATTTTAGTAGAAAAATAGGAGTAACTCCGTTATTTGTTATCAGATCCTTATAAACTTGGTACCGTTTAGTAGATAATTTAATGTGGCAATTTTTTTGTGTCAAGTAAAATTTTGACGAAATTTACGGATTTTGAGATAGTTGAGTTTCAAAATTTTAAATGGCCGCCATTCTTAAAATACACAGTGGGGAAAACTAAATTTTTCCTGACAATAAACATTGCTATGATAAAGAAGTATCCCAAATATGAACTGAATACAATTATCCGTTATGCAAATAAAAATTATAATGTGAAAAAAAACAAAATGGCGACTAGCGGCTTAACCATTGATTTTAGACTCCTATTTGTATGTTTTTTTCTTGTCTCAATGCATGGATCAAATATACAAAAGGGTTCCAGAGAGTTCCGGGACACCCTCTATATTAATTATGAGCCCTTCCCAATCAATCCATTCTAGGTTCATCCTCCTAACTCAATCTCTTGTAATGTATTGTAAATTATGGAGTGATTTGATCCTCGCATGACTTGACAAACAACGATTAAATAACACACAGGCCAGAAAAAGACTTGGGGGAACCTGATTAGGTCAAACAAAATCAGACTAAGTTTGTTAATACAGAAGGAAAAAATTTAAAATGTTCCATAACTTATAACCTGGCATTAACCATATTTAGTTTTTACGACGATAATTATTGTTTAAGATGACAATTGAGGCCATAATTGTTTACTGGTACAGTACTCTAATACACATTTTTATTTTTCACCAATTTCAAATGTTGGAAACAGCTAGTTTAGCTTCTGCCTTCATTACAAAAGTGTTAGAGTTACTCCTGTGTTAAAGTTGAAAATTACTCCTTTAAGTAATTTTTAACTTATGACCATGAAGTTTCATAGACATAACAGTGGTATAATTTTGTTCAGGGCATAAACCATAAAATTTTGGTTTTAGTTAAAATTATTGGTGACGTTTTAGTGAAATTTTAATTTTTACGTTTTTGGGGGGTGAACTAATACAGTAAACTTGAAAATAAAACATTTATAAAAATATAAATTAATCCGATCATTATTGTGAATTTGGACGTGCATATCACATTTGATAAAAACTAGTTCAAAACTTTATTCATCTACTTCTTACATCCAGATTCACATAAACACAGATGCCACTTTGAACCCCTCTTTATTATGTTCACATACCAAAAACTAATAACTTATTTCCATCAATAAATCAAAATGCGAACATTTTGACAAAACCAATACGTTCCTCAAATTACATAATTAAAAGGGACTATAGGAATAAAAAAATATTTGAAGAAAACAAATTTTATTTCCTAAAGTTTTTAAATTAAACCCCGTTAATGAGTAGAAAGTTGTATGACTCAGCCCGTTGTTCGCAGACAGCGACAGATTTACTACAAAGTCATTGTAGTACGCCATGTTCACGTCCGCCGCTGTCAACCTGATGAAGCGTATCTCGTAGTGAAGGGGGTGGCGGGGGGTGACGTAGTGGTGGATTCAGTTAGACCTTCTGCAACTGCAACTGTTGTAGCTGGAACAGTTGCGATCAGGCATCAGGTTAATTAAACGTTCAATTTAGCAACAGGTATACATACCTGTTGGCAGTCGTATGTCGGTAGGCGGCAACGGAACGCATCTATTCTCTCTACACTACCTCGCTGTTTCAATTGCCATATCGTCTGTCCTCATTTTACCAATTCATTAACGAAGCTACACCGCCTATTTTACCAGTCCATTAGAAATTAGCTACACCGCCTGAAAGTGACTGTTTTTATAGCAGACGCGTCACGTGGTCGTCAGTTATTCGGTGACGAGAGTAAGAGCCTACACTTTTGTAAAAGCCTTACATATAGTAACTACTGCGCCTTACTTTGCCATTGTTTATTATGAATTAAATGTTCTAAACAACATTCAATATAGATTAAACTAGATATTTTAACTAAGAAAATGTATTATGTAAAAATATTTAGCTTGAACTGTTATTGTTATTTACAAAAAATGTTAACACATTAATAAGACTATTAAACAACAGTTTATCTCCATTTCAGTGATTTTACGTCTACCATAGTAAAGTTGACATCAATCTACAAAGTGGTTGCAACCGCTACTTTTCCGCATCAGTTGTGGCCATCACTGCCGCTGGTCCGTTTGCTCTCCGCCACCCCACCCCGCCCCGTCACGAGGGGTGCAGGGTGACCGACACGGTGGGATCGTTGCTCAGTTCCGCAGACTCCCGTCAGGAGCGCCACCCCCGCCCACCCATCGATCCTGGCTCCGGCTCCGACCGTCTACACTTTTACGTTCCTTCATTTTCTGTTGAAATATTTGTGAAAAAATCCGTTATTTTATTTGTCGGAGTCGGGATCGCAGTCAATTCCGGTATGGGAGTGCGTGGACGAGAGAATGCGTGCGTGAAAGGAATGGAAAACTAGTGAAAATTGTGATGGAAAACCAGTGAGTTTAGAAGAAAATGGCTCATTTCAAGGGAGTGTACATCCCGCCGTGGAAGGCGGCAGTGAATGTGGCATGGGAAACGGTCAAGAGTCAGCTTCCGGAGAAGAGCCGGCTGGTGCGGCGGGCCCAGACGGAGATGGCAACCATGCCCAACCAAGACTACGGCACAGAGAGCCGCGGGGGCGTGGCCGAGGACGGGTTCACCGGGCAGGAGGACGGGTACGCCGGGGGCTACGCCTCCATGGACGCCCGCGAGAGCTACCAGAAGTCCAGGGGGGCGACGATGAGCGTCGCGACCAGCGGGGGCAGCTTCGACGAGTTCGGCGGCGGGGAGGGCAAGAGTCGCCATAAGATCAACGAGTGGCAGGCGGCCTGGAACGTCACCAATGCCATACAGGTGAGGGGTGCCAAGGCATAACATACGCTCTCTAGGATTAGGGGTTTAAATTACAGATATGTAATTATGGCTATCCATCATTATCCTGGTGGTTGTAGTACATACAAGCACCTCATTAATCCTGAAATCGCCGGTTCAATCCCCAACTTGATTGATTCTTGACAGAAATGCCGCTTGTCATTGTGCCATTTAACACAACTTGGGTCTGAACCTTGAGCTACAAAAACATTAAAACTGCCACAGACTGGCGTTGGCGTTGGTAGCCTACACACACAAATTAGATTTATATTCAAGATTTAACGGGATCCATAAACTGAAGGCTGTCAGTTGGCCGGAACACTGAACTGAACCCAAAACAATCCCTAGATCCGTGTTAAGCAATTATTTTGAGCTTTAGAATGTCAATTTCCACTGTTGATTTCCTTGTTTCAAAGTTTCCCTTAAGGACAAAGGACTTACTCCTTTATCAATCTAAACGAAATCCAACAGGTTCACCGGAAATTACATAAATATTCCTTTAAAATACTACAAACATTTTAAAATTACGTTGGGCACAAACATGTTATGGTTATTAATGTAGGCTACTAATGCGTTTTACCATTTCGTTTTCGTTACCATCACCTCTTTATTAAGAGAGCCGGAAACTCTACATTAGGCTTCAGAATTTTAAAATAATTCATGCAATAAGTTAAGAATAAAACATGCTATGTTTCTATCACTGCCACTTGAATGTGTCACATAAATTAACGTGAATCAAACTTGAGTTAGTTTTTCAATATAAACCATCAAAAGGATTGCAAATAATCAAGGGACCATGCGAGTTCTCTCATAGCATAGCAGTTCACTTTTAGATCTTTGGTCCATGGATTTTATAACCATCCATGGTCAAAACAAAGTGAATTAATGGTAAAATCAAATTTTTTTGAGTAAATTGGACGTTGATGAAGACAATTTTTTGAGAGCCCCTGAGCCCCTCTTTTTGTCATGGGGAATGTTCAGACTGAGAATGACGATAAGAAGACATCGTTGGAATGTTATATTTAATGCTCTTGACTTCATCTAAGAAGACTGACAAGTCTAATGTGCAGTAGACGATATTCTTTTTACGATTGGCTGGAGTAGACCTACGTCGTCAATAAGGGCAGAGATTCTTCA
This sequence comes from Neoaliturus tenellus, assembly GCA_030545055.2. NCBI lineage: Eukaryota > Metazoa > Arthropoda > Insecta > Hemiptera > Cicadellidae > Neoaliturus > Neoaliturus tenellus. Next base: position 269,866,420 of record CM061531.1, read on the forward strand.
AGTTGGAGCAAGTAATTTCTACGACTTTCTATTTACCAGATCGTTAAAACTTTAAACGAAAATAACAACAAATAATTAAAAAAAATATTTACATTTGAGAGTCAAGTATGCTGGAATAAAAATATATATTGAAATGTTTTCTGTTTATAATGAATTGCCTTAATTAAAATCCAATAAAATAAACAAATAATAACTGTAATGCAATTATTCTGTAACAACTAAGAGAATTTCCTTATTTGTTTGCTTAAGATTGTACGAGTTCAGCGTGTTCTATCTTTTATAGACAAGAGCTTTGCTCCTGCAATTACAGTTCACCGCACAAGTTTTGTATAGATGTGTAATAATTAGTGATAGGCCTATTTTTTTTCTATAAACTATTAATTATAAACAAAAATAAAAACGTTATTATATTATGCAAAGGGAAATTAAGTAATGCGGATAGTTAATACTATGTAAATACAACGTGATACATTAGAAAAAACAATTGATGGTTTTGAAAATAATTATAAATATCAAAAGACTTAAGTTTGAAAGAGTAGCAATTTATTTATCTTCGTTTTTATTTACTTTTATTATTGAGCCTAGATCATTCAGCTCATTGCAAGACCTATTTTAAGTTGCTTCAACGAACATGTATTAGATTTCAATGAAGGAAACTTTCTGCAGTCTAGTATAGAGTCTTTGTTAATAAAGTTTTGAATACAGTAAATTATATAGGTGAAAAACTAAACCACCTTGGAAAAATAAAGTGATTTCAATGAGAATATTATCTGAAATTAACAAGGTGACGTTCCCCATAAGACAAGAGTGAATATCATCAATAAAAATAAAAACAAAATGCGTCCAAAAAAAAAAAAATGCTAAGGAACTCTACTTTTAAGAGTTAGTGGGCGTGAATGGTAAGCTCTCACTTGGTCTTGCAGAGTATAAGGTATACTTACCAGTCAAAAGATTTCTAACCAATTAATTGTTACATCTGATATATTTTTAAAAGAAGAACATGGTTTACAAAATCAAACGCTTTCCTTGAGTCCAAAAATAAATCAAAATTCTGTCTCCTATATACTATTTAAAGCCAATGATAGCTCATTTATAAGACATTGCGTTTAAAGTTGACGATTCGTCCCTAAAACCAAATTGGTGGTCACCGAACAGTTAAAAAGTGATTAGCGTCTCTAGAAAGTGAATAAGCCGTGGGTAAGTTCTGAGAAAGAGGATTCGCTCAGCCGGCCACATAAATAACTCGAATTTACTAAACGGCTAAACTGATTTTTATAGCGACGGCAGGTGAAACTGCCCTATATATTAAATTAACCGAACGTTTTCATTACGGAACTTGTAAAACAACCTCAGGGCGGATTCTGATAGATTATTTTCGATTAATTTAAATATTTTTTAAAAAGAAAATAATATACAAGAATCGGGCTACTACGAAGAAAATGTTCTTTATGTTTGTTTTCATGTAAAAATGTTTTTTTCGGATATCTGATCGTAAAAAGTTAAATCAATAATTTTTAATAGTCAAATTATTTATCATGCGTTGTGACACACGATTTCGATTGTGTTTTAAATTTCTTTTGGCATATAGCTTCGATTAATATCCCGATCGCAATAATTTATCAAATTCGCAATGGAACTATCCTGGAAAAGAATAGACCTTACTCAATAATAAATGTGTTCAAAATTGAACTCTATGTCATATCTACTACAGAGTGTAATATTTTAATTCAATGATCTGACTATTTAAAGGCATTAGTACCAAGACTTACATAAGGGAGGGAGACCTCCACCTCGGCTATAAAATCTCCTCGATATGTAACTTTGTTTAACATGGTCGTGTGCATGGTTGCGAAAAACACTTGCAGGCAGAACATCTGGTACTAACTTCGAGTGTAAAGTGTTTTCATCATACCATTGCAATAAACATTGTTTTCGGGACGGTCAGCTGTGATCGAAACTAGTTGATTCCCGGTGGGTTGGATAAACGTGTTGGTAAACAAAGTTTTCGGGACTAGTCCTCGAAACAGTGGTTTTCGGGACTAGGCCGGAAAAAAAGTTCCAATGTTTGACACCACTAGCGCTGCTATTCTGCTTACAGTAACTTAAACCTCGTTGACTCCAATATATAAATGTCAAAACAATTTATTAATTTTAACCCAAACTGTATATTTATTAAAGGTGGTATGATGAAAAGTACTGTTCGTAACTCGTCCGAAAGTGGTATATCGGTGCTCGATCGAATTCAAGTACTCGGCTTCGCCTCGTACTTGAAACTCGATCTTGCACCGATAACGACCACTTTCCGGACTAGTGACGAAATATACTATTTTATCATTCTGCACGAAATCAGCCTGTTTTTTGTTCTCTCAATAGTACCAAAACAGATTCTTTTCTGTCCTAGGATTGAAAAATCAGCTGGAGAATTTTTTAGGTCCTAGGACTAAAAAGTCAGCTGTTGACTAAGAATATTATTATAGATTTATTAATGTTGAGGTGCAGAATTTTGAAATTCAAACGTTACGAAGAGCATTGTTTGATAGTAACAGGAATGTAAACACTGCATATTACTTACTTTGTAAATATAACCTAAAAAATACAACTTTATAGTTAATATTTTTAACGATCAAAAGTCTAATTTTGCATTATGATAAAAAAAACGTTGTTCATCACTCGGAGCAAAAGTGTCTTTTTGATGCTTAATCGTTTTTAAAAACACGATTGCCCACCAAAAAGACTCACTTTTGCTCCTAGTGATGAAAACTACTATTTTAATGCAAACCGACTGTATTGCACAAATATAATGCAATTGAAGGAAGGGAAGGAATTTAATTCTAAAATATTGCACTGTTTCTTAAAACAATTCTTTAAAATTTACATTTTATGTATTTTTCGAAGTTATTATGAAAAGCATAACCAAGTTTCCAAGTCCAATTACGAGTGGATTAATTTATTACTTTATCATGAAATCTTAAATTACAATATTTGAGGTTAGTTTTTTATTCCATACCAAACCCTTTTAAACAAGGAATAACGAATAAAACTTTATAAATCTATATTTATAACTCAATTACGTTGTATATTATGACTTTCAACCCCAACTGGTGCCTCCTCACAGGTATTTACAACAAAATATTGAGTCAATATAAATATATAAATTATAGTTTTCACTGAACTAACACAGAAAAATGACAAATGTATGTCTGAGCCGGAAATGGTTTAGTAAAAAAAAACGTTGCATCAAAATTATTCAACCGGAATTTTAAAATGAAATTATTTCTCAGGTTTTTTTAATATTTTTTATAAATACTATGCGAAGTTACCTCCGAAGTCTGTCCTTGATGCACCGTGTGATGACATATGACTTCTTCTAACATCAATATGTTCTTCATGATTCAACCATGGTGTGTTAGGTTAAATGTAAGCTTTGGGTTAGGTACTGATAATAATGTATATCTCTCTTTGAAATAAAATGAAAGTCCTTTTTTATTGATGCTAACATTGGGACCACGCGGCCCTCTCTTACAGTTAACCTCAAAAACTAAATATACTATATTAATTTAATGTAAAATATATAATACAGTTTAAAACAAAAATTAAGGAAAACAACTTTTTATAATACAATTTCGCTAACTTTAAATTACTAATATACAAATAATAATAAAGATAATAACAATTTAACAACACATTAATTCGACATTCATAACCCGCCGCACCCATGGTGTTGCACCTACTCGCAGTGCACGCCATCCCGCCAAGCCACGTTCATCCGCTGTTGAGGTGATACTGCTTCAGCACCACCGTCAGCTCTATGGATCGGGATTCTATGGATCTTATTTTGTAGGGTAAGGGGAGTTCCAGAGGCGACAAGCTGTGACTATGAAAGATTTTTTGAAAACAGTTGTTTTGTGGTGTGTAATTCGAAGAGTTGATGAACTAGAAAGGGTATTTCTTGCCACACTCTCATTTAAAATTTAAAAATTAATCGCGTGATAATTTGGGATTCCAAGTTTGATTGCAGAATGAATGATGATTGTGACTATTCACAACAGATTGATGTCTGACGATTTTAACAAAGATGAATGGATGTAGAAAGGTGTGACGTGGTTATCTCGTTGAAGACTATACAAAAATCTAATGCAATATTGTAATTTTGTGTTCGTTGTAATTTTGAGGCCAACGCCACAGTCATATGTCATTAACTACAGTGTTGGAATAATTAAAGTGTGAGAAGACAAGTGATTTGATCAGACTCAATTTGATGTATAAAGGCCAAAGTCGTCGTACCTTTTTCATAGAGTGTGAAAATCAGCAAATACCCTTTTACAGGTATTCACTGCACTGCATCAGTACAGTCAAGTGATGGTCAAACAAAGACTTTTGGTCTGGTTATAGTATGGCAAAATTATACCATTGACAAAAATGTTGGGCACACTGTTCATGTCAACTTTGCAAAGGAGTCGTGAGTGTCCTATTATCATTAGTTTTTGTTTTCTCTGGGTTTAGTCTAAGTCCCTTCTTTGCTGTCCACTGAAAAATTCTGTTTCTATCGTCATTCATTTTAGTTCCAGCTTCATTCAACCTCCTGACTTTGAAATGAGCATAAATATGTAGATCATCAGCATTAGAATGAAACTTGGCATTGTGCAAAACAGAAGTAATGTCATTTCTGTAAATTGTAAAAAGAAAAGGACCAAGTATTAAACCCTGTGGAACACCACAGGGGCATGTCCCCAGTCAGAAGTTAGGTTGTCATGACGATGACACACACTACTTTCTGTCTTGAAGGTATGATCTCTTCCACGACATTTGTGTATGAAATGTCACACACATGTTGTGTATGTGGTGAAATGTTGTGTATGTGTATGAAAATCCGATAAGATTTAGCATTGCGAGAAGGATATCATGATTTACAGTACAAAAAAAAAACCCTTATTGCTTAAGTCAAATAATGTCAATAGTGTACATTGTCTGCGGTCCATAGTCAATCGTATGTCATGAGTGGTTTTCAACAAGGCTGTTTCATTACTGTGGAATTTTCATAAACCTGACTGGAAAGGGTAAAGAATATAATTCAGAAAAAGAAAATCAGAAATTTGAGTGTGAACTATTCTTTTAGTGTTTTAGAAAGAGCAGAAAGAAAACTAATAGGTCTGTAGTCTTGTGGAAGCGAACGAGATGAGAAGTGATTCAAGGGGTAGACAAATTTCTATTTTTCTGAGAAAGTTCCTTTCTTCAAAGAAGTGTTGAAAATGAAAGATATTGGTGGGTATCGCCTACATCTGCTGCTACACGGGCAAGTTCTTGGTGTAGTGTCTGTAATGTTGTGTGTATGTCCAGGGAATGTTCATCGTGAACCTGCCGTTCGCCGTGCTGCGAGGCGGCTACTGGGCCATCCTGGCCATGGTGGGCATCGCCTACATCTGCTGCTACACGGGCAAAATTCTGGTCGAGTGTTTGTACGAGGAGGACGCCGTGACGGGCGAGCGGGTGAGAGTCAGGGACAGCTACGTGTCCATCGCCCGCGTCTGCTTCGGGGAGACGTGGGGAGGCCGAGCCGTCAACTGTGCCCAGGTAAACAAACATTGCTATAATCCTACTATGACAATGTAAATGTCTTTTGCCTCGTATCAACGGTTCATATTCAGAACAATTTATGACCTACGCCCTACGCTTTGACAAATTACAATTCAAGTGATTTAATTTATACATTTCATATATTAATCAACTCATTGCCCTAAAATCACATAGAACCTCAACATTTGATGTTGCAAGATTTTAAAAATAGTTTTAGTATAGTATTTATAACTAGAAAACTTTATATCTTCAATGGCTGGAACTTTATTTTGCATTTAATTACATTCTTTAGCACCTCGTAGCTTCTAAACTGATGGCTCCTCCCCATGTATATTCTAAAGTTGAATATGTAGAGCTTTTAAATTCCAAAAATTACAAGACGATGAAAAACAGGAAAACAAAGTGCCACAATAAATTGGTTTCTTCAATTCATTCATCAAAAGTATATTTTTAATGGTTTTCTGTTAATGATAATTTTGCTGTATTAATTGAGCGTACGCAGGGCCTGAGATGCGATAAGAAAAATTATAAAAAGAATTCAATTGGGTAATAGAGGTCACCCAAGAGTTAGGGATGATTGATTATTCAACGAGCTTGAATATTGCTATGTAGTTAGATTATAATTAAACATGTATGTGAACACGACTAAAGTTCTACATCTTAGATTGTTATGATTTCGTGTCCAGATGATCGAGCTTCTGATGACGTGCATCCTGTACGTGGTGGTCTGCGGGGACCTGATGATCGGCACGTTCCCCGACGGCGGTCTGGACATCCGGAGCTGGATGATGCTCATCGGTATCCTCCTCATCCCGCTGGGGTTCCTCAAGAGTCTGCACCACGTGTCCATGCTAAGCTTCTGGTGCACCATGTCCCACATCGTTATCAACATCGTCATCCTCGGCTACTGCCTGCTCGACCTACCCGAGTGGGGCTGGGGAAAGGTCAAGTGGACCCTGGACTTCGAGAACTTCCCCATCTCCTTAGGAGTGATCGTGTTCTCGTACACTTCCCAAATCTTCCTCCCCACCCTGGAAGGCAACTTGATCGACCGCTCGAAATTCGAGTGGATGCTCGACTGGAGTCACATCGCCGCCGCGATCTTCAAATCCATCTTCGGCTACGTCTGCTTCTTGACCTTCCAGAACGACACGCAACAAGTAATCACCAATAACCTCCCTTCAGCGGGGTTTCGGGGTCTAGTCAATTTCATTCTGGTAGTCAAGGCTCTTCTCTCGTATCCTCTGCCGTACTACGCCGCATGCGACATTCTGGAGAAGACGTTTTTTAAGGGTAAGCCGGAGACGATGTTCCCCTCGATATGGCACCTGGACGGGGAGCTGCGAGTGTGGGGGTTGGCGTTCAGGGTGGGAGTGGTCTTCGGGACCATCATGATGGCCATTTCTATCCCCCACTTCGCCATTCTGATGGGCCTCATAGGCAGCTTCACCGGAACAATGTTGTCGTTCGTGTGGCCCTGCTACTTCCACCTCAAGCTCAAGGGACACACCCTCGACTGGGGCACCGTCGCCTACGACTGCTTCGTCATCTTCCTCGGGTGTCTGTTCGGCATCATAGGTGTCTACGACTCCGGTAGCGCGATGATTAAAGCCTTCCAGATCGGCCTACCGTTTTAAATATAGAGCGGAACCAAATGCGGTGCACGTTTGTAAACAATGTCTTCCATTAAAATTGTATATTGTAAATTAACGAAGTCTTCCATGACATGTGCTTATGAAGAAAACTTGTCTTCCATTAATAGAATTTTTGTTGATTTAAAGTAATGTTTATGCTATCGCCAAACGATGTGATAATGTTAGTTTGTTTAGAATTAATTATTGAGGCTAGCACCTAGGATTAGTAATAATCAGTTATTAAATATGTAAAGAGGAAATTATAACTACAAGAATGTTGCGAGCAACAATGAATTACAGGTTGAATAGTCCATAAAGTAACACGTATAATGCACGTTGGAAAACCCAAAAATATATCAAATTAATTGTTGCAATTTTCAGTTAGGAGAATCATAGAAAAGCTGCCTAGTTAGTTTTTCTATGAGAAAATGTATAAAAATCTCTGAAAATACATGAATTATTCAATTTATAAAAAAATGTAAATATATTTATTTGTAATTTATGTACAATTCAACTATATGTAATATATTTCGTTAGTGTAATTGCAAATCTTAAGACTGGGCGAAATTTAGATTTTAACTTACCACATTTGTACAACTAAACAAAATTAGGGATTGGAAATTGCCAATAATAATTTTTAACGTGATTAGATGAAATAAAACATTTATATTTACGAGTCTTCCTGAATAGCAAAATTAAATTGAATTATAAGAAAATTGACAGCTTAACTATATGCAAAAAAAATTTTTTTTTTCATATATTTTAAAATTTTCCTTATTATTCTCAAAAGCTATTTAATTTAATATTAATATTTTATTTCAATTTGACACAGGAGTAATTTATTGTAACGTTGACTAGTTATAGATTTGTTTGAAAACGTTATTTTATGATAAAATTATTACGAAAACTTTTGGTGTACTTTAGAAAGGTTTAATACGCAGTATGATTATTTTGTGGGTGAAAAATCGTACGAGTGTTGTTTGAATCTACATATTCAATTAGATTAATAAACTTAGATGTACTTCAAATTAATGCTTGATTTCCATGTAATCCAGTAGAGTTGTTAGTGATTTAGAGAGATTTTCTGATATTTTTTCTTTTATATCCAGCCAACTGTTTGATATGACGGATATTCAATGTCGACGCTCCGTTTTTATGACTTTCAGCCCGATAAGGTGGGTAAGTTTACTACAAATGTTAATTTTACATTTTTCCCGATGTAATTACAAATTTGGCCTTTCTGTGTCTATATATAAGCTTAACAGTTCCAGATCAATTAGAACAACACAGGCTTGAACAGAAAGCAATATCAGATGCATTAGAAATTGAGCTCATTCGCTCTTCATATCAATCTTGTTAATGTTTAAATTTTATATTATCAATTTATTTTTCTATTTCTTGAACTAGGGCCAGACTTTTTAAACCTTCAAGTATGTGATCTTGCGTTTGTTGAGAAGTGATGGGATAGGTTAGTATTTTTTAATTAATTTGGGAGTGAATAATAAAAATTTCACATTAAAATCGGCAGCTAGTTCAAATTCAGCGTTCGGACTTTTTATATATTTCGTAATATATGATTGTTGAAGAAAAATAATAATTAATTTTTTTTAATTAATAATAATTAATAATTAATTAATTAATTTTAATTAATTTTAATAAATAATTTTTTTTTTTTTTTGGTATCTATATATATTGAAGATTCAATTTCCAAAATATTTCAACCTAGAGCTTAGAGGCACTTAAAGTTTTAAATCTTGCAGTGCCGTGTCTGAAACCCGATGGATTAAAATATGGTATTTTTATGAACTGTAATCATTTGATATTTTTAAGTCTATGGTTCTTGCAGGTCAATGCATTAAAACCTGTAATGTTATTTAGCTTAAAATACATCACGATAGAATAATTATGTTGTAATTTACTAAGATTTTTGGTTAGGGTTACAACACTAAAGGAGTATGATGACAATAAAATGTAGTGTACGGTAATTAATTAGAACCCAGAAGTATAGTTTTGAAGGATATACACTACTGGTCTTTTATGTAAATTATAAATACCTAGGCAATTAATGATCCGTACAAATTAACAAATTTGCGTTTATAATTTTTTTTTTTAGAACTTTTTCAGTAAAATGCTAATTTGAAATTATTATTTTTGTAATTTATTTTATGAATTAGGTGTAGTTTGTTTTATAAAAATATCTTTATCAAGTAAGAATTTTTCGAATAGAAAAAATCTTAGTTTTAAAATATTCCGAAATTTCAACATATTTCTAAAACCTTATGGCGTCAGCCGAAAGAAGAAAACAATTTAAAACACAGCAGGCTATTGAGAGTTTATATTATTTATTTCTTGATTTAGATTAATGAAACGAAATATGGCATATTGTTATTGGTAATGTATAAGTAAATAAATTTAAGTATGGAGAACATTTGAAAGAAAGTAATTATATTTCATTAACTGATCTTCATTATGTACGGATAAAAGAACGATCAAGTTGCAAATTTAGAGCTTTTGTTCCAATTTTAATTCAATTATTAGCAACTAAATAGTTTATAAACTACAAACAGGTTTAATATTTTTTGAGTAATTTAAAGTGTTTAGATCTGTTGATAGGATAGTATAGAGTGTATGAGTGTTGTTCATGTTGTTATATATGTATTATACTGGTTAGAAAGCACTGCCAGTGCTCATTACAAAATAAAGCTCTTGCTTTCCACTAACTTGTCTCGTTATTACCCACCTTCATAGATTGTCTTAGCTCTGTAGCATTGAAGGCCAAGTCCTGTAAAGTTTACGTACTATGATAGATGACTGTTGTTTATTTATTTATTTATTTTTATTTCCAACGGATCAACCATTTTATACAGAGGATTACAATGTCATGTACATGTAATATAATGCTTCACAGTTATTAGAAAATGCAGACAGACAAAAAGTTCAAACACATTACAATAATGAATTATTAAATAATATGACCAAATAATTTAAGAACGTGCAACAATAATACGTGCAACAACAAATATAGCAATATACTTACATTGTTGGCAATTGAAAAATGAACTAGTAGAAGGCACAAATGCATTGGTAATTACATGATTAACAATGATTATTTAAAACGTGCATTATTAACCCATTGGCTTCCTTGACATTAGACACCTGACAAGCCCCTTAATTTCCATAGAAACAAGACAAAAATAAATACTTTTATTAAAACTATCACTGTAGCAACAATTGTTGCTCAATTTTCATGATTTTTCACTAATTTTTTTAGAAATTATTAATCTTTAAGAAAATATTATTTTTGTCATAGTATATACATGGTAAGTACTTTATATATATTACTATGTACACATAGTTCTATATAAAAAAAGATAATTTTTGAAAGCGTATTGCATGTAGAGAACTAAAAAAAAATATTTCAGCCCAAAAATGATTATATATTAGTTGATTATTTATTTTTTTACGTGAAAATAAAAAATTACTCCAATATGTATATGTACATTTGACTTGGATATAAAATTTTTTCCAAAATTATCCTTTTTTGGCGTTTTACCTATATTTGTAGACGGAGCATTCCTAGGTAGAAATTCCTCAAAATTACACAGTAAAACAATTATACCTCGAAATTAAATTCTTATTGGAATAAAAATATGTAAAGAATGTTTTTTTGGTTCACTTAACAAGTTTGCATACAAAGAAAAATTGCGCCAAAGTAAAAGAAAACTCCCACTATATAATTCATAATTCGTCGTCGCAGTTTTCATTATCATCTAAATCAACCTCAGAATCACTTTCAAACAATAGTAGTGAGATACGATCCTGAAAATTACTCATTTAGTCGAAATATCAACACACAAATACATCGATCACAAGTTTTAGGTTACGGCAAAACACTGATGTAAACAACAACGTAATGGCGCGCTGTGTTAAACATCGCCAGCTGATCAGCTGATTTGATATGCAGTATTGTATTATGTCAACACGTAAATAAAAGATTAAAACTAGTTGATACACTATATATTATGTTTAATAAAGTGTAAACACTTCTAGTCTTAACAAATCACGATAATAATGGATCACCTATATTTTATTTACATCATTATGCAATCACGAGTATACTCGGGTTCGCACGTCCGGGCCACTCACGGCCACCCCGAGTATACTCGGGCTTGTTAGCCAATGGGACAAATGCATTGGTAATTACATGATTAACAATGATTATTTAAAACGTGCATTATTAATAACGTTTAAAAAAATGAAAAGGCATATAAATACAATATAAATACATTAGCGAGCAATTTAAAACTCACTAATAAAAGAAAGCCCAAAAATGCATTAATGGAAACTTATTTTATAAAACTTTGAGAACGTGCAATAACAATGCCATGCTACAAAAGATTCAAAAAGGCGTAATACAATATAAATACACTATAACAAGCAATTGAGGAATTAATAATAGGAGAGAGCCCTTATGCATTATTAAGTTAATATTACAATAATCAATAATTAATGACAAAAAATTAGTTCAAGCGTAGTTAGCAACAAACGTTCAACAACAAAATTAATAAGATATATTAAAACAAAATAAATCAATGATGAACATTTGAAAGTAATAATGGATGATTTAAAAGAGATATGACACAATTTCAAATCACAGCCACTACTTGGTAACATGCACATAGCCAATGACGAAGGCACATCAAAGCAGAAAAACTGACAGGGAGGCAAATCACATATCTAACACTGTGGGATGAGTATTACACATGCATGAGAATGTAATGACGTTGTGAGAAGCAAATATCTCCAGTCAAAATGGTTTAAATTAAAACATGCAATTAGGCCCTATACATAGTCTCTACTTTTTAATTTTTTAACAATGTTTGATAAATATATAAAACATTAATCTAAAACAAAAAATATATATTCCGTCAAGTATATAAAAATATAATGGGGAAATGAAGTACATATTAAGAAATCTGTTATTTCCTATTATGTGTGTTTATTGTTTCATGTGTTGGATATAATTTTGATAGGTAAACAATTGATATATTCTTATTAATTTCAATTATTGGGCACTACCCACCTCCAGGTTTATGGCGACCGTCAGAAGAGCGAAGATACAGCCAGATATCCTCTTGTCAGAAAAATAAAATTGTTTTGAATATACCCAAGACACAAACACAAACACTAACATTGACGCCACAAAATTGATACCCGACACAACGTTGAGAAACCAAAATTGAGAAACAAATTGAGAAACCGCACAACGTTTCCCGTTATCTAGGGCGAACTTGAGGTTAAAAATTCACGTGATTACGCAACCTTGCCGAGCGGACCACGACTATAAATACATATAAATACATCACGATAGAATACATCTATATATATAATTCTGTAAGGCGAATTTCTTGAGCAAAATTGTGAGCGCTGTACAAATCGCAGAACAATGGGAGGGGTCTCAAATTAAAGGTCTCCGTCCCATACATGAGGGAAAACTATCGGCGTGTCCATAGTGTTAACAGGAAATGAGAAATCACGTAAAATGTCCTCCATAAGAATAGCATGGGGATTCGAAAAACGTCTGCTTTGTGTACATTAAAACATGTGTTAGGTTTGATTTTAAAACGAGACACAGATGATAACATTGAGTGAAGATGATAAAATAATACACACCACGAGAAGCAATATATAAAATATGATAATTATCTATGTATAATTATGTAAGTGAAATTTCTTGAGCAAAATGTGTTCGTTATACAAATCGCAGAAAGATGTGAGGGGTCTCAAATTCAAGGTCTCGGTCCCATACACGAGGAAAAATTATTGGCGTGCCCATAATGTTAACAGGAAATGATAAATCACATAAAATTCCCTCCATAAGAATAGCATGGGGATTCGAAAAACGTCTTCTTTGTGTACATTAAAACATGTGTTATGGTTTAATTTTCAAACGAGACACAGATGATAACATTGAATGAAGATGATAACATAATTCACACCAAGAGAAGCAATCTATATATATGTATAATTATGTAATTGAAATTTCTTGAGCGAAATATGAGCATTATACAAATCGCAGAAAGATGGGAAGGGTCTCAAATTGAAGGTCTCGGTCCTATATACAAGGGAAAATTATCGGCGTGTCCTTAATGTCAACAGGAAATGAGAAATCACGTAAAACGTCCTCCATAACAATAGCATGAGGATTCGAAAAAGTCTACTTTGAGTTCATTAAACATATGTTTTGATTTTAAAATGAAAGATAGATGATAATATTGAGTGAAGAACTATTAATAACCAAATGACAAAAAATATACCTAGAGTGATAATACAGTACTATAATAAGACGTTTTGTGGCTTTGAGCGACTGAAAATTCTACTTGGAGCGTAACCAACCTTATAAACTATTACAAATTGACTTTTGATTTTTACTGTTGTTAAAATAATTTAAATTTTAAAAAATCTGAGTGTGTATGCAAATCATAAAATACCTTCTGATAGTGATAGGGACGTAGGCCCTAATGGGTGACGAATTGTGGTTTGAGAAACGCCAGCATTAATTACATTAAGACATGTTTTGGTTTCAAGATGAAAAGTTTCAAATGATCATGTTGAGTGATGATGATATATTAACGGAAACTTAAAGTGTATCAGCCAACGAAGTATTGGTTTTCTGTTAGCTGAATTTTTCCAGAACCCTTTTCGTCATTTCATAGATTGCTGAATTATATGTTTGTCCTACATACTAAGGGGAAATGTAGCAGGTCAAAAACATTACAACAAAATAACAAATTTACAAGAAAAATTGTTTTCTGAAATGTTCTTCTTAAAGATTCTTGATGTATAATGATAAAAAAGTCTGCTTTGTTTACACAAAATCAAGATTTTTGAATAGGAATGACGGGACGAATATTGACAGTAAATAAGTGAAGATGATCTATTTTGAGGTGCTGTGTTTAAATTTGGTGTCCAAAAAATAAAATAAATCTGACAGGTGCTAAGAAAATCCATTCAATTTTAGGACAAACAATACAATGAAAGGGGTATGATACAAAGTATTGAAAGTTTATTGACTCTTAAATGGGTGCTGTACATCAATCATGCTTATTCTCACAGCCGCTTTTCTATGTTATATTAAAAAAACCGTCATAACTCATAGGAATTATGATTTCTTTCGAAAGTTATTTTTCATAGATCGAAATTAATTTAACAACGAACAAAATTAAGCATTTAAAAACGTGTGGCATTTTAGTACAGGATTGTAAAGAGTGCTTTGGGGCGAATGGTCTGTTCAAACAGTATCGTTACAATATTATTTAAATTAAAATAAAATTTTCTGGAAACTTTTGTATTAGAGAACTGGTAATCAGCTAAGGTTCATGCTATTTTAATTTTATGATTAGGGGCTTTTGCCCCTATGAGCCACTAGTCTATATATATAATTCTGTAAGCGATATTTCTTAAGCAAAATTGTGAGCGTCATACAGATCGTAGAAATATGGGAGGGGTCTCAAATTAAAGGTCTTGGTCTCATGCACGAGGGAAAACTATCGGCGTGTCCATAATGTTAACAGTAAATGAGAAATCACGTAAAACGTCCTCCATAAGAATAGCATGGGGATTTAAAAACGTCTGCTTTGTATACATTAAAACATGTGTTATGGTGTAATTTGAGACAGATGAAAACATTGAGTGAAGATAACATAATAATTCACACCAAGAGAAGCAATCTATATAATATATATTATATAATTCTGTAAGCCGAATTTCTTGAGCAAAATTGTGAGCGTTGTACAAATCGCAGAAAGATGGGAGGGGTCTCAAATTAAAGGTCTCAGTCCCATACACGAGGGAAAACTATCGGCGTGTCCATAGAGTTAATAGGAAATGAGAAATCACGTAAAACGTCCTCCATAAGAATAGCATGGGAATTCGAAAAACGTCTGCAGTGAGTACATTAAAACATGTGTTATGGTCTAATTTTAAACCGAGATACAGATGATAAAATTGAGTGAAGATGATAAAATAATTCACTCCAAGAAAAACAATCTATATAAAATTCTGTAAGCAAACTTTATTGGGCAAAATTGTGAGCTTTTTACGACTTGCAGAAAGATGATAGGGGCCTCAAATTAAAGGTATCGGTCCCATGCACTAGGAAAAATTATCAACGCATCCATAAAGTTACAAGAAAATGAGAAATATCGTGAAAAGTCCTCCATAAGAATAGCATGGGGATTCGAAAAACGTCTGTTTTGTGTATATTTAACATATTTTATGACTTTATTTTAAAACGAGAGACGGATGGTAATATTGAGGGAAGAACTCACTAACCTCATTAATAACCAAATGACAACAAATATATGTTATATAGTCCGTTTTTTTAAACCTGATCCTTCTCGAGAAAATTGGGGTGGGGGGAGGGGTTTAAACTGTAAACAAAAAAATTAAACTGTAAACAACACAATTAAACTCGTGACAAACGTTTGTCGAGTATCAGATTTCCTCAAATAACGTTTTAAATAAGTTATAATATCTTTCAGTAACTCCTAGTCAGCTGATATATTTTTAGGCCAAACCTATTCCTTGTTAAAAAGTAACGGTTCTAAAGTAAACTGATTAAAAAACAACTGCTACCAATAATATTGTAAAACTGATACACATTATGTTGTGATGTAAAATTACCAGCTGGTATGCAACAGTGAAATAAAACAAAAACAACAAAAAAACCAACAAAAAAACCTAAAGGCTTCAGCCAATGGGATAGTAGCAAGTATAAACAAACCCCCTCCACCATCTCTCCCTCGAAGGATCAGGCTTAAAAAAACGGACTTTAGTGTTAATACTATAATTAGACGTTTTGTGGCTTTGAAAGACTAAAATTTCTATTAGAAGCGTTACCAACCTTACAAAATATTACAAATTGACTGCTGATTTTTACTGCTGTTATAATAATTTAAATTTTAAAGAAACTGAGCGTGTATGTTAATTGTGGTAGGGACGCAATGGGCTATGAATTGTGGTTTGAGAAACGCCTACATTATTTACAATAAAATATTTTTTGTTTTTTATTATAAGACTATAAGTGTGATATGATCATATTGAGCAACGATGATACATTAATTGAAACTTAATGTGTATCAGTCAACGAAGTGTTGGTATTCTGTTAGCTGAATTTTCACAGAAACCTTTTGGTCATTTTATAGATTGCAAAGTTATATAGGAGGGAGTTAAATTCAAATATATTTGTCCCACATATACTAGGGGGAAATATAGCAGGTCAAAAACTTTTAAAAAAATGGGAAATATGTCTGAAAGATTATTTTCTGAAAGTTCATCCTTAAAGAATTTTCATTTATAGTAGTTTTTAACCTGCTTTGTTTACACAAAATTAAAAATTTTGATTAGGAGGGACGAATATTGACAGTAAGTGAAGATGATGTATTTTGAGGTGTTGTGTTTAAATTTGGTGAAGAAAAAAAAGATAGGAGCTAAAAAATCCATTAAGTCTTTGGACAAACATGCAAGACAATGAAATGAGTACGAAAGTATTAAAAACTTATTGATTCTGAAATGGGTGTTTAACAGCCATACTGATTTTTTTCTAATTGCCGATTTTCTATGTTATAATCAAAAACCGCCATAACTCAAAGGGAGTATGACTTCTTTCAAAACTTATTTTTCATGGATCGATATAAGTTTAACAACGGACAAAATGAAGCATTTACAAACGGGTGGCCTAATAGTAGACTACAGGATTGTAAAGAGAGCTTTGGGGGCGAAAGGCCTTTTCAAACGGTATTGTTAAAATAAATTAAAACACATTTTTCTGGAAACTTTCATAGTGAAGAACTGGTAATGCGCTATGGTATCATGCTATTTTAATTTTATGATTAGGGGCTTTTGCCCCTATGAGCCACTAGTATTTATTACAATCGTATATTTATTTACGATATTCAACCGTAATATCCACCCTAACCGTAAACCGTATATTAACCGTAATATATCACCCTATATCAAGGGTGATATATTCTTACACTTGAAATGCTACATACTGAACAAGACCTTTCAAAAAGTGAGAACATTTTATAAGTGTAGGAAAAAATTTGTCACCGAGTTTTTAACTTGAATATGCTCTTTTAAAAGTGTAAATGTGGCCTGGCAAATAACCATATTTTATTGTTCTCTACCTGAATAATTCCTAATGCCAATAACAAGTTTTTTACATGATTCTGAATTAGAATTTTACGTTTAGAATCAGAATCAGGATTCAAAATAAAAATCAGAAAGTCAGAATTTTACTGAATTAATCCACCCAACAGACTTAAAAGAGCACTCCTTATTTATTGAAAATTCCCTAAAATGTACAATTCTTTTATAGACCAGATACGTTATCGAAATTCCGCTGTGTTCCCTCCTTATTTTTGCTTTTTAAAACGAACCGTAAACCATTAGTTTCAATTTTACGTTAAGGTGTTATAATTGACTTACATCTCAGAAAATGGTAATGAAATAGCAACATCTTCCTTGTCTGACGTCATCTGGGTTCACATCCCGGGGATTATAAATTTTTTGATGCCGATTCAAACCTACATGAATATCTTAGTAATATCATTAGGATTTTAATGCAAACCTTTTTATCAGAAACTGTCGGAATGAGTGAAGTTTCGAATTTCATAATCTTTGCGTTACTTTTAAAATTCTGTAGTGTTTCCATTTGATTTTAAATCCATAAACATTTCGTAAGCTTTAAATCAAACCCGACCTTGCCATCTACTGACACGTATTCGTCGAATTTAAAATTAGTTATTCATTTTAAGCTAGAACTTATTTTGAAAATCAAAAGCTGCGCTCCCATTATGAAGCCTACAAAATTTAATTTTTCATCTTTGTTTGTGAGATATCCTGGATGCACTGCCGAAATATCGCTCGTCATATGAGTCAGTGGAGGACAGGAAGTACTGCAGGACGAAAGGTCCAGGATCGCAGCCTTCAACTCTGACTCCGGTTTGAGGTTATCCATTCTGTATTATCTAATGTTTAGATTTATTGCCTCGTCCGATTCGTCCGAAGCGAATGCATTACGATTTCCATTATGTAGATAGCTGATAAAGCGGACGTAATATTTATGCATCCTTTTCTATCTGATTCTTATTTTATTCTTCTTCCCTATAATTACGACCCGGGCCTCAGCAGGGGGTAATTTTAATACCACTAATTTTAAATTGTAATTGCCATTCTTAATTTATATGTGGCATTTTTTAATTTGTTGCTATATAGAAACGTAAATTTAATCAAGAAAATTATAGAAATCATGGAAATTTGTTTTAGAACTCAAATAGACATTACAAACATCCAAAGGGTAGCCAGGAATAAACAGAATTTTCAAAACATGGGCCAGGTACGCTAATAATTAGTATAGTTTATGATTAATTTTTTTGTGAAAAGGATACGGCACTGTTTGATGTTTTTTATAGTCAATAGTCAATAGTCAATTCTTTATTGTACAATACGCCTGGTACAGGATTACAAATGTATATTTTACATTTACCCTTCTTCCATTTTCATTTACCCTGCAATGATATTTTACGACGTATACCAAGTAAAAATATTTTGCATGTAAATATTTATGGGTAGAATTCCACTTTTTAAATGATACTAAGCTTTTTACCTTCCTTTGAGGACCTAAAAAGCTTAGGCTACGTTATTGATCCATAAAAAAGATTTTTGTCATAAACATTATTGTGTAAGTTAAGTCTTAATAACTAATTTAGTGACTAAAGTGATTCAATTTTAAAATTTAATGTGTATATGCTAATTGTTACTAGGTAAAATATAAAGTATAAATCCAGAGAATACTAAAGCTGTTATCAAATGTTTAGGGCAGTTAAGGAGTAAAAATAACAAACGTCCTTCAAGGCGAGGAGCATAAACAAATTTTAATATTTAATTTATCTTTAAAAAATTATTCCTGAAGCAAAAGAGTTAACATAATAGTAAATCAGGAAAATTAGTTATTTTTGTGTTTTGTTCTCGGATAGCTTTAGATTTTATGGAGAATAGATTTTAAAATTAATTTTCCTTTTACTTTGTTATACACGAAATTGCTTTACAGACAAAAAATAGCACTTAAACTTGGAACCTTGCTATAATACTTTGAGATGACATGATTTTCCGGAAATAAAAAAATTCAGTAAATTTATTGTGACATACCCAATCACGATTTTCTATGTGCAGCTCTCTTTCAGCTTCTATGTTTCAGTATCGAAATGCTCTGCTTTCCAGCGGTGTGTTATATTACATAAACTAATGAAATTTTCCCCTAAGACTCCCTTTACGGAAAGTACCAGTATATACATTGGACCTTTTTAAGAATACCTTCTAATTACACTCATGGGTAAACGCTTGGCTTTAACATTAAATCTTATTTTTCGTTTCCATAGAAATGCTATATAAGTTTAAACGAAAAAATTATTTAAAGGACCGGAAAGTCAAAGTTTAATCAACATTCAGAAGAAATTAAACTATTAGAGAAGTAAACGCGAATAGTAAAACTAACATAAGAAAGCTTCAAAAGTAAAAGCTACGAGGTGTCTGTCAAATCCATGGTGAAGTATTTTTAGATTCTTTAATAGGTAGGTTAATATATGAATCCGACAAAAAAATAAACATAGCAAAACTATAAAGGTAGTACGTAGACCTTCTTTAAGTAGTTCACCAACAGTAGGTTCGTTTAGATATATTTTCAATCTATAAAAGTGAATTACTATTTATATCATGTACTGTTTTCAATACTGACCAAAATGTTATCCTATGGATTTAAATTTACCTTCAAGACATTACAAATTCAACCGTATTCATAATTATTGCACCCGGGGTTGACTCTTCCCTCCAGAGATGACTAGGAAGTGCGCGAACCTTGGGCCGGGGGACCGTACTGTTTGCCCAAGAAGACGAGGAAGTCACGACTTTGTCAAACTCGTCACGATCAGTTACACATTACGTTTACCCAGATAACTCTCGTCCACAACGTTATGCTTCCAAATTTACTTTATGTAACGTAAATGCCTTTGGGCTGTGAAAGCTAGCGTTTATAACAATGAGTCTCGTAATAACCATATAGTGTGAGATGTAAATGTTCGTACCTCTAATTTTACAACATTCAAGAAGGTTTAAAAGTTCAAGACAGTGTTAGTATGGTTCTAAAAATATATGTTTGGAAGTAATCAATTTGCTCACCAATGTGAGCAAGGTCATTTACCTTGTAACAGCAAACGTACAAACTCATCCACCTTGTTATTTTTCAAATTTTATTAGGAATTCGCTTTGGACGCAGGACTGCCGAGATGCCGAGGGTGTTTAGTTTACAACGGAACAATGGTGTTTGAAGGCCGAAGGGAAGGATCGGCTGGTCATTGTCGATATCAAAGCTACACCTCATCTGTCCCATCAAACTTACCCTTCATTCATTTTACAATTAAAATTGGAGAACCAATAAACACCAGCTGGTATCTCAAATAATCTACCAAATTGATAATGGTTAAAAAATCCATTTAAAAGCTCGGAGCTTCCTCTAAAGTTTTAATACCCGTGCAGCACAATGCGCTGCATTTATCAAGAGTACCTAATGATCAGACCTTGCTCCATGGTAATTTACCGAGTTACTTTGAATGAAAATAAAATTGTAGTGAAAATAAGATTAAGTTTACACTATATTGGTATTTAATCAATCGATCTTAATAAATATTTCTCTAACTTTCCAATAGGACAGTAATGAGATTTGGTAGTTGTTCCTTTAGGTTCAGATTAGCTCGGATTACGTGATAAGCTGATTTGTCTTATAGCTCCTGCCCAAAAACTCCTATAAAATTTAGAAATAAACAGATGTTGGATCTAGATGGTTCATCGCACAAAAAATGTAAATGATACCAGAAGAAAAATCAAAAATTAATTACAACTCCCCAATCCTATATGAGCTATGCAGCACTCACTGTGGCCATTTTCTAGTAATGTATGCGTTAGTAATCAACATGGAAAGGACACGGAAAGGAAACGGACGGGACAGTTTCTTATGAATGCTCCTTGTGTTATTAAATGGGAGCGTCTACACATGACAGGACATTCGCCGTGTCGGAAGGATCGCCAGATGAGCATTCATTCGCCAAATATCGTATCCCGACTTGGTATGTGTAGCTACCCCTTCCGACACTATCAGAAAATTCTGACGGTACCTCTATGTAGTGGAGTAAGTGTGGTGTGGCGAGATGAGCATCAGTGTCGGACGGCTGCACGCACCTCCCGACGTGTGACCCGGTGCGCTCGCAACCTCCCGCCTCAGAAATGTCCTGTCCGTATCCCGACATATGTAGCTACACCATCAGAATTTTATCCGTGTTTTGTAAGTTTCCTTTCCGTATCCTTTCCTGGTGTAGCCGTACCTTAACATGTTATCAAATTTACACCACCAACCAGCAACAATCCCTTTACCTAGTTCATAGCCGTTTTAAACCCCAAGCGCAAACATTAGGCGTTATATCTCAATGTTTGTTATTTTTCGTTATTGTTTCAATACCAACCTGATAACCCATAAGAACCAAGTCAAAAATTGCAATTTCCAAAAACTTGTTTTTGTAAGAAAAATGAATTTTTCAGGGGTTAATTTACTAAACTTATTTTTGTGTCCTAATACATATAGATACAAAGTTCAAGCAAAATCTCCCTGCAACATTTTAAGGGAAAGGTAAAACATTTGTTCCACACAATAGACATTCCTTGAATTTAAGTATGGAATTGTGTTGATATTTCAGTACCAGTAGTTTGATTGTTTCTATTCTGCTAGCTTTTAACATGTGTTTGTTTTACTATCAACAGCTGTTTCATTTTGCAATTCAATAAAAATTGTTCCCAATGTTATTCTTATGGGCAAAAAACGAACTTTAAGGGCTTCCTGTGGGCTTCATAACTAAATATCAAAAATCGAAAACCTTTATGCAAAACTACGAATTGAGACAAACATTTTGACACCTCAATCATTAAAATCGGCCCAGAAATAACGGAGGAGTTTTGTTCACAAAAAACAGCCCTCACGTATTAATATAAGAGATTATAAACTACGTAATATCATTGACTTTGTACACTACGTGAGTAGACTTCTCATAGCATTTGCGTGTGTGAAGCATATTGATGGTGGTGCGATCTCGTGCGGCGTCCATCGAAGTACACGTAACATATGATAGATAAATCAGTATTACCATCCTTCTAAACCAAGGATAAAACATTTTATAACTGAAAGTTATGTTTATGTTTTTGTAAAATGTTTTGGCAGCACTGTAAATTCAGCTGAATAATAACAACATCGATGGCAGCGACTCTGATGCGCCATCCACCGAACTTCCAAATTTTTGCCTCAAACTAAATGCATTGGATGAGAGGTCTATTCACGTTAGTGTACATAGTCAATGGTAATATCATTGACTATTGACACACAAATTGTTGCTCAATTGAAAGCTCAGTTGCTTGTGTATTCATAGTCAATGGTAATATATTAGAATAAATTACACTGCTGAAAATAAAATCAAACATTCTAAGAAACTTTAAATTGACAATATATGAAATAAATAGTTTTCATTTAAGAATAAATTTTATCTAAAATGAAATAAAAATGATTATCAGCTTCAGGCTTAAAGAACGAATAGGATATTCGTGTTCCTGGTATATTTGTATAAATATTCACTTTATACGATAAATAGGCTACCCATAAAAATGTATATAAAAGATGTTAAGCATATGCAACAAAATGTATTTACTTAAATATCAATTCAAAATATTCTCTTAGAACAGCTTTACCAATTTTCGATTCAATTCGTGTGTTTTAGTATTTATTTTTTTATCATGGCATAAAAAAATGCAATGCTACAAGAAAAATGTTCAACAGGAAGCCAAACTCTCAAAAAAACTTGCCAATCTATCAAATTTAGTAGTTTATATTCTCACAAGAGGATTTGCACGACTCAATGCCGCTATGAAACTACACTAAACAACACTTCTCGGTCGTAACGACGAGGAAGGGGCTGCCGGGATTGTATAAATTGCCGGAATTACACATAAATTGGCCCGGCGGATCGTTTGAGTGACACAGTGTCACTATAAATGCTAAGGTAGCCTCTAGGCCTCGACCTCCTATGCGCCGTCATTCACGGACCCCGGGGATCATCCATCATGTCCGCTGGGCTCCGGTCCGTGACTCCGATCCCTCGGCTGGGTATGCAAATACAACATCACTCAGCCCAGCCAACTAAATCACTTGTGGGAGGAAGCGAAACCTTGTGGCTGATAATCCCCACTAAAACCCAAGGGCGAAGTGATTTCTGTCGGGAACACTTTATTCTGCGGATCCCACTATGATTATGCTATTGTTATCTCGACTGCGGAAGCATCTCAGATCCGTTTCATTCTACTTGACTGCTTGTAAAGGTTTCTGCAAGTTCGTGATAAGTTCGCGGTTGATCGAGCTTTTAATCAGGATGAGCTCCTTGGCCCACAAATAGTATCTTAATATTCTGTGGGCGGATGAAAGTTATGAGAAGTAAGATAATGAATTCAAATATCAAGGGTATTTGTTGATAGATTCTGAACCCTTCACTGAACCGTATATTTTGTAACAATATTTATATTTTATACCTAATAATACTTTTTAAGGAATATTTTAAAACAAAAGTGCGTTGTTTGTTTAACTACGGTTTATAATCTATTTTATGTCTAACAAAAATGCAGTATGCAATAATTACTATTTCTAAACTCATTCACACATAGTCAACTCTTCTTTAGCAGTGACTTGTTCACTTCGCATATACATTCTGCTTTTAAGGGTTGTTCTAATCAATCTGCCACCAGTGTAATATTGGATTTTATGTTTGTTTGTTTTTTTTTTTCAATTTATCTGCAGTATATCTCTAACATGAACTTAATGAACCTAATACTTTACTCATCTTGGTCCAATGAGTACAACTTGTTACAAGTTGTTAATAACTTTTTAAATTTCAACACGATAAGCACGCCATCGAACCGAGGGCCACTGTAAACGTTTCCTGAAGAAATTCTCAAATTGATCACTTCTTTCGAGAAAATCTGCAACAAAAAGTGAGCCAACAAGAGAGTACTAAGTACTATATTATCTTACAATTATGAATAAGCACACAAATGATCCAATGCTACAGATTATTTTAGTGACATAATAATTAAACGTTATGAAAGTACAAGAGTTATTGGTATTAATATACAGCTTATACCCTGTGGTATAAATGATACATTGGAAAAATCTGATGATTTTTGTATAAAGATTTAGAACATTCTATGGATTTTGGGACTTTCAAAGTCAAAGACAGAGTTTACAACCGTCGAATGTCTTAAATGTTAGAAAACAGAGTATGTTCAGTGTTACCGTTACATAACAGAAATTGATGTTATTTTTGGCGTCAAAGGGAGCGATACTAAAATGATTTATTAAAACTTATATCAATAAAACCTAAGAATATGTGTGTTACTTACATTTATGAAAGTTTTTATAAGCCAGTTATTAAAATATTTACAATGCAACAAAGTTGTCAGTTTTTATAGGACACGATATTGTCCTTTTAGTTTAAAAGGATATCGATTTCGAAGATTTTTAATTGGATCGAGGAACTATTGAAGAGACCATAAATTAGTTGTATAGTTGTATATGTTGAGGACCAACATCAATCAGACAACAATCCTCCTCCGCCTCCTCCCCGCTCGACTGTGACCGGAACTGCTTCCCGCACCGAGAGTTTGGCAGGAGTCCACGAGGATGATGGCATGCCGGACCGTGACCCGGGGTCCATGTCACAAGTAGTCCATGGTCCGGGCCTTCGCCCCACATGTAGCCCCAACCACGGCCCTGGACCTGACATTCGACATGACCGGGCCCGGCCGTAAACTTGCGGGTAGCGAATGTCTGGGGGAGTGAGGAGTTGGGGCAGCGAGGCGGCGCGGCGAGCACTCTGACTGGGTGAAGCTAGACTCATATGTGACTACTGGAAGATTTGGAAGATGGAATTCTAAGAAACGAAGCTAAACACAAGCTAAATGTAATGTTTATTATTTAAGATTAATAGTCAACAATACCAAAATGAATAAGTCATTTACATTAATAAAAGCAACAAAGGTAAATGTAATCCTAATTAAATACATAAATACAGTAATATTTCAAAACAACGAGTCCCCAATTGTAACTCAGCGAGTATTTCCTGATAATTTAAATGTCCGTCGCCATGATGGCCCCCTCTCGGAACACCCTCTTGAGGTGGGTGTTAAATTTAAGAACTTAGACGATTTCAAGGGGAGGTTCTTAAGAATTAACCTAATCGGGAGGTCACACATATACACATACAGCAGATATGACAATGAATGTCCTGCGCTAACTTCCTGGGCTCTCATTTCCTGACACGGCGATATCGCTTGCATGGCCTGCATCACGCTCATCGGATTTATCTGAATGTGACTTCTGGCTGTAGGGGTTCCTAAAAAACGAAGTCTACACAAGAAATCTTAAAACAATTGTGATCTAAAGAACAGCATCATCGATGAAATCTCTTCACTGTCAATTCGTCGTTTTTTATGTTCGAAAAAGCTTGGACGTTGTGTGGACATCGGTGGAGGTCTTTTAAGCAAAATAATTTTGCATAAATGAAATCTGCATGCAATTGTGTAGTAATACAGCAATGCTGTCATTTTGCAAAACGCTACTTTACTTATAAAAACGTCCGTTTTTTGTAGACCACCCTTTATGTAAAAAAAAATTGGTCAACAAGAAATACAATGTGTTAAGGTAGCATTCCTAAGCGACGACTCTAGCGACTCCAGTCGTACGGCTGTAGCCAATAGAAATATAAACATGTTTATAGGTCTATGCTGTAGCCGCGCGACTATGACTCATACTGCTTCGCATGTTTTAGCGACGGAAGCGGTTCTAGTGAGGCGGCTCGAGCCGTACGACTAAACTGCTTGCATGAGCAGTCTAGTCGTATCAGCCGCGACGACTGGAGCTATGTTTTTGTGCTATTCCTACATGCGAAGCAGTGTGAGTCATAGTCGCGCGGCTACAGCATGGAACTGTAAACTGTTTATATTTCTATGGGCTACAGCCGTACGACTGGAGTCGCTAGAGTCGTCGCTTAGGAATGCTACCTTTAGCGTTTCAATTGTCCACCAATTGAAACGTAACAAATTGAAATGGCCTCTTTGGCCATCTTAGAGCTTTTAGTGTTTTCCATTTTTATCTGAAAAAGACTTACTTATACCATGACTCAATAACCGTTGCCAACTGTTTTAGACCCTGAATTCAGCTCAAATGTGGAATCGTGTTAAGTTGCCCAAGGAGTCAACCGAGTGGGGCAGAGGTGGTGTTAACAGTCGCATCCTCTAATTGCTTTGTCCTCAGTTCACACACTGTTGCCAATGTGATTCTTGCGCCTCCTTCCATTATCCCCATTGTTTTATTTCCAGAGGAAGATTACGTTACTGGGTCCGTTTACGTCAGTTTGGGGATCTTTGTTTCTTTAGACTATACAGTAATTCGTGATTTGTTGCACCTCTAGTGGATCTAAAACAAATTTTATAAATTGTTGTAATATAAATTACAAAAATGTTTAGTGATTATAGGAAATAAACAAATATTCAAAATAACATAGACTACCACGAATGTTTAAAAAATATCAAAAAATTAATCATGGAGAGGAGGAAGCATATTTTAAAATAGCCTGGCATCGACTATAAGATATATTTTGGGACTACATCATGGAATCTTTAGGAAAGGTTATTTATTTGAATGAAGCTACTGACGATAGTGATTAAAGAACTAACCGGGTACTTCTTGTAAGAATTTAAAGATATTTATTTTCATTATAACATTAATCTTGTCTTAGTCATTACCATACATGACCAATATCACAAATGTTTATAACTTGCATCATTAGTACATAATACTAAAAATCTTTGTTCTTTCTTACAGCTAAGATAAAATTAGGCTGCAATGTCATAGACTTAATTAAGGCCAAGTTGAAGGCTGGTTGCTGGTGAGATCGCAGTGCTGCAACCGCATCGTCAATGCCATCCTTGCATCGTGTTTTGGTAGTTAATTCCGGTAATGGCGGCTTGCAATGTTCTGCTTTACTACCGACACCTCCAGCCGACCGGCAAACTCATGTGTCGCAATGGTTATGGGACACCAAACATTACATAAGTCATAACTGGAAATCACAACTGATCGAGTGTTAAATGTGTAATTTCATACACCTCATTGAGTGTCGTAATTGCCTTTGGAGTTGTAAATAAATCAATTACCAACGGGATATTGGAATTGATAAATTAAAGGCTAGTTATTGCTGTCTTGTACTACGTCTAAATCACCACAGTCTTAATTAGTGAATAATTTTCAATTTTTTTCAAAACATTTTTGAATGCTGTAAACATTTTAATAATAATAAATATTAACTAATAGGATTTGTGTTTTTTAATCACGGAGTTCATACAAGCGACTCCATTGGCTATCGTTATGAATAACATATGATATTATCAAGTTTAAATAAGTTTATTAATTTGACAGCACACTGTAATCACAAATCAGTGAAGAACGGTTTTGCTTTGCTTTGAATTTTGTAAATTTATCGTTATTTCACATTTCAAATATGCCCCTCAAACAAAAGACCATACTGTTTACCCTAATAAAAACTCGAACTTTCTAAGAGATCTTGTGTCCGGATCTCTTTGTATATCTCTTGTGTATCAGATGGATTTGTCAACTTTTAGTACTCTATTGTGTATATAACCATATATCCTTTAGAGTAAATAATATTTTATTTCCAAAGTAATAAAGGGTTTAGACATTTTTTCATGTACCTAGTACCTTGATTGGTACTTCAATAACGGTTCTAGAAATAAACATACGGAAAGTTCTGTAATCAGCAAAGGTATGGTACTATCAAAAATGTTATAGCCTCACAGGGAAATTTTTCCTAGATAGATTTTTCCTTTTATTGTTGCTCATCACGTCCTCCAAAAAATAACAAATAGGAGCTAAAACTTGACTGCGAAGAGTAACTTTTTTGGAGTTGCGTAATGCATAAAAACAAGACATGTTAAAAAACCGGACCATCCCACAAAATTAAAGTTTCCGACTCCCTTTCTCCGATATCCCCGATGACGTATCATGTTTGCTTTTTGCTCAGTTTCTTGCTACACCGGCAACGCGCGAGGCGCTTTCATCAGGAAGTGTAAACTTTATTAGTTTGCAGAGATTCAATTTAACGTTTGCCCAGACATTCCACTCGATTGTTTTTGTCGGCATGTGTACTGAAATGTGCACGACCGGGTTTACACTGGTGGATAGAACATTGTGATTTTCCGGTCAGAACTCATAAGTGCGGGTTGCATTTGAAATACAAGTACCAAGATGTGGAGCCGCAATCGATAAATGGTTACACGAATGAACAATCTTACATCTTCAAAGGTGTGTAACTCAGGTATCTATAGCTAGGAAAAACTAATTAAAAATCATGTTAAGGAAGAAGGGGAAGACTCTAAAACCAAGGAGATATTTTTATGTATAGTATGTGTTGCAAAACTCTTTGAACGTTTGAGATATTAGCATTTCGCATACAGATTTTGTTTGTTTGGCAACATAAAACAACTAAACTAAGTACAAAATATTTGTTCATATCACTTCGAGACATTTCTTATATTTTTTAACAATATTTTAATTATTTTAGCATCAACTCTTACATTATATTAAAAATGTGCATTAACTGTAACAATTGTAATAACTGTTAACTTGATGGAAGAAACTCAGACTTTTAACATCATGAGAAAATAAGTTTCTATTTATTTACCTTTGATCACGGGTGAAAACTAGCAAAAATTCGAGATAATGGCACTGTTGGTGTCAGGAGCATTAAACCTAGCAATAAATAGTCAAATCCAACTTTGGAGACTATGCATCCATGAATAAGGTTTAACTCCATGTACAGTATTAACAAAGTTTATCCACACAAAGTGGAAAACCCTTAACGTACAAAAATCATACTCAATACCAGATTTCTCACAACTAAATTAAACACTAGGCTGCTATCATAAATTTGGGACGCCTTCTGGCGGGGACTTTTCACGTTGGCAAAGTTTCTTCACAGTAACACACGACAATTTTAATATTTAGGTTAGTTTAGGGATGATCAGTTACCGCGATGAATAATCCGTCTCGCAAGTAACCGTACTGGCAAGAAAAGGTACCTTCCATACGTCCCCTCTCCACTCAACAAAATATTACCAGCTCCAGCGAACAGCACCAGCCGAGTTATTGCTGTTTGCAGAAAATTAAACGGCTATGAGCGAGTGTTTATCCTGACCGGCCCCGGGCCGTCTGGTGGTCAAGGCTGACCTTTGACCTCTAGAGTGGTCACCGAAGAGCCGCCGCGTCCTGCCGCCCGCAGTGCCACCGGTCAATGACCACTGGACCCGCTACACCCGCGATTTATACCGTCTTGGAGGATTTGTTGAGGAGGAGAGTTTTGGTGGGTATTGGTGAGGGTATACGGAAACCCGTCAAAACTCCAGTCTTGTCTAACTTTGTTGTTAGACATGATCATTAATGATTAGTCTAATGACAAATGACATGAGAGTCCAGATTCGCCTTGTACAGGGATCAAACTGGCACCCGTAGAAATTTGAAATGAATCACTCGGCTTTTCTGACAATTTTCTTGTTGCATGAACACCCCATTATCTAGGTATAGACTAGAAATTTATGGTCTTGAAATAAGGTTATTAAATGTTTAACTACAATGACACTTTAGGGTATTTGTTTCAACAAATAAACTCCATTGCTGAAATGGAGGTTGAAGTGTAGGTAATAGTAGACCTATTATAATATACCTTATTATTATGATAATAATCAGTGTTTAGGGAGAGGTTTTTAACTAATGGTAATAAGTCTAAGACATTACCATACCGGGTGTCCCAAAACACCCGTACACCCCATTAAAATTTAAACAATCGGTTTTTCACAAAAAAACAAATGGTGCCATTCAAGGTATACCGGTTACGCTCTATTGATTGACAATGTAGATAATGTACCAAAAGTAACTTATCCAGACCGGAAGTCGTTAATTTTAAATACAAGCCCCAACGTTACATGACATATTTCTGTTCTTTTTAGGAATTTTGAGACAACTTTAAAATTTAATTTGTACCCCTAATCCTAACAGATTAGGATATAATGGCGGTTGAAATTTGTTTTTCCCATAAGAATAATACGGAAAAACAATCACATTAATTATCTCTGAATATTTTGGGTTAAACAGAGCTGCCCAAGCATAAAAAGGTCTTGGAAACTTATTTTAAATTATATTCCTTCATAATTAAATTCCTTCATACAGTATCACAATACATGTTACTTTTTCATGCATTTTCAATCATCTCCGCCAGATTGTAAATTTTATGGAAAAAATAAAATAATTTATGACAAAACTAATGATGGAACAATGTTTAAAAAAAGCATTTTTATACTGAACTGTAAATGTTCAAATACAGGGCATTTTAAAATTGGTTCCATGCTCTTATTGGAAAAATGAACATTTCAACCACCATTATCTCCTAATAAACCGTTAGGATTATGGATGCAAATCAAATTTTAAAATTCTCTTAAAATTACGTGTCGAGATTCAAAAAAATTCATAAATTGGGGGTTTGTATTTAAAGTTAGTGACGCCCTGTCTGGAAAGGTGACTTTTGGTACACCTACATTGAAAATACTGACAATCGATGTACCATAACCGGTTTACCTCAAATGGCACAGTCGGTTTTTGTTAAAAATTAATTCTGTAAATTTTAAAATCGGTGTACAGGTGGTCTGAGACACCCGGTATGACACTTTTCATTTAATGGAAGATAAATTGTAAACTTTTACAGGGAAGACCGTTGTCAAACCCAAACCATAGCACAAATTCTCATTAAAAGTGAAGATAATAAACCAACCATTTTTATTTGAAATGTAGGTAGAAATTGACCTGAGTCACCACTTTAAACTCAAATAGAGCGAGCATAATGAAATTCAATATTTCCTTTTCTTTTACATTTTTTTGTGAATTTCAATTATAATATGTTAAGGACATTAGTTTAGGAATTATTAAAATTGTTCCTACCATTGTGTTTTTCCTACAATGTATACAGGGTGAATCTCGTAAGGTGTCCTAAATGGATTACAGACAAACGCTTTGCCCTAGATCCTTCAAACAAAATTATTCCCGGCTAAATTTACCCCAAGGAATAATTTAAAAATATTTTTAACATTTTATAAATACAGGGTGTACCAACATTTGGGGATCACAGATTCGAATCTTGGAAATTTCAAGTATAAACATGTGTCATATTATAAATCATTAGAAAGGTCTATTTAATACAAACAATTTGGTGATAACAGAATTTAGTTATCTTTATTCGTTTCAAAATGGCGTCCACTCTTTTTGCCAAAATCAAAATTTACGGAATACCCTATATTTATTTTATTATTTGTCATAAATGGATTCTGTTTCAAATACATATTTGCTAAGCTTTACAATGATATGCCACAAGATCACATTTATTTAAAAACTAAAATTTACAAAATTTAATATCTTTGAAAATGTTTACATAAACAAAACTCAAAAATTTTTAATGCTAAGCCATTTCATTTTGTATATCATCTTAAAGCTCTCGATGGACTTAGCAACTTTATAATTTACACTAATGCCGTATCTCTTTTGGTTTTGTAGTAATACGGAAAACTGCATTCCCCATATAACTTGCATGTTAATTTAATGGTATGGCAACAAAGGAAGAAGCACTGCCATACTATCATTTCCTGATTAATTAACATGAAAATCATATGAGAAAATGACATTTTTACGCTATTACTACAAAACCAAAAGAGATACGACATTAGTGTAAATTACAAAGTTGCTCAGTTCATCGAGGGCTTTAAGATGTTATACAAAATGATATGGGTTCGCATTTAAAATTTTTGAGTTTTGTTTATGTAAACATTTTAAAAAATATTAAATTTTGGAAATTTAATTTTTTAAATAGATGTGATCATGTGGCATATCATTGTTAAGCTTAGTTTATTTAAAATAAGTATTTTGAATCAGAAGTCATTTATGACAAATAATAAAAGAATTACAGGGTATTCGGTAAATTTTTATTGGAAGCCATTTTGAAACAAATAAAGATAACTAAATTCTGCTTTCATTAAATTGTTTGTATTAAATAGACCTTTCTAATGATGTATAATATGACACATGTTTGTATTTGAAATTTCCAAGATTCGAACCTGTGACCCTCAGTTTTTGGTACACGTTGTATTTATAAAATGTTAAAAATATTTTTAAATTATTCCTTGGGGTAAATTTAGTGGAAAATATTTTTTTTTAAGGATGTAGGGTAAAGCGTTTGTTTGTAATCCATTTAAAACACCTTATGATATTCACCCTGTATAATATCAGGTATTAATAACAATAATAATAATAATAGCTTATTTAATATTAAATTTACTTGTTATTAATTTTAAGTAAAAACTTTGTAACATTTTAGAATAATTGAATTAATTATATCAATAATGCGGTCACCGCCTTCCAATAATATTGGATATCAAGTCAGGAAAACGTTGAATAAAGAGCTTTATAACTCTCAATTTAATATGCTTATTATTTGGTTAAATTCCACTTTCCAATCATCATTTAAGTACATTCCAATACATTTGAGTTACATCATGTTAAGCATTAGGCCTATACCTTTGGATGTTCATCGTTCAAAGTTCATGTTCATGGGACGGAGGGATTGTGCCAAATATAAAATGCTGTACCGGTCCCAAAGACCTTGTAAATTTAATAACTGATCTACTATAGAAATAACCCTTATAGATGTATAAGTTGCCTCAGGTCATGATTTGTAATCTTTGGTTTATTGATTCTATAAGTAATACTGCAGTAACTTGTTCACATATAATACAGTAGATAACCAAAGAAAGACTAAAAAAATCGGGTCACTGCAAAAGATATTGCAATTGAATTGGATAAACATAAATACCTGATAATGTTGCCGTTCAGTTGCAATCTTGGAGAAGGATTTTCTCTTTTGAATACAGAGAGAAATATGAAGGCCTGCCGATAAAACTGCTGGAAGTAGACGAAGGAGGTAATACAGAGCAGCATTAATCTCAGTTCCATAGTACTCGTAGTCTCATCTCAACCTCATTTTTGAGCGGGTTATCCACTAAAGTGATGTTGAGATCTGTAACAAAAAACTTAATAATGTAGGTCTAGTATACGTAAAAATATTGTCATTTTATGATCCAGTTTTAAAATAATCAATAAGTTCAGACAATTATACTCACGATTAAAATGATAACTTCTTATACCTCATGCAAAAACCGATTAAATGATAGTTTTAGTTTTATAATTTTATGTTTTAAGATTACCTAGCAACGAAAAGATATAATTTAAATATTTTTAATTACACTTTAATATAACATGCTTGGTACCTATTTGCTGATTCTGTAACACATCCTATGCGATGGAACTGATGTATGAATCCTACTCATGAAAACAGAGTGGTATAGAGAAAAATCATGATTGTTATTTATTTTCATAGAGTCTTTTAAAACGAGTGGGCTAACACTTTGTATAGCCAATAGTCAAAATTAAATTTTATAAATTTTTTTATTTCAGCGATTTAGATTTTTAATGGCATTTTTTGCAAAAACCCTATGTGTAACATAATTCTCGAGACCCGTTAACTGCCGGCTTTGACAAGAACCGTGTAAGACAATACAACTACGAGCACGGAGCCGCTTAGACAACTTTAAAGGTCGTGTAAAGGTCTCCATTATATCACTTACCGACACCACGACGGTGCGAACATAATCGTCATGAATGCTGATTCCCTGCATCAACGATAGTTGATGCAATTACTAGTTGTGACCGAATACACAGGAAACCGGTCCCGCATGTCCCCACTTCCGGCGCGGAGCGAGTGAAAGGTCCGTTATTAAATGTCACTTATGTTGTAAAGAAATTGGCCGACAACCTTTACATCAACCACGCCGTGGAATATTCGGTTACGCGAGGGTCGGATATGGAAGAGCTGGTATTTCAGGGATTTTATGATTTGTGGTTGAATTGTCTTCAGTTCAGTTCAAAGCCAAAGAGCGTTTTAGGGAAATTCGCTAAAAAGTAACGTTTCTAAAGTAACACATATCCTTAAAACATATCCTTTACCAAACAGTTTGTTTCATCAGAGACTACTTATTATAATAATGATGGTATTGCAATTTTTAGTTCCAAAGATGAAGTTTACCTGCTTTAACTGATGGACTATTTAAAAGGAAGAAACTTTTTCTACTTTTTATCCCTTTAAGACGAAACTACGTCGTACGAAATCCAATTCGTCATTGAAACGCTTTTTTAAACCCTCTATTATGCTCGATTGAGTAATTGAACACAGGTCTGTGATAACTGTTTAGTAAAACAACCGCAGACGCCATAACTCAGCCGTGCGTGAGGTTAGCCACTACAGTGAAGTGTTATTAGCGGCGCGTCTGGGAGATGGTATCTCGCATTGACTACCTCAGACCTCACTGAGACTGAAGAACAGCTGTAGCCATGCATCACCCCGGTACAAGGGACACCTGACTGGTTACAGCTGGTTACACAATCAGCTGACATGATGAGATGCCATATTGTCACGTACTGCCGGTGTCGGGGTGTTCAAATAAGCCTCGCGTTTTTAGTCTTTCTCCTGTGCCAGCCTTCACAGGTATATGGAACCAGCAACACTGAGGATTCTTGGCGTAGAATGATTCCTAAAAAATCTACTGACGTACCCGTAAGGCTTTATTGTTCTTAATTAACTATCGTTTTTTACCGTCCTACATGAATACATGAACTAAAGAATACGAGAAGTGTCTGTAGCTATGTATTTACATTTTGTCACAAAATCTAGTAAGGATATGTTGTTAAAAATTTCAAATTAAGAGTTTTTTGGTAAAACAGTAATTTTAGGAACAGCTCAACCAAAGACAACCCGTTAATAATTATTACAATTTTTTTCATTGATCTTATGGGTTACCATTTTAGTAACGAAATAACCACGAAAGGTACTCGAGAATAAAAGAATACTTCAAGCGGTTTTGAAACCACGTTTAACTGTGAAAGGTTATAGTTGGTTGTTGTTGAAAAACTTAATAGCTTGTTTACCATGATGCTATAACAAAAGTTAATTAAAACTAACGAGCAAAGCTCGTTTAATCCGATACCCAATGATATATGTAGCTGAAAAATGCTGGGAACAGTGAAATACCAAACCAATCAAATTTATTTAATTTCAAACATCTTTTGTCTTTGAATTCAAGCAAGAAAAACATTCAAGATCACTATTATTTTCAAATTATAATCCAATGAGCATTTGTATTACATTCAATCAAACAAAGAAAAACCATTTTTAAATTTTTACTACGTGTTTGAAATTGAAAGTCTAAATTACTTGTAAACACATAAGTTTTATAAGTTTGAATGGCTTTTGTTAGTAGGCAGGAACGTATTTTTCATTATATGAAAAATAAGCAAAAACTTCAAAATCTAACTACGGTCATGATTAAACCAAATATCCATTTTGAAAAGCCTGATAATCTACCTGAATCAATAAAAACTTTAGTGATAATTTTACTGTACCAGACACAAACTTAGACTTAACTTAACTTAACTTAACTTAACTTAGACTTAACTTATGACTTAACTTCATTGTTTTGTAAAAGAAAGAAACTCACCAGAAGCATCTTTTACGCCTTTAGCTTTCACATTACCTTTACATGGTATCAAGAGGACCTAACGCTCCGCTCCCATAATTTCTCTTCCGTAGTACAGAACCCCATCACCCTAGAGTCGATTGCCTTCGCTCAACTGAAAGTTACACCCCGCAGATGCGGCTGCACCGTCACGTCAACCTCCGCTGTCCGATTAGTTCCTGTACAGTGCTGATGTATCCCGGAGATGTGAGGTGAGTTTGGACCGTTTCCCTTGACACTGTTGGCCGTCCTCCAGCCATCGTCATCGTCACCTCAGACGCGGACGTGAGACTCCGGTTCCTTCCGGGCGATCAATTGTTGATTGTGTACATCCGAGTTCCCCTTGGCTGCAGAATATTTTATCCCAAACTGAAATTAACTGCGGTATCGGCAATTCAAAAAAGATTAAACGTACTATAGTTGACTTAATTCTTCAAAATATACATAATATCAAAATATTTATCATATTTAAAGATTTAAGAATATTTTAATTTTTTATTTAGAAATACTGTGGACTTTACACACTTGTTTACGTGTTTCAAAGGCCCAGTTAGTAAATAACGTTGAAGTAAAGTGGACTTAGCCTACTTTTATAGGAAATATGTCTATGTAAGGCGTGAAACCTCTTATACCAATTTAAGAAAATATACAAGCTTTCTGCATAAACGGAGCACACCTCTAAAGACAGACTAACCGCCCACCCACTTTTTTAATATCGTAAAAAGGGTTCAGTATCTTCATAATTCATTAAATTGAATTTGTTCTTTTTAAAGATAATTTCAGTGAACAATAAAAACATCAAATATTTAAAGCTAAAAATAATGTTTAAATGCACATTTTTGGCATTGCAATAAACTGTCTGACATTCAACCCACCTCTTGACACCCAGAAGTCATGTAGCCTGCGCCCTTGACATTTAAAAAGAGGGACCTGACCGTAAAGATAATAAAAATGGGATTAGCGCACCATACCTCCTCGGACCTTAGTTTGGTCGTGAGATAAATTTGAGATATTTAATGAAGAAGTTCCAGGATAAAGTGCTTCCTGCTTTTAAATAAGGGGATAAGAATAGCGACATTGGTTCCACGATTTTATAGCATCATTTAGGTGATGTACTTTTACTTTAATAGTGTCAAGGTTATCTTCTCACGTTCATTAACGTTTTGAAGGGGCTTAGGGATTTTGTAATTTATATCTATAACCATTAAGGTTTTTGGAAGTATAAACGTAATAACTTAGATATCTCTCTGAACTGTTACTTCATTGCGGTTTCTATTAATATTACTTTATTCGATCAAAACATTAATGGTAAAATTAGTAAACTAATCGACATTCAAAAATGACCTTGGAAGAGAAATCAGATTATTATATCATTATACATTCATCATTATCAGCAATCCTTATACATTCATTGCTTTTATAATTTAATTTGCAGTGTGGTCTATTGTAAAATCTTACTTCAACTATAAAATACTAGATAACCCCGCATGCTTCACAATGCCAACTTGAGAAATTTTTAGCCCTTCAGGTGAGCTCGTCCTCTACGCTCACTCGCCGCAAGTCTATAATATCGTCTAGTTTTTTATTACCAATCTTAAAATTAATTATCCTTTAAGTAATTATATGTTGGAATACAAAAATGTTGCTTCCATAAGAATGATATGGTAACATTGAGGACGTAAAGCCATTTGTGAATATTAGAATGAAAGTAGTCAGACTTTCCTATTTAAGCCTAAAAAATGAGTATACCGAATTTCAGCACTCTAGCTAGTCTGGAAGTTGGAGAATCAGTGATGAATGAGTGAGTGAGTCAGTGAGTGAGTTGGTGCTTTCCCTTTCACATGTTTAGATTGATTTAACTATTAATTTCTGTAGATTTTTCAAAATACATAATATAGTTTGAAGCAGGTATAGAATATTAGTGTAATAGCCTTGAAACCTTTTTATAAACTATATAAAGTTATTAGGCCTACTCATGTAAATTTCTTTAGGTATCACAGTAATGCTTGAATCACTTGATTGGCGGCCATGTTTCGAGCACATTGCCCTTGATCCTCAGCGACAAATCATTCATAAATAAACCCTCATTGAATACGCCTTCAAGGTCCCCCGGGGCAGTCCTATGTCAATTTGAGTATACAGTACCATCGTTGGTGTGTGTTAATTCCTAATTCGTGTAAAATGTTTCCGTTCGTGTTTGATGTAACTTCATAAGTGTTCGACAACCACTGAAATATGAGGTTATTTATGAATAATTTGCTGCTGAGGATGAGGGGTAATGCCCTGTCCTCTAAACATGTCCGGAAATCAACTGAGTCAAGAATTACTTTGATGCCAGAGGGCAATTACATAAGGAATACTTTAATTAATTTAGAAATAGAATATTCTGCTTCAGAGTTTCATGCTGCTCACCATTTCAACTGTGCCAAAGAGTCGTAAAACCCCACTTACGAACCAGTGCAGCACCCCACAGTCAGTGCAGTAATGGGACCCTAAGGCACGCGACCGTACTACCGCACGGCACTACAGGCGATAAAAGAAAAATGGCTATTGAGTCGCATTGGCAGCCACTTGTTAGAGACACAATGAGTGGCGCAAGCGCACGTGGCGATTGGCCGATATTCTGCATTGTCATGCCCAGGGTGGCGCAACCATTTAAATGGCTGATGCACATGAACGTGGAGTTCAATTCGCTTTACGCGCCCATTAACGCGGCTTCCGTGTGGCGCAAGTGGCGGGCGTCACGTCGCGTCGCGGCGTCTGGAGGGAAATCGGCAAAATCAATCCTGGGCCCACTGTTGTTTTTAATTTACATAAACAGCCTACCGACTAACCTGCCACCAAGAACATCCTGCATCATGTTTGCGGATGATACAACCCTGCTCATACCAGGAAAAAACAGCAATGAAGCATCAATTCAACTGACAAACACAATAGAAGCTGCATCCACTACATTATCACAGCTAAAACTCGAAATAAATCAATCAAAAACCTTGCAAATAATTTTTACCACAGCCAATAAAACCCATGACAACACCCCCAATAGACCAGCCAACAACTTCACAATATAGCCACACACACCAAGTTCCTAGGATTGCACATAGACGAAAGCCTCACCTGGCAATACCACACAGAAGACCTACAGAAAAAACTCTCTACAGCATTGTACGCCATCAAACGCATACGCAACATAGCCGGCAAACCAACAGCCATCACAGCATACCACTCCCTCTTTGCATCAAGAATTAGATTTGGCATAATAGCATGGGGAGCAGCAGCACAATCTAACCTCCAACCAATACTAATCCTACAAAAGAAGGCGATCAGAGTAATCAACA
This sequence comes from Neoaliturus tenellus, assembly GCA_030545055.2. Lineage (NCBI taxonomy): Eukaryota > Metazoa > Arthropoda > Insecta > Hemiptera > Cicadellidae > Neoaliturus > Neoaliturus tenellus. Next base: position 269,905,853 of record CM061531.1, read on the forward strand.
AACTACCCCCCCAAGAACACTGCAGGCCATATTTCATAGATAATAAAATATTAACAGTTACATCAACATATATCTACGAATCAGTTGCGCATTGCCTACACTACAATCTCAACACCAGATCGGACATCCATCAATACCAGACAAGAAGAAGGAACGACATCGACCTTCCCTACCACAGACTTCAGAAGTCCCAGAACCATCCAAACTACGCCGGAGCCAAGATACTTAACAGACTTCCAGCAAAAACTACTCAAACTACTCAAAAACCACTTCATAACAAAACCATACTATACATTACAGGAATTTTACAATGACGAATTGACTTAACCTAACCTCACCACACACCAACCCTAACCATAACCGTAACTGAACCTAACCTAAACCTGACAATCCCCCTTTCCCTGGGACTGCGGAGGAGACGAAAAAAAAATGGTTAGCCAAACCTACAGAGTTTGCCCAATCGCTGGATAAAATTCATGTGGTTTGAGCTAAAGTACCACCACCAAAATAAGTCTGTGTTTCATGCAACATTGAAGATAGATGACAGAGATCATCCCAGGAGAGTCATAGAGGTTGTTGATTACTTTCATAAGGGAAAATAAAATTCATCCTTAATCTGATTCCATCGAATAGTCAGAGATTTCGGAGGACCAAGATAATATTCAAAATTTTTGAAAGGAGCTCTTATTGAGACCATACCTTGTACAGCATATCCAAAGGAGACGAGTCTGGCATGTATGAATGTCGATCTAAATCATATGAAAGTTCGGTGAACTTACCTCAGAGAAGTATAATCTATGACTAAATTTACCAAGATAACATGGAAGATCCTTAAAACGCAAGGTTTTGCAAGCCGTAACTTGACCTAAAAATTAGACAATGAATTATTAAATATTGTATATAATAAGTTTTCAAGGATTGTTCAAATTATGTGTCAGTAATATTTCAAAATAACGATTGAGTTGGCAGAGTTTTAACAGTTTATCAATAAAGTAGTACCTATTAAAAAAAAAAAAAAAAAAAACACTATCTTTAACACGATCATGGAGGCATGGGAGTGATCGCTCCCATACGGAACACTAATACCACTTTATGTGATTTATTTTTAAGCCAGGATCTGAACAGTAGCATAATTTCAGCGTTTTTATTTGGGGGGGGGGGGGGGGGAGGGCAAGATTTTTTATGAATTTCTTATTCCAATGTGACCTTCTCCCCCTTACTATTGTGCTTTGACAAATGCACGCCATAAAAAAGGAGCTCAGTTCAATAATAACTTTTTTTTTAATAATTTCGATGGTAAAATTAGATTTCTTTATCAATTTTCTAAATTATGGGGGCCTTACATCTTGCACCCCCCAAATGACGCCTTTGGATCTGAGGTATAAATCTGACCCCTTGCACAGCACTTCTTAATGGTATGTTGCATTTAGTTATATCGTGAGTTTCTCCTGGACCAGGCTACTGCTAAGAGAGGCGTGCGGTGGTTTCAATAACTCAGGAGGTTGGCGAGATCGTTACAAAATTTACACCACGAATTAAAACACGAAAAATCGTTCAGCCTCGAACATGTTAAGGTGATATAGAAACATTGCCAAAATATTTTCCACATAATCCAAAATAATGAAGTTGATATTACGTCATTCTAATAATTTAAATAGCATATCGTCTGGGTAGCTGAGTTGTTATAGTACTTGCCTTTGAATCCAAAGGTTGTCAGTTTGATCCTGAGAAAAATTAGTAGTTTTTTAAAGGTTCGAATACGGACCCAGCTGCCATTTGTCATTGGGCTTTCAAATCAATGATGCTTTCTAACAACTGGTCGATGTTAAATAGTAACAAGACCGGGGTTTGGACCGTTCCCCGTCAAACCTCTAAAAAATTGCTATTGGCGTAGATACACTCAAAAAATTTCTTCCCGTAGACTTCTCACGGGAAATACAAAGCCCCGAACAGCTGTATCAGAGATCAGTAGAGACTTAGAGACCATTTTAACAGTGATCTTGTCCAGCGAAGAGTCTACAACAGCGATTGGACTACTACCACCGATAATCCCAATATCGTTTATAAAAAACTGTCAGGAATTGCCATTATATTTCTTACTTGAAAGAAATTAAGTTCTCGAAACCATCCTAAGCCTCCAATCAAGTTTCAAACTTAAACACAGATCATTTGTAGCTTGGTTTTCTATAAGCTTTATGGAAATAATTGAAGTTCGAGTGAGTTAATTATAACTTGTAAAATAAAAGAGCAAAGTATTTACCATCGTATTGATAAATAACAATATATAGCAAAAATAATATCGGAAATTTTAAGGCTTGACTATATAGCCTACATTAGACACGTCTGATTGCTAATCAGCCTTTCAGTGGTCGGCGATTGCGAGGGGTAGAGAAGACATCAACACTGCCGCCTCCGCCTGATAGTTCGTCATTTCTCCGGTGTCTTCTTTTGCTGCTTGACTTTTATTTTCAGTTGTGTCATTTTTAATTCCTTGAGTAGATCTTTCCGTCTCCTCATTTTCTCCTCCTTCTGGTTCCTCGGCCATTTCTTCAACTTCGCCATCAGGAAGAAGTGAATCTGATTTCTTATCCTCGGCTCTTCTAAGCATTTCCCCCTTTTCCGCTGATGAGGACCCACTACAGCAGAAAAAGTCGATCAAAACCATCAGCAACCCAAAGACGACGACGTGTACAGCCCAGAGCCAATTGTGTAGCGGAAGAAAGGTGCTATACCAGAAATGGGATAAATTAAAGCATAATTGCTGCTAAAAATAACTGTAAAATAAAGGCGTAAAACATAATATTTTTAATTTAATTTAATTTCACACCTTATAAATTTCAGTGAGTAGTATTATAGAGTTACTTTTAAACATAAATTTGAAAGGGAAAGGCTCGTACTCCCTTCAGTGAAAGCCTTTCTTTCGAATACTGGAAATAACTTCATATGCTCATTCTTCTTCGCCTCTTTCATCTACAGTATTATCGAAATATACCTAAAAAGAAGAGACTTTCATAATGTTTTCTTTCAAACGTAAATTTTACTAAGTTCAAGCACAAAGATAATCATAGAGTAAGTTGAGATACTGTGTTTATTTTGGTTGAACATCTAAATGCCAAGGTCTCTCACAGCCTTATCTGCTAGTGCTCAGTGCGTTCCCGGACAAATAGACTCGATGCAAACGCGATGAAGTTCAAGGTAGCCAGTAAACTTTTCATATGATTCCATTCTCTACCCTACCCTCCCAAATGATAGGACCGTGATTATCAGTTGCCGCTCGCATAACATTACGACTGAGTTAGGTGGTATTAAGTAGCACTTTTTACTGTTTTATCAGCCCCGTATGGGAGTTAAACAGCAGTATATTGTCGAACTCATCAGATCGCGTGCCTTGACCTTTGCCTGATATTTCCGTGCAGTTATTGCGTAACACCTGTGCAAGTAACACCTACTTGTAGCAAGGCTGCGAAGTTACGTCACAACACCGTGCTTATGACAAGAGGTGCGATTAGTTATTGGATCGTAAATACTACAGGCGTGGTTTTCAAAGATCGATACATTCCTAGTTGTGCCTTCCTGAAACGTTAAGTGGAGCATTGGATACTTCGTTATCTTGCAGACCGCAAGATAGTTTATGTTCGTTAAGTTGATCAGTTTGTCGAAATAAAAACTTTTATTTAGCTTAAAGGCTCAATGTCTTTACTAAGTCTTTACAAGTTTATTAACGACAACAATCATAATATATCTTGATGACTGCACTAGGCTCGAAGTTTCAAGAACCACCCTTTTTAATGTTTCAGTTTATAAATTATATATGTTGGGAAATGGATTATTATTTTTTATTTATTTCTGTGTATATAAAATAATTTTTGTAACTAGTACATGATGAGTACATGATGAAAATAATAAGTTTCCTGTGTTCATGTAATTACATTTATAAATAAAATTACATTTTAGTTAAACCTTTTATTTAAATTTTATAATTTTAATTTTACAAATCCTATAAGTTCAATTTACATTTTGAGAAATCCATAGACAAAAAGGGTGGCTACCAACTGGTCAATTTTCCATCCGGTCAACGTTGCATCTGGTCAACGATTTTAAATAAATGAAATAATATTAAAGTTTCGACCGGTCAACGTTCGAACCGGTCAACGCCCCTACTCCGACGCCCGCTACCCCTCTCGCGCCGGGCGGCGTGACAATAAAGCGCATACAGTCCGACCATCAGAGGACCCTGGCGGAGACCTTCGCAAGTTACTACAGCCTTTTACTGGACAGAACGTTGTTCGCATCTTAATTAATTTCGCCGCTAATGCAACCGCGCTGCAGGTCGGAGATTTTCATTGTCATGAGAAGCACCTTCTTCTTAACTGTTTAATGTTTATGTATGTATACATTAGTTAAATGATATATGAAAACTAGAGGCATAATCTTCAATTGATCCTGGAAATCTTCAAATAATCTTCAATTGGTTTGAATGTGTATGTCTGCCTACTCTGATCACATTTTAAATTAATAGATAATTTGTTCGATACTCTTATTTGGCATTTATACATAGTTTATAAAGTTATACATATCAGCAGTTAAAATTGCTCCCAGCGTAGTTTTGAGTACAAAAATTAAAGAAAGTAGGCTACCTAATTAAATTCAGGTTGAAATAATAAAACGTCTTCCAACACTACTTGATATATTTACACTTATACTGTAATTGTTTACAAGACGGTAAATATATATAAAAGATCTTATAATGGCGATCGATTTCGACCAGTCACACCGGTCATCATCAGGCCCAATCAGAGACTGCTATGTCTCTGATTGGGCTGATAGGGCATTATCGTCTATAATGCTAATCAAAAAGTTATTTACCTAATTAAACGCTATTCCGACCCCTTCCGCTATTCATACACTATACGCTATTCGTTTTATATATAGATTTAAGCATCGTAAATCATTATCCATAAGAACTTCCATTTTTAATAATAAAGTTTGTTCAAAAATAGATTATTGTTTTGATTATATGATTAGAGAATTATCATTCTAACCAAGTGTTTCTTCGACCTATGGCAATAGAAGTTTTTGTCTCTTTACGTTCTTGTTGTTAAATTTGTTAGGTCCAAGCGGAGTCTAAATTCCCCATTAGTTTTTGGTACGAACACCTACGCTGAGCACAAGTTCGTGGGATATTCCACAGGACTTATGACATCTAATTTAACCATGCTTTGCAGTTCTAACTTGACTGTATCAACGAAGGTAAAAAGAAGTACATTCCTGGGTGTACTAAGTGCACTGGACGTGCATTGTCCCCTAAATCAATCGTACACCCAGCAGGTTTTTTACCGTCACTAAAACACTATTCAATATGTTTTTTCTCTGTCTTTTGTTTGCACTTTATTTTAATCTCCTTTTCTTTTCCATGGTATTTTTTTAATATTTAATTTCTTCATAGTTTATAAAAGTTACGATTATAAGGACGTTAAGTAACTTATTTATAACGAAAATAAATGGATTAAAATACGGCGGGGAGCATTTTACAACAATGAAAAGACTGTTTTATTTTTCAAAACATGAACCTCATTAGTTGATAGTTATAAAAACATATGTGTAAACAAATATTAATAAGTAATTTGTAAGTTTAAATACATACATTGAATCGTCTATATATTATAAATAAACTTTCTTAACAGCAATCAAAATTTTATGATAGAATCAGCTGGTAATATATTTATTTTACTGATTTAAGAACGACTGCAACATTGTCCTTGATAAAATTTTTATCTGTCTATTGTCATAGAGTTGAAGTTGTCTGTTTTGTAAAAAAAAAAAAAAAAAAAAAAAAAAAAAAAAAACAGTTAATCAGCGGTGGTGTCAAAATTCTGTGTAGGACATGGATCACCTGGAGCACCTAAACAAATAAACAAAATAACGTCTTAGATTGATCTAAATAAGGAAAGGCTAGAAGCTTTGCAGAGACGTTTTATTCGTTTGGTTGGTGTGCGCAATGGTATTGCCTTCTTGGAAGTTCCTGTGGACGCTCTATCCAGTGAACTGCGTCTTGATCCACTCTTTTTACGCAGAGATGTAGCTGATATTACTCTCCTGCTTAAAATCATCAGAGGTCTCCTGGACTGCCCGGATTTACTTGCAGCAATAGACTTTGAAGTCCCAACTCGCACCAGACATCAGGAACTCTTCGGCCGTAAACACTACGCCACATCCTTTGACTACAACAGCCCACTTGCTCGCTTCATTCGATTGGGGAATCGTGTCGCTCAGGATTGCGACCTTTTCTGCGATACCATTACTCAAGTCAGAAGGCAAGCCTCTTTCACTCTTAGACCGGAGCACATCTAGCCACCGTTTCAAATTATTATTTGCATGTATATTAAGGCGGGTTTACACTGGTCAAGTTACTTGAATCAAGTTGACTTGAATGTTATGTAAACATTCAAGTAAAATTGGCTGTTTGATTTTTCATGTGGACTTGAATCAAGTAGGCTAATAATTTTTGTTATGATTTGCCGGTATGATCAGCTGAATATAAACAACCTCCGTAAAAAATCTATCTAACCAAGTTTAAATGCAAATGCAAAGACTTTTAAACTGTAAATGCGGTACAGTATAAATTATCACATAATATTATGAATAATCATTTTACTTTGTTTTTATTATTATTTGCGTGGTTAAATGTTAATTAGGAATAATTAGACCAGATATTCATTTTTTAAATAAATGTTAGATTTGGGCCTAAAGCACATAAATATTAACTGCTTACCATGCATTGACCACTAAGTTATAGTATACAAAGTAAACACGAGTTTGCTAACAAAATTTAGTTGCCACAATTTAAAACGAATGTTCCTCAAGACAGACGTTCTCTATACTGATGGATTATTTTATGAAACACATATAAAACTTTTTTGAGAATGTTAACTATGTTTTGACGTCTTTTTAATTCAAAACGAAAGGTTATTTATGTTCCAAGTCTAGGTCGCACCGTCACTATTATGAACAACATTTAGTAATATAAATGATACATGATGAATTGCCTACTACCCTAGGAGTAGGCTCATATATGTCTTTCTAAGTGATAATCCGCTTAAGTCTACCTGTAGTATGGGGTATTCAACTACACTGGTCCCCAAAATTCCAAGTTTATTGCGAGTCTTTTCCAAAAATTTTATCCAAATTTATCACAAAAAGTTTGAAATTTACCCATAAAAATAAAGTTGGTTATGTATAAAACCATGATCAAACTCATTATGCCTATATAAGTGAGCTACAATTAGAAAGAACGCGGGCTCACGCGGCCTTCTCCTTCGTCATTCGGCGACCCATACACGGAACTATCAAAGGACTAATTCCAGGTCGGGACTGTCCAGATGAATCCGTCTGACCTATATAGTTACATGCATGGGGTGGCCTTAATATTTTTATTTATTGGCTAGAAAAACCTATGTTCCTTTCGGGCTAAAATTGACTCTGTGAATATAATTTAGACTACCGGTATTGAATAAATATGGCATTGTTGGAATTAATTATGTATATCACTGTTTAAAAGACATAATTCCACTTGGTGACAAATTCCTTATCTACTAGAAACGCCCAATTTTGAACTCTTTGTCAAGATATTGCAACAACGACCATCTTCATTATATTAACCTATACTACCACACACGACAGAATTTTATACAGTTCAGTCGTGGCTTTGATCTTCACGAAAAAACAGACTTATAGACTTGTATGTATAAGTTCAAGTTTGTTTGACAGAAAACTATCCGTCTCAAATTCCTTTAAAATTTCACAGTTAAATGAAATGCTATAAAAAAAGCAAGAACTATGTTTCATTTGATAAAAAATTTAATTTAATACAATGTATAATATACCAAAAAAATAATACAAAGGAACCAAAAACCAATTTTATATTTATCATGATTAATTTAACTTTGAAAATCATAACAAAGTCAAAGAAATCAGCTGTAGGCTAATAAAATATTCTTGGTAAACTTCGGATTTTAGTAGTTGGACAAATTTACTGCAGATAGCTGCACGTGTAATAATAATACATTTTTACTTGAACGAAGGATTCCAGTGAAATCAAACATGTTCAATTTCTGTCTACTTGAAATCAGCTGTTACTTGAATAACAAAATCTTCACTTGAATGAACGTTTACACGAGTCAAGTCGACTTGACTGTCCATTTTTTCTGACTTGATTCAAGTAACTTGAATCGTGTAAACGACCACTTTTGGTCACAACAACAAACAGCTGTTACTTGAATAACAAAAATTTTACTTGAAAGGACGTTTACACGGGTCAAGTCATGGTCAAGTCACCTACTTGACTCAAGTAACTTGACCAATGTAAACCTAGCTTTACATCGTAGCAGATCTTTGTTGTTGTTCTTTATCCAACATGCACATTTTGTACTAATTACTGTTCTGTTATTTGTTATTGTTATATATTTATGTATGTTCTATTTATTGTACTGTTAGACCTATATATATTATATTGTATTGTTGTATTTATTGTTGTTGTTACACATACGTTGTTTTTTGTTATTGTTAGTTGTTGTTGTTAAATACGTTGCTATTATCATATAGAATTATTGTACTCGTATTGTTAACTTCATTTCATAGAGCATAATTTATGGTTAGTTCTAATATTTGTCATATTGTACTGCAAACCACCATCTTTGTGTACTATTGTAAATTGGCGATCTGCCGTTGGGAAATAAAATAAATAAATAAATAAGGTTCAATTTTAATTTTGCGGCGTTATAAGGATTTTTCTGAGGGATAACATATTTTTCCTCTCATATAGAGACAGAAAGAAATCCATTGACACCAAAATGGCAACGATCCGTTCAGTAGTTCTCTCTCTAGACCGTTAAACACCCTATGATTATATAAGATATTATTCGTAACATTGCAAGGCTGTGCTATTTTATGGTGGTAAATACTACAAATAACTGGATGGTTATAAATATTACACGTATCTTTTTCAGATTTATATTCGACTAGGCCATTGATTATTAAGCATACTCCTTTTTGGCAGTTGACTAATCAACAAAGGCTTTATGTGCATTAAAAATTGATTTAATTAATTAATTACAAAGTACAATATGAAGCTGTCAAATCAAATTACAGTTATAAATTTTAATAAGTACAGTAGCAGATGATTCATGACAAACTCTGAAATGCAGCACCATCGCATTAGCGGCGAAATTAATTAAGTGGCGAACAACGTTATGTCCAGTAAAAGGCTGTAGTAACTTGCGAAGGTCTCCGCCAGGGTCCTCTGATGGTCGGACTGTATGCGCTTTATTGTCACGCCGCCAGGCGCGAGAGGGGTAGCGGGCGTCGGAGTAGGGGCGTTGACCGGTTCGAACGTTGACCGGTAGAAACTTTAATATTATTCCGTTTACTTAAAATCGTTGACCAGATGCAACGTTGACCGGTTGGAAAATTGACCAGTTGGTGGCCCCCCAGACAAAAAAGGTCATGTACATCAGTGAAATTAAAAATGCTTTATATTCATACTGAAATTCTAACCTTTAATACACATAAAGTGCATTAAAGTAAAGTGCACTTATGTAAAGTGCCTTTTACATAAGTGCATTTAATACACGTTATGTAAAAGAAAACTCCCCAAAAAACTCTAATAAAAAGCAAATAAAATAAGAAATCTTGCAGGAATAACTTTAAATATTTTCTGAACTAATTAGTTATGAGTTTTTATACGAGCATGACGCTTTGGTTAAAATTAGTCACGTGCAAACAAAGGAACGACGATTCTTTATAAGCTTTACTCAACAAGAATAGCCTATAACCGGGCGTTATCAGATCGATTGCAGCATCCCTGACCTTGGCCGCGTACTTGTACTGGCGCTGTACACAGGTACACCGGTACACTGCTACGCCGTGTACTGGTAGCTTATCCGCCGCTGTAGGTACACCCATGCTGGCGGCGGCAGGGTCACATCTTCCCACTCTTTGTTCCAGCTCTTCCGTACCCCGGGTCGTAATTAACTCCAACACAAACTAGTTACCAGATAATCACTTGGGACAGCTCCCTTCCCTTCCGATCCCTCGTGGATGGCATTGTTTACAGATCAGAATCAAATTTTACATATTTATCATCTATCAAACTTTCCAGTATAGTAATTAAACGCTATTTATAAAAAAGTTTATAGAACTATGTTTAAACAAATATTTTTGTTTTTCTTAAGTCTTGTAATTTAACTAGTCACATACATTACATAAGCTGATTTTTACTGGGAAAAGTTCAGTCATACAGAAAAATTTATTCAAGACACGATACCGACAGAATTACTAAGTGTTTCTTTTAAACATATTAAGTTGTATTGTGTAGGCCTACTTCATCAACTTTCATTAAATCAGTCTAATATAATTAATCAATTCTGACCAAATACAATCATTCAATCGTTGTAAAACTTATGAAAGGGTTTGGACGTTTCTAGTGTACTTGTTGCTAAATTTAATTTACTTACCGATTAGTTATTAGGCTTCTCGTCAGGTAACTCTTATTACTTATATATTTCTTGGTGTAATATATTACATCAAAAGCCATGTTACCGCTTCAGATCTAACTCCACTCCCAAAATACCGCGTCACTGATGTCAAAGTTGATCTTGACACGGGGAAGCTAATCGAGAATGAAATATTGAATCATTTGACAGCCTGGGCTTGAAAAGTGAAGAGAAAGTGACAAATTATATCAATAGAGGCGGCATGACTCGGGCATCGGGGATCACTTGGAACTGTCCGTCGCACTGGACGGTGAATTAACATACATTGTTGTGTTACACAATAATCCTTCTTAACAAAATGTCCGGTGGACGTTGATATCCTATTATAATGACTTATTTACTTTCTCTACGGCTTATGGTTGCAGTTATGTTAAAAGCAGTTGGAACTTAAAGGAAACTTTATACAATTAGGTCTAAAGTACGTTAACACTAAAACCACAATATGAACTTTCTTCGAGAAAGCAGATTTGAAAATTTTCATCACGGAAGTGAGGTTTCGGAACATAAAAATATTTTTTAAAAACATAAAAACATTTTACGGAACATTAAAAGCGAAAATAAAAGTGAAATTATGGATGGGTCACCGATTGGTCTAAAATGTTTCAAGTGCTATTTGTAACACGATGACCTACCTGTAACATCTTTATTTAGCTCAGGTTTCGTTCGACATTTAATGATTTAAGTTATGAGTACTGGTTTGACCGAGCCTTTCTCGATGGTTTTAATTAACTTTTGGTATAGTATTAAGGTTATTAAGTTTACGCCAACAGCCAATTGTACCTCTTCTCAGTTAAAAGCTGTTTTAAAAAGAATGCTTAAAAAGTGCTGTTCTTTTACATTTTGGTTTTCCTTTCGATGTTATTTCATTATGGCAAGCCATAATACCAATGTTAAAAATTACAATTTTAAAACTTAGTTTAAGGCAAAAATGGATTTTCCGGGGCTGAGGCTGTTTCTAAAATTAATTTTGGGGGAAAACACTCTCAAATGCAAAGTATAAGCAAAATTTATCCACTATATTTTGAGATCATGGAAAATACATAGCCACATACACTTTCCGTATTAGAGTATATACAGTATATAAGATGTATGTATACGTATACTTACTGTTTGAATTAGCAATGTTTCGGATAAACCTTGTTTCATTAAAATATATTAAACAGTAAAATAGTTTTCTGGTTTTTATAATATGAAATCCAGAGAAAGTTAATATTATTGGCATTGACTAGCAAACCCTTGGGGGTCTAGGGCACATATTCCGGCAGGTATAAAGAAACTTTCCCTTAACTACACAAAAACAACAACTTTTTCCTAGACGAGTTATTTTGATAAAAGAAAAGTAATGAATGGCATTCAAGCCAATTGCGTTTGGCGCGTCCAAGGCTATGTGTGGTCAGGAAGCAAATGCTTCGAATACGGAGGAGCACCGACCACGACCCCAAATGAGGAAGACCAAGTTGTTTTTACCTAAACACTACTTAATTGGTCCTCTTAACCCACTGCAGTACTGGTTTCTTTTTTACTATCGCAGCGTTCTAAACTAGGAACAGTGTCTTAGATAAACAAAAGAGAATGTGAATTATTTTATTAAAGAGTGTTACGCATGGATTACACAACGAACTGGATAAGCAGAGTGGTCTCTACAAGATTTCTTCCATACTCTTGACTAAATACTCAAATTTAATTAATTTCTTAAAACATTTTTACCCTACAATGTCAAGCCGTAGTTTCTGTGACCAGTCTGTAAAAGTGGTTTTATTAAACAAGGTAATTGAGATTTCACTTTCATGACTTTTCAATGGAATTTGTTTGAAATCTTCTTGCTTGATTATGATTTTCGTACAAATAATTTTAATCTCGATCTTTAAAACTTGAATTTACATAAAATAAATAATTTCAATTTATTCCTGCACTCAAATAGCTTCTATTTATTAGGACATAGTATTAATTATTGAAAAGAATAAGGGCGCATTAAAAAAAATTATAAATAGAACTAAACAGTTTATTAGCATCGCGTTTCCAGACGTATACCACCCAATCATAACTAGAGAAACCTTCAAAATTCCGCGGGGAGCGTGACCGAAGATGCCAAAACCAACCAATGCCACTTGCACCTGTCGGAATGAAATATCGAAGGTGAAGATTCGATGTATCGAAGGTCGCGGATCGAGATGATACGATATCTCGAAGGTCCAGATCTCGGGGCCGCCCGCACAATAAACATACGCAGTCCCGGGTTCAGGGCCAGGTCCGCAACAATCACTCACAGAACATCCGGGGTTACTGGGGTTGAGGAAGAAGAAGAAGAGTGGGAGGTGACAAGGTGGCAAGGAAAATTTGTGTCATTGGAGGTAATTTTGTATCCATGTTGGGAATGTTGGGAATCAATTCCATACGAGAAGGAAGGAGGTATGGTGGACATTTGAAAACCCCTTCAAAAGTTTACAAAGTATACTTAAATTACTATTTAAATAATTTTATACTACCTCTGGTTACTTCTGCTTTGCCATTTCGTTTTACCAGCGACATATTACTTGGGCTTATGAAATGTGTGTTACTGAGAGTGACTCTAATATGTTGTTTGTTATTGATTAGTTTGTTAATACTGTTGTTTATGTTATCATAATATCTGACACTCGTGGCAGTGTAAGTAAAACACCAAAGTTACACTCAAAGGATCTCGTTATCGCTTTCGTATGACGGTGAATTAAAAGGCGATAAAATATTATTAAATAGTCATCTTGAAGAGATATAGTCTAGTCAAATTATGGTTCAACCCGGAAGTAATTGCAAAGTAATATATTTTGACCTATTCTTGTGTAAAATTACCTGAAAAAAACTATGGTGAAAAGTCTACCACTCTCCGACGCTGCGCTCACCTGCCATGGCCAGATTTTTCAAAATGGCGGCTGTAGTTTTGTAAGTTTTTGATGAATATCTTTTGAACCGTTAAAGACAGCTAAATTTTGTAAATTAGTAAACTTTAGAAAATAAAATTTTGCACATTGTGATATACAATATGTATTGGTTGCTATATTTAATAAGGGTGATATTGCTTTTTTAAGTTACTCCCAATTGTGGACTTTTAAGTCAATTTCTTCTGTTGGGAAAACCATATTCCGGTGGTGCCAAAGTTAGATAAAAGCCTTTAAACGTGTTAACGTTTTACTACAGGGTCCCCAGATACCAAAAACACCATTCGTTTAAATTTTCATTTCTGCATATATATACTTTTTAAGATACATATGTAAATATGTACTTAAATTCTGTGAAGCCGGTAAACCTATTGACGAAACGTCCGATTTTTATCAAACTTGACATGAGGGTGTTGGACTAGGTCTATGTCCATTAGTTATGTCGATTGGGATAATCGGACTATGGGAAAAGGTGTGATATACAGGTTCAAATTTGTCTAAAAAAAAGCTTAAAACCCGATTTTGGGCAGATATTAGACAAATTTGAACCTGTATATCACCCTTTCCCCATAGGCCGATTATCCCAATCGACATAACTAATTGACATAGACCTAGTCCCACACCCTCATGTCAAGTTTGATAAAAATCGGACGTTTCGTCAACAGGTTTACTGGCTTCACGGAATTTAAGTACATATTTATATATGTATCTTAAAAAGTATATATCTGCAGAAATGAAAATTTAAACGAATGGTGTTTTTGGTATCTGGGGACCCTGTAGTAAAACGTTAACACGTTTAAAGGCTTATATCTAACCTTTGGCACCACCGGAATATGGTTTTCCCAACAGAAGAAATTGACTTAAAAGTCCACAATTGGGAGTAACTTTAAAGAGCAATATCACCCTTATTAAATATAGCAACCAATACATATTATATATCAAAATGTGCAAAACTTTACTTTCTAAAGTTTACTAATTTACAAAATTTAGCTGTCTTTAACGGTTCAAAAGATATTCAGCAAAAACTTACAAAACTACAGCCGCCATTTTGAAAAATCTGGCCATGGCAGGCGAGCGCAGCGTCGGAGAGTGGTAGAATTTTCACCATCGTTTTTCTCAGGTAATATTACATAAGAATAGGTCAAAATATATTAGTTTGCAATTACTTCCGGGTTCAACTTATTTTTTTAGCTAATTTTACTAGACTAATAGGTAGGAAAATTAATTAAGTAATTGTTTACAACCTCACACATTTGCAATTTGGCCTTAAGAGAGCGGTTTTGCTTATTTTTACGTTTTGATTGTGTTTTCATTTTGGCCTGATGCTCACACGGGGGTCCAATAAGAATATTTTCAGGGGTAGAAAACAGGTCACCACCAAAATCCCTAAGCAGCTGCGACCTACAAATCGTACCCTGGCTAATCTTCCCCCCCTCTGGGCAACCTATAAAATATTTTAAGTGTTTGCCTATACAGTAGTATATTTTAAGTGGCCTCGAAAAGCCGGTGTAGCCTGCAGCTTGACTAGGGTGTAAGGCTCAAGAGTGTCTCTACCTATAGCGTTTTAAAACGATAGCCCAATAAGGAAACCCACTGATTTGTTTTAATTATATACACTAGGAATAGAATTTGAAATAAAAACAGTTCTGCATTTGTAATCCGCCCAACAATGACATCGTCACCCAACACTTTGTATACATTCTAAAACATTCGGGTGAATATATTGACAAACCAGGTTATTGGATCAATTAAAATGTATTTACTATTACTACTATTCTACGATACGCTTATCGAGCGAGTGATGAATGTCCTTATCAAAAGTTCCTACAATTTTGATTACTGACTAACTACTGAATGAAACCACTTGCAGAGTCACCTGATAATGCTGCTGCAACTGGAATATCAAACGCTTGATAATGGAGGCTGCTATCAGTATCGTGAATAATTTACTGACTCATTGTTTCCTATGCGTCGGAAATTTAGCCAGGATTTAATCATTTCCGCTCAACTAATTCCATGTCTATATTCTAATAATTGTTTCTTTCCGGCTGTTTTGTTTTAAAGGTAAGATTATGAACATATTAATTTTGTATCAGCAAACCTTTTTTTAGAATTCTTTTATAAAATATAATCGCAAACCACAACCCATACTACGAAACCAAAAGATATAAAAATCACATTGTTATGGTTAAGGGGTCAACGGTTTTAATAAATCTTCTATTATAAACACAACTTTTTGTACTGCCAATGTTTTTAATTAAAAAATTTAATTTAAAAATATTTAAAAAAAAAAACTTGTTGAAAACTGTTGCTTTAGTTTTAATGGTTGAGAAATTCCAATGTTATTAGAATTTTTCAGTTTTACATCTACTATTCTTTCCATTTGCTAATTTGTTAAAGTAATTGACACAATAACTATAACTAGAGATCGTGCACTGCTCAAAATTCGACCAAAATATCTGTTGATATGAACAGAATTAGTTAAGAAATATTTTGTATAACTGAAACATCAGTTCTTCTTTATGTTCCCTGTTACTATTTGTTATCACAAGAACTGTCTAAATGCTCATTCAATCAATTACCCTTCTTTCATAAGATTAACATTGAAACTTTGAATGCCTATGGGGCGTAACCCTTGGAGCCGACACGTGATTCATAATGGGATTCTGCACATTTACACACTTTTGTAACAGTATGAGCAGATTTCTCCTATGATGTAAACAAGCTGAGAAAAAAGATTAAAAGAAACATGCTTGCCTATTAATATTATAGATTGTCACAATAACTATTTTTAGATTTTCTTCTCCTTGCTGCGTTTTATTAGCATAATACAATAAAAATTGTATATATTTTACTGTTAACCTATAGTTAATTCCATTCGCAATTTGTTTCGTGTTCATTAACCATATAATGCTACTACCCTATGTTCAATAAATTATAGTTCTCCAGGTTAGATAAAAAATAAATACTATGAACCTAAAAACAAGTTGTTAATTGTCTCAGCTGCAATTAACCCTAACAAAACCTTCACCCTTTAGCAACTGAGCTGATCTGTTGTTGTACTCTACATAAGTGTTCAAAGGCGTAATTCCCTATAATGAGGGTCCAAGTGAAAGTGTGGAATGTGTTTATGAGCAAGAATAACTAATTACAAAAAATTACTGACACATTCTAATAATAAGTTTGTTGTTTTAACCACCCTACAACGTTTATAATGGCAAGGTGGCCGATGTTAAGAGAAAGGATGGGTTTTCCAACAGTCTAAAAACCTGTAAGTTACAGTCTAAGATGGTGTATATGTTTTTAATTTATTTTAGCGAATTTCCCATAGGGAATAAGCTATTACCGTAGGTCTCATGGTAAGACCTAAGCCCGGGACCATGTTACTTTTTCGTTTTTAGGTTCCCAGAGACCAAAAATAATAGTCATTAAAATTTATATACAGGGTGTTTGGAAAAAACGTTTCAGGAATTCAGGAGGTTATTGCCCACATCAAAATAAGCAAAAAAGTTCCTGTAAACATATGTCCTAAAATGCTTCGTTAACCCGCTAGCCGCCATTTTGTTTTTTACACTAAATAATTTTTATTTCCGTAATGGATCATTGTATTAAATTAATATTTGGCATGCACCTTCATCATGGCAATACCCATTTTCAAGAAAAAAGTTATTTTTTTCCAATGTGTATTTTCAAAATGGCGGCCATTTAAAAATTTTAAACTAAAATATCTCAAAATCGGTAAATTTTATTAAAATTTTATCAGACACAAAAAAGTTGACAAATTTAATTATCTAACCAATGGTACCAAGTTTGTAAGGATCTGACAACAAATAACGGAGTTATTAAGATTTTTCATTTAAAATTACCTCAATTTGCATTAATTGCAATGCAAAATCAATGGTTTTATGCAGAAAAATCTCAATAACTCCGTTATTTGTTGTCGGATCCTCACAAACTTGGTACCATTGGTTAGATAATTCAATTCGTCAACTTTTTTGTGTCTGATAAAATTTTAATAAAATTTACCGATTTTGAGATATTTTAGTTTAAAATTTTTAAATGGCCGCCATTTTGAAAATACACATTGGAAAAAAATAACTTTTTTCTTGAAAATGGGTATTGCTATGATGAAGGTGCATGCCAAATATTAATTTAATACAATGATCCATTACGGAAATAAAAATTATTTAGTGTAAAAAACAAAATGGCGGCTAGCGGGTTAACGAAGCATTTTAGGACATATGTTTACAGGAACTTTTTTGCTTATTTTGATGTGGGCAATAACCTCCTGAATTCCTGAAACGTTTTTTCCGAACACCCTGTATATATGTATATGTATGTAAGTGTCCCTAGACACGATAACTCTCGTAAAAAAGGTCCGATCGACACCAAATTTGGTAGAGATGTGTAATCCTACGTTTATTCGGATGAGTTCGTAAACCAGACATATCGAACTACCGGAAAGGGTAGTTTTTGGGGGTTTTGTACCCCAAAAATGGGGTTTTTGAAATTTTCATATGTAATTTTTGAAAATTTTAAATTTTTATTTTGACCATTGGATTTAGCTTAAAAAAACACACAATTTAGTATTTTGAAGCTTTGCTCTATCTCCAATGGTTACCGAGATATTACAAAGTCTAAAGACAGTACATTGTATTTTCGGGCTCCTATGTTAATTTTATGGAGAATAAGGATGTGCTAATATTTCAATTATTAACCAATATTTTTGGTTGAAACTTGGTATTCAGCTTCATTTGGTTGAGAATAATCCATTTATTGTAAAAAAATCTTGGTTTTTGTGCTTATCATTGCAGCAAACCTGCATACTCCTTTCCCATGTTAATCATATGGAGAATAGGCAAACTCCTTTAGCAATGGACATATTAATGAAACTTAGTATATGGCTTCATATGGTCGAGATAATTATGTTTTTAAGCTAAAAACCTACTTTTAGTGTTCCCCATGGCAGCATACCTGCATACTCTTTCCCTATTTATCATAAGGAGAATAGACATTTATTTCCCTATTTATGGGCATGTGAAGATACTTTGTTTAAAGGTTTATCTGATTAAAATTAATATTACTAATTTGGAAATTCGCTGAGTACGCATTTCTGCTGCGACGGGGGGTATTTTCATTACGGTACTTTAAAGAAAGTCTCCATTAAACCATATGTATTGCTCAGGAATAGATGTCTGCAATGGGAATTATACACCCTCAAAACAGTTGAATTGCGAACCTAGGCAAAATGTCAAATACAATGTTTGATGCTCTCAGTTTTTAATAGCACCAATAGTATTTATTTATATTATTTTCTATGTTAAGAATAAAAAATGGTTATTTTGACATAAATAATAATAATAATCTTTATTGCATTTTTACAAGTGTTAAAAAATAACCCCGTCGCAGCAGACCTGCGTACTCAGCGAATTTCCAAATGAATTTGAGATTTTGTACTTTCCTTATAGACACCATAGGAAAGAGTAGGTAGGTTTATTCCCATGAGATGTTGTTAAAAAATGTTTGTTGTTAGGAAAAGTAATGGTTGGGTAAGGTAAAAATCAAATTGTATCAACATTCGGCACTTTTTAATATTCCCCATAAACCCCATGGGGGTGAGTATGTAGGTTTGCCACCACATGGGTGTTGTAAGCAAGTATCAGTTAAACCCTACCTAGTGAATTTAAATACCAAATTTTACTAAGTTATGTCAATATAAGCGAGATACAGGGTTTTATTGATTTCCCATAAGATAAACATGGGAAACCTGTTTTTAGCTTTTCTCTGGAATCTGTTAAGCTACGTTAAAAATTCAAAATACTAAATTGTTTGTTTTATAAGCTCTTTTAAATGGTTTTAGTTAAATTATTGAATTTTGAAAATTGAGGTTAAAAAATGCCAAAACCCGATTTGTTATCCGTTTAAAACCCCATAAAACTCCGTTCCCATAACCCGAAGATGCTGGTTCGCAAACTCATGAAAAAGACCTGGTCGTTCACCTTCATACCAGCAAATTTCATCAAAATCGGTCTCTTTCAAAAGTTACCGTATCAGTAACACGGACACATACATATAATATACATATCTATACTTATTTAATACGCTAAGGGTTTTTTGTCTTGAGAACTCCTCCTACAATTTTCAACCGATTTTCAAGTTTGTGGTGTCGTTGGATAGGGCTTGGTCTGTAGTTAGTTCCGCCAAAAACTGATGAGAATCGGACTGAAAATAAAGGCGCTGTCCACCATTGAAATCAAAAATTTTCCATTTAAATAACATTGGGATTGAATAAACCATTTTGTTGTAAATACGTGTAGTTTTGGTGATTAAAAAGATTCACAATATTGGATTGGTTGGATGTCATTAATTTAGAGCAAAGTAACATTCGTATTGCATTAAAATAAATTGCTCGATTTCGAGCAACACGTATACAAGTATATGAAAATGAACGTATAGTGTTTTTGGCTTCTGGGGACCTCAAAATGAAAAAGTAAAGTGGTCCCGGGCTTAGGTCTTACCATGGCTACCACGGTAATATCATATTCCAGATGGGGAAATTCGCTAATAGGCTATACCGTACTTTCTTTATTCTTTGTTTCTCAGGTTATTTTTTCTAAATGTGTTAGTAAATTTAAAGTAATGTCTTTGAAAAGAGTTGTCTCCATAAAAATAAATATTAATATTGGGAACTGGTGTAAAGGTTGAAACGTTCGTTTATCCAATTGTTTTCGATCATGGTGAATAAAATTTTTCAACTTAAAATGGGAAGACAACATTTAAATTGATTTTTTTACGAATCAAACGCGATATGTAATTCTTGCTGTTTCATTTACTGTCAACATTTTGAAAGTAAATAATTTGAGCAACAAATATTTTGAAAAAGAACCTTGCACATCTGAGGGTAATTATTGCACATTCCGAAACAGTTCGGTCTGAACCATGACTGGACCGGAGGCGAGGCTGGTGCAACAATGGTCTCCAACAATGCGAGTGGTTGGGGGGCGGGTGGGGGAGGGCGTGGTGGGGGTGGGAGAGGAGAGGCAACAATGAGAGCTCAGTACCTCAGTACACTGGCGACTGTCGAGAGGGAAGGACGGTTAGTGACGGGCAGGGACCAACAAGTGAAAGTGCTTAGTGAACTGTGATACATTCCAACACTCGCTGTGAGTTCCGCCATTATTTATGTAATACCTAGACTTACCTTTTAAATGTGCTGGTTCTCTATTTAAATTTATTTTAACTCTTTTCGTAGTTGAAAAGTACAGAAGAGGTGTAAAAATGTATACCAGGTTATAAATATGTTCCTAACTTATATTACCTGCATTCTGTTGTAATAATTTACAAAATTCATAATAAATAATACATCATCTGTTATAAATATTACCGGTAACTTTTCTACAGTTACGGAGGTTTTTTATTTAGGAACTTAGATGTAACACAGAAGTCCACTAAAAGTTCCTAAATGCCACAATACATCTGTTATATCTAACTTATACATTAATTATTAATTAATTATTAGTTCCCAGTAATATCTATAAATTGACTTCGAGCCCCTAATTATAGTTGATTTGCCTTGACTTAAATTGGGCTTGCCCTTGGATTTTTAACACATTTTTCCATTTTATTCTCAGAGTATCAAATTTGAGCGTCCTAAATAAATGGGAAGTAGGAGAGTTGGAAATAAATGAGAATGGACTTTGCTTTTACATATATAGATAACATAATATGGTTAGTATCATATTACCCTTAATAAAAGTTTTTATTATAACCTAAAATGTATCTAAGGAATTAATCCCAACCTACTCTATACTCTTAATTTTTAGGTTTTGTATCACAAACTATGAATTTTATTTACCTACCATTTAAATTTTGTCATCAACCAAATATATTTTTAAAATACTAATAGAACACCGTTTAGTACTGTTCTGCGTTGTTAATTAAAAATATGTGAATGTGAATTTGTATTACAACAAAAATACAATTGAAGATGTTAACGCCTTAGGGGTGTCAATTAAGTTAGCAAACTCTTTTAAAACTTTAAAATACTACAAAGAAATATACCTGAGTCCACACATCATTAGGCCTACCAGTGACAGTACCCAACACTTATGATGTGCAATTGTCTGAATGACACTTTGAGTCCCCGAGGAGTCAGTAGAAAATCTGAAACGTACGGTATTGTGACTTTAATGGTAAGTTAGATGGCTTACCATTTTCTCGCTCGTCTTTTTTCAGGTCAGGTTTGCGGCATCCTACAAAACGATACCTTATTTTATGTACATTGGTTGATCAATGATTAATTTTAAGACTTTCTACTGATTGCTTTTGCATTGTTTGTCAAAAGAGTAGTCCAGTTGCCATTACACAAACATAATTGGCAACAGTCTCCAGTAAAAATGTGTTAAGTTCTTAGTGTATTACCCTGTTTTAGTTTAAAAATCTATAATGATTCCAGTCGTAATTGACACCATGTATGTATTATATAGATTTCTTTCAAATTGAATATTAGTAGAACATGACTTTAGAAATTAAAGGGATTCCTTTTTTATCTTTGCCTAAAACCCTAAAATAAGCTGATTGTTTTATCAGGATAGTTAATTAAAAGCCAAACAGCTGTGTCCAATTCCTAACCATTGCAAAAATACACCAATATTTCTCCGGATAGCATTTTCTCGACTCACTAGTATGATGAGGACGACATAGGGCCTACAATATAACCAAACCTAAATTTAACGTTACATTATGATATTTAAAAAAAGTTTATTAGAATCACTGGAAAGACCAACTATTTAAGTAATTATTTGTATTAAAAAAAGTATATAGTTAGGACTATATTATTACCAACCAGTTTAACCGACTTGGTAGAACTAGTTCTACGATCAAAACAGTATCAAGATCAGTGAAGCAGGGTAGGAGTTGGGGCCAAGGGCAAGACTGAAATTTCAACACTGGGGAAAACTTTCAATATACATATAACGGTAATATAACTATCAAATTTGTAGTTAAATTGTTTGAGTTTAATTATCTACGCTAAAAATCCTTTCTTTAAATGTATGACTTTGTAGTTAAAGATTATGTATTTGTATTAAGACAATGGTACCTAACAATCGAATTATATTAATTGAATTTTTTAACCCAACCGAAGTTCTAAATGTGTATATAGCCTATAATAAGTTTTTTTGCAAAAATCAAATAGAGAATGGGAAATTACTTAAACACAATATTAAACAAAATTAAAACGTTATGGCTTTAACATTCATTCAATGGGCTTGCAATTCACACTTTTACTTAAAGAAGTGCATTTAATTATAATGGTAGGCCTACTAAAAATGTATAGTTTTTAAAATTGTAAACTGGGGAGCGAGTGTGCAATAACTAAACAACCCTTGTAAAACAGGTCATTTAGAATAGGCCTATAACAAACAGTTACCGTACTTCGTTTCATTTTCAGCACGTAATTTTGATTTTCATTATCAATATGGAAACATAAAGCCCTAATATTAATTATTTAAATATTCAAAAGACTTTTATAACGTAGCAGTTACTCTTGAACTTGGGCCCATTTGCTTCCTTACCGTTCCCTGAGCATTGGTAGGATGTCCGTCCATGTCCTAACAATGTTAGGAAGCAGTTCTAAAGAATCTTTCACTAAAAAGGCAAGCATGAGTTACTTATTTTAAGACGCGTTAGAAGAACCAAAATTTATTCAGGAACTCAATTATCAACCAGAAGTTAAAATCAGCTAATGTTTATGTTATTTATTTATACTACCTAAAGCTCTACATGGAGCTGACATGTTTACATTACGTAACTACCTATGAGCAATCTTCTATCACGTGATTTACCATCCACGTGCTATGAAATATGAAAAGTGTATATAGTTCATAATCAGTTGGCCTAATGAAATTAAAAGCTTCTTTGTCACGTGTGTATAAAATTGCTAATTTTCTAAAACTGAGATACTTATACAGGAAGACATTAAGTCAATTCATCAAATGTAATTTTTTATAAAATGATTAAATAACCATGATACTACTTAAAATTGACCTATGTTGCAAAACCAAATTTTTTACAAAAAAATATTAATATGACATTTAAAAGTAGAGATATACAATTTATTACTTTGTTTTGGCTCTTTAAGCGTCTTCATTGGTAAAAATTTCTGCTTTATACAATTTATTAACCTTATATTCGAAAAGCTTGGTTATTCTCTAAAATAACCTTAGGCTGTTTTATCAAAGTTAAGCTTAAATGCATTACTCAATCGATATTTTCAGTGTCACCTTAGAAGGGTAGGCCTAATATGATTACAGGTAGTGTAACAAGAATCAGTGAAATTCCGGCAATAAGACGTCTGTTCTCTATTTCAATACATTAATCTGCCCACAATCCAGTACTGTGTTGCCAATTTACTATCATACTTCTTCTTGAGGAAAAATAATGTTGATGATTTATTTACCCGGGTCATAATAATGTCCAGAGATAGCTCTGCAATTCATTTTAAGCAATGGGTGCAATACCAAAATCTGTTTTCTAAAAATATAGTATTCGCGAATTTCTTACCTCATCAGTGAACTCACAAGGAGTTGTAAAACAATATGAAATAAGCATGGGTTGGGTTTGTACACACAACTTAAAACATTTTTTTTTGGGTTTTATGTACAATTTAAAGTCTTTTAGTATAGAGAGCATTTCCGAAAAACATATCCCAAATCTGTAACGATTCGAATATGGCAAGTGATGTTATCTTACTTTGACTTTTCTCTTATTTTGCTTAGCACTCTTTGGTTGCTAGGTAATCAACTTATGGCAATGGTTGAAGTTTTGTATCCTTCTTTAGCCTTTAAAATAAACTACCGTTATACAGTAGTTTTTTTAATACATTAAAATCACTTATTAGTTTATTTATTTCTCAATTTATGGTACGTAATCGATATTGTTTTACGAAAATTAGTAGCCTTTCACACATAATCAAAAACTCACTACAAGTAACCAACAATAGTTTTTAACATTGTAAAATACTACCCTAAGTAATATTTTGGTAACCCCTTATTTTGTTTCTGAAACACAGTTTACCCGTAAAAGGCGGTACTTGTAGTAAGTTGTGCAGTGATACTGTCGTCAACCACCGCCGCCGCTGAACCAGTTCCGTCCAAGGTCCGGCCAAGGCCTGGCCAATGGCTGAACGGGGACAACTCAAGTCTCGGCTGAAAACACCTGTTATAAGACATGAGTAATCGCTCATTCAGTTTTACTTTACCAAAATAATAGATTTATTTTAACTGTCGCTAAATTTTACATTCGCTGCTTACAAAAACAACTTTATACTACTGTATAACATTGCCATTTTGTTTGTGAAAACTAATATGAATAACAATCAAGGTCTTCATCGGGTACTAATCTGATGAAATGGAGTACTCATCCGGTACATGTACGCGATTCACTGACTATTAAAACACCTGTTAGCGTTGTGGGGGTGTGACGTCAGAAACAGCTGACCTCGCGTCCGTCAGTGACAACAGTCAGTCAGCTGATTGTTTGTTGTGTCTAGAGATAACGTGACGCAGCCTATTTGGCTGTCACGGAAGCAGAGGTTT
Source organism: Neoaliturus tenellus (assembly GCA_030545055.2). Taxonomy (NCBI): domain Eukaryota; kingdom Metazoa; phylum Arthropoda; class Insecta; order Hemiptera; family Cicadellidae; genus Neoaliturus; species Neoaliturus tenellus. Next base: position 269,930,915 of record CM061531.1, read on the forward strand.
TAGCAAAAAATTAGTTTTTATACTTTGAAATGCATAATTAATTACTAGGTACATGATAAAAGAGCTCATTAAAGAGTCTGGTGGTTGACCTTGTTTAGACCAATCTAAGACGTTATTCTCCAGGTGGTCCTTGTCCTGCACCTAATTTGTACATCACTATTTACAGAACCAATTGATTATTTTGAAACCATATAAAAAATTAACATTATTTTTATATTGTTTAATTGTTTTCGTTGCTAAACAAATGGAACAAATGGAGCAATGTAAGTTTTAATATTATGTCGTTAATGTTTTCATAAATTTTGTGACTATTGAAACGTATAGCATTACACCTCTTTATTAGACATCATAAAAGTTAGCCGTCAGTTTTTAAGCACTGTTAGCTATTTATTTTTTGTAATCATATTTATATGTAGGCCTGGTTTTAGTTATGTGAAAGTTGAGCAAAATAACTTAATAAATACTGTACACAATAAAAAAAAATAATTATCAATACAACAATCACTTGGTGAAAACAATGTTAACGATTTCTTACAAATAGTTGAAGTCGCCAATAGTTTATTTAGCTTCTAAAATGGTAATTTCTCCAGCAGTGATTACACTAATTTTTGGACATTAAATACAAATACAAAAGTTAGAGACACTTAAACAATAGATCGACCCGAATCGTTTTAACTGTATTTTCCAAAAACTATCAAATTGATTGTGTAATAAGATTTTTCACTATTTATTTACGTAAAAAGTAACCTCAATAATAGTGTGAGCTTTAGTACACTAGTAGCTTAGTACTTGGACTGCAGTACCATATAGAAGCGTAAATTATTATTGAGACATAGTTTTCTCGCTTACTTTTACTACATTTTCACAAACTAAGATTCTCTATTCCTCGCTTTTTACGTTGTCATTTACCAAGTAACATAAATCATTTAAATAATTACGTCGTTCATGAAATAATTTAATTGTAACTTTACAAAGTAGGAGGTATACTTTTGTATCTTATCCAATATTGATATGATTTATGCTATTTGAAACTTGAACGCATTATTTACATGAAACCTTAGAGCAAACAGGATGTCTTGAAGAGTAAATTTTTTATAACTTTACAGCGTTTTCTTGCCAGTCGCTAATAACTTGGCGCGGTTGCTGCAACAGACAATACCGCGGTGTGGCAACCCATTGACGTTGCCAAACTGTCATTACACTAATTGTCGTTTGATGGCGAATCATTGGCTGACAGCGGTTCCTGTTACATCCTGCTTCCTTCGCCGGTTTGTCAACCCTTGCCCAAATATTGACACTGATGATAATCACATCTGACGCACGGGTTATTCCATCCCCCTATCATTTGATTTTGCTAATTGGATGAGCAAAACAAATTGTCACTTTCGCTCAATGGTTGCTTGATTGTTAAGTTAACAACCGTATATTAAATCATTCATTATATGTAAATAAAATTAAGGAATTTAATTAAGAATCTATACAGCATATCACAATGCTTCAAAGTGAAATAATTATATTCCTGAAGGTTGGATTTTCACACAACTTTCAAAGAACCTAAAAGAATCGGTACTCTTTCTCTTCTCTTCGACATTCAAAAATTGCCTTTTTGAAGATAAAAAGTCTAAGGGTAATCTTCATAGGGTAACCAATAATGCTTACCATATTCTAAAAGAATAAGCGTCATGACATAGTTAAAAAAGGAATTAACTATTACATTTACTATAAAGTGAGAATTAGATTGACATCCAATAGTATTACTTACAATTATTGATAACTCGTGTTGTTACGGGCAGTTTTCACAGTCAGAATAAATTATTTTTTTTCAGGGATGTAAGATAGCTATTGTAATTTATGAATTTGTTCCATATAACATACCGTACTACAAGAGATGTATTAGTCGTCACATTAGGCCCTACGGTTTTATTCATTTTAAACATGTTGGACTACTTTCTTAAGATATAGACAAGTTTGAATTGCCTGTTTCTTAATAAGCCGTAAAAAATAGTCTATTGCTTCCAAAAATAATAATCCTATGAATCTAGATAGAACCCCTCTTAAGGCAATTGGGGCTGAGCCTTACGCTGTTTTCGATTGTATTAGAGATTTGTGTCTAGGAAAGTAGAAGTCTAAACCATACAGACTGCCTTATATCCATTTTAAACCAGTTTAGTCAGACATGTTAAATCCCTGGTTTATGTCGTCAAAACTGGAAACCTGTTCCACAATGATACCGAGCTCTCTGGCCGAACACTTTCCCACCGCAATGCGACTTTCTCAGGCCGCAGAGATAATCTGAAATTTTGGAAAAGCCTAAAGCACTATAAAAGGAGTGTTTGTTATTTTCTCTCTCTAAAGAAATGAGAAATGTATAACTAAATCATAACAATGTAACACTTGGAATAATTGACTTTCAGGGACAGTAATAATTAATATAGGCATTTAACGATATCAAAATAAATAAATGTTCTGTGGTTTATTTTTAGGTTGACACCGTACTGTAATTATTATCCATCAAGTTACTAAAGAAGTTATATAGGGTGACTTTGATTTAAAATATGGAAAGTGAAAAATAACTATGTCGTTCGCACGGTCCACTATAAATGAAATCTTATACTATAAAACAAGCAATGTTTGTACTGGCAAAATTTTTTTTCTCTCCAAGGATTTTTTTATTTTTTAGTTGTATATAAGGGGTTTGGCCACGAGGAATCGATTTGAGCTGGTCCCATGACTGGGAAAATCCAGTCTTCGCCCTAGAGCCATTCAAAGTTTCCATGTTAGGCGTATGGAGATTTTAAAATAAAACAAAAATCAGCTAACAACTGTAGATAAAATACCCCCGTCGCAGCAGACCTGCGTACTCAGCGAATTTCCAATGGAATTTTAGATTATTTACTTTCCCCATAAAAACACCATAGGATCGAGTATGTAGGTTTTTTGCCATTTGGTGTTGTTAGAAAATCTAAGTTAATCAATAATTGGTGAATGTAAACACAAAATTGTATCAAACTCTGGCAATTTTTTATTTTCTCCATAAACCCCATGGGGGTGAGTATGTAGGTTTGCCGCAATATGGGTTTTGTAAGCAAGTATAAGTTAAACCTTATATGATAATGTACATACCAAATTTGATAAAGTTATGTCAATAAATAAGCAAGATATAGGGTTTTCTTGATTTCCCATAAGAATAACATGGAAAACACATTTTTGGATTTGCCCCGTAACCAATTAATTATGCTATGATAAAAATTAAAAATACCAAATTGTTTGTTTTTAAGCTCTTTTAAATGGTTTCAGTTAAAATTGATGAATTTTAAAAAATTAAGGTCCAAATAATGCCAAAAACCCATTTTTGACCCCTTTGAAACCCCATAAAACCTCGCTCCCGTAACCCGACAATGCTGGTTCGCGAACTCATGAAAACAGACCTGGTCTTACACCTCCATACCAAATTTCATCAAAATCGAAGGTCCCCTTAAAAAGTTATCAGTACCACGGACACATATATATATATATATATATATATATATATATATATAATATATATATATATATATATAACATATATATGAAAATGAGCGAATGGTGTTTTTTTTTCTTCTGGGGGACCTCAAAATGAAAAAGTAAAGTGGTCCCGGGCTTAGGTCTTACCATGGCTACTACCGTAATAGCGTATTCCCTATAGGGAAATTCGCTAATAAACCAATGTGTTACATCTTTAACCTGTGGTTTAGGAAAATTATACTAAAGTGCAGTATCCATCGAAGTCTGGCGAGTGAGCGAAGCGAACGAACACGGCTTTAAAAGGGAGGGGGTGAGTGAGCGGAGCAAACGAGCTTTGTGTGAGAAACATAAACTTAAAAGTAATAATTTTACTGATCATAAGCTCAGGTCCCCTGATACTTGCAACTAAATTACTCTATATCAATATGATCAACAAATACTCAATAAGCATTAGACAAAGTATCTACGTAAAAGAGCGAATTTTTTAGGTATTTCAAAATATTTTTCGAAGTCCGTAGATATGTATGTGGAAATATTTGTCCAACTACATAAGTTGTAGTTTTACAACTATACGTCAGATAGCAGCAGCAGTAAACCAGAGCTATAATCGGTTAGCGACTCAGCGACTGCAACACAAGCCCATGCAACAACACATAAAGCAGACAAACGTTGCGCTACTGGCGCTGCCTGGTGGCTAGGCGCGGGCGGCCCGATTTGTTAACGTTTACATAACGGCGCCACTATAATAACCATTATTGGTATAGGTTACCCGGTGTGCAGTGAAAGGCTTAGGGTTCACATTTCGAGACTGTCAACACTTCCGTGTTCGATGATTTAAACGCTTATCGACTGTTCAAACAATTTTACACTCGTGTTGTAAACAAAACCAACCAATACAGGGATTTTTCCTAAATTATTAGGCCTATTTAATAAGATTCTTAAACATGAATTACTTTAATAATACAATTTAACTCATATTATAAAAATCATAATAATCATAAAAGGACAATTTGAATTTTTTATTAAACAGTAGACTATACATTTTGCTTGAAAATATTTTCTTTTGTAACAAAACGTTATGGTGAAATAAAGAAGAAAAATTAATTATAACTATTATCACTAAGCTAGAAGATTTGTGCTTGATTAATTAAAATTCTGATATTGTTTAAGGTCATTGACCTTAATTTGCATGCAAAACGGCCCACGTCTTCATCTCAGCCATTCATTAAAGTCACCGAGCGGCTGAGAATCTTAAACGCTGTCTCGGTCTAACGTGGAACATCTGATTTTGGAAATATTAGTAAATAAATCATCTGATGAGTTGGCTAACTAAAAAAAATGTACAAGCAATTAAAAGTTCGTAAAACTAAATTATTCATTTCATGCAATCATCACTAACAAGCAATTTATGTAGGAGGATCTTTGTTTTTTACCGTTATGATGAAATTTAACAACTCAATTAACTGATGTACGTTACTCTTTCTATTCAAGGTAATATATAATAAAATACGTTTTCAAAAACTATTTAATCAAGGTTCTGTTGAAACCTACCTATAATACATTTTCACCAACGAGGATGCTTTAATAATTTTCTTCGTTGTATTGGCCCTTTGATCTAACAAATAAATAATTTAACATTATTAGGAGGAGGGATAGGCATATTAGTTACTATAGTTATAACATTGGTAAATTGTTATTCTAGTGGTAGTTTGTAGTAGATGAAAAATAGTATACCTCTTTCAATGTGTTTTACTAATAAGGTGCTGGATCATTATATGAAAAAATGCAATACACCAATCTGTATAAATAAACTCGTGCAATATCTTGTTTCAATAATTTTTTGTAAATGTACTGGGTGGTCCAAAAATATTCATAATTTCACAGTGATTATTGTTCAGTATCCTTCTGACCTATCTTACAACAAGATCAACGTGTTTTTCGTCACATATGTCACATATGTCACATATGTGCATGTTTGAAATTAAGTGATATCCTTAAAGTTATATTGAAGTTTGTTTCGACAATAGTACCTTTTTATGGGCCAGATAGTTTAGACTCCGACACGACTCTGTCTGAGCCGATGGCCCTACGATTCCCCCTTGGATCAACACCATCAACAGCAAATTGTCACCCCAGGGATTCCCCCTTGTATCAACACCATCAACAGCACATTGTCACCCCTGGGATTCCCCCCTTGTATCATCACCATCAACAGCACATTGTCACCCCAGGGATTCCCCCTTGTATCAACACCATCAACAGCACATTGTCGCCCCTGGGATTCCCCCTTGGATCAACACCATCAACAGCACATTGTCACCCCAGGGATTCCCCCTTGTACCAAACACCATCAACAGCACATTGTCACCCCAGGGATTCCCCCTTGTATCAACACCATCAACAGCACATTGTCGCCCCAGGGATTCCCCCTTGTATCAACACCATCAACAGCACATTGTCACCCGAGGGATTCCCCTTGTATCAACACCATAAACAGCACATTGTCACCCCAGGGATTCCCAATTGTATCAACACCATAAACAGCACATTGTCGCCCGTGTGCCGCCGAAAGCCGCCGCGCTGTTTCCGGCTGCCCTGTGGCATTGTCGCTGGATCATGTCGTGATATTCAACTCTTGCCCAACTTCCGAGGCGACTTTTACTTTTATTTCACAAGCGGCCACTCGGCGCAGTCCGTATCCTTTCCCGCACGCGCCCATTGATACTATTGCCTTTTGTAGGCTACATGTTTATTGCTTAATTTACTTAAAAATCTATATTACTACACCATAAGGCTTTCGTTTGTTACCTCCCTTTTTCTCTCTACCTACTTAACCGATTTTTAAGATTGAGGTATCATGTTATAGCTTATGATCTAGCGCGTCTGTGAATGGTGATTGAAAAGGTCACTTCTTTTCGGGCTTAATCCCGCTTTAGATTTATTTCTCGAGAACGCTTTAAAATTTTGACCAATTTTCATTATAAGATTTTTAAATGTGAATTGTAACTTTACAGCTGATTCCCTATACGGATGAGTTTTTAAGACAAATCGTAAACAAACATTGATCGTCTATCACTGCATAATCAACATAAATATTGTTTGAAATTTATAGTATAATTCCTTGCAAATTGTACTTTAGGTGTTTCACAGAAACAGAAAGAAACATTACAACATACTCAATTAGTGCACAGGCCCCTTAGTTTTATTTATTTTTAATATGAAATACGAGCAACTTAATTTTTTTATTACAAAGTTAAACAACATGATTAGAAATCTAAATAATGTAAGAGCTGTAATATTGGATTGAGAATACAATTTAAAATTAATACCACCAATATTTTATAATATTTTTTTATTATAAAAATTATTACAAAATATTGGTGGTAGGCCTATTAATTTTAAATTGTATGATTAGAAATATTAATTCGAAAATCCAAACAAATCATTTTAAAACCATTTATTGTAAACACAAATTTTCTTAGAGTAATCTGTTGAGTATCGAAAATTCAACCAGTAGACTAATGTAGTTTTTATTATTTTTTTACGGCTTTCTTCAAAAGTGGTCGTTGGATAATCAAATATCAAAGGTGGGAGAGTTTGAATCTATTTTGTTCTTAAAACCAGGCTTTAACTAATGCAATTTTCTCTCTTACCTCAATTGTATGTAGGCCTATTTAGTTAATTGTTTGCATTCGGCCTCCCCATGGCATTTTAAGCAAGTTTTTTTTGTATTTTAAAATAATATTTTACTATAGTTTTTGTGAAAAGGAAAAATTAACATGAGCTGTTCATCTTTTTAAACATAACTTTTAACAACTAATTACTAAAGTAATTAAAGTAATGACTAATTAAAGTCATCAAAATAAACAGATAAAAAATGTGAAATATAAATTATAAAATTGTTTTACTACTACTGTACCAGAAAGTATGTAATAAATGCATTATAATGTTATTAAATAGATTGAACCATAAATATTATTGTTTAAAATGTAAAGGTGACAAAAGTTTTTGCTATTTTCTCTTCAAGTATTAATAGTTTTATCTATATTTTCTATACATGGTACAAGAATGCAGTTTGGACTTTTTGAGTTAGAATCGAACCCTCATCCAATGGCTCATTTTCTAGTCAAATAGAGTGGAACTAGTGGCATTTCTTTTCTTTTTAGTGTGTGCTGTGAAATAACACAATGCAAACATCTTTCACTACAAAAGTAGAACTATCTACGCAGTTGCGCTTCGGTAGTCTCTAAATTCGTTTAGAGAATTGATTCTCTTTGGATTTGTCTTCCGAAGCGTTAAAAATCTAATCTACTCTCACTGATTGTTCATGGTGAACCGTTCTATTTCCTCTGGTCCGTAGATTACCTTCTTTATGGTAGTAACTATCTCTCTGGAAGAAAATATTATATTTATTTATTTTGCCCCTTGACGTTTTGATTGCTACAAGTTATCTTGGAATAATTTCTACATCCCCAATCGTTTCAACAATTTTCTCGCCAAGAACGAAATCAATTCCATATGTTCATTCATTTGTTCTTACTACTTGATTTTCATCAGTTAACAGTATATAATTTTCAGAGTTTATGTGTGGCCATTATAAATTTGATATATTTATCAAAATATTATTAATTGTAATTGTAGTTTATATACTAAGTGTCTTGAATTTTTCTATTCACCCACAGTTATTTCGCATTAGGAATACAGTAATTTTACTTAAAAAGTTTATTCATACAAAAACGCATTTTAATTCGGATATTTTTTATTTACTTGGTTACAATAGTAGTGTGTTTTGGTTACTTCTGGACCGAAGTCGTGCCATCTGCCCGAGCAGCTGCTCGAGCAGCTGGCGCCAGCTGCTATGTGACATAGCTTCCGGTGGGGGTTAGAGTGTATATATGAGATGCTGTAGTTATATTTTATGCCATATAGGTCGGGGTGGAGATGGCGATAGTGTTGGCGTTAGGGTTGAAGTGAATTTGCGCATAAAATTAAAAGTTAGTTCAAAATTGAAATTCGTTGGTGTTAACGAAACTCTAACAGTTGAACAAAAATTAAGAGTTAGTTCAAAATTGAAATTCAAACTTAATATTGGAATCTGGAAAATATGTCAAGGTCATCCAGAGTAAGTTTTAAAAAATTCTATCCAACTATTAACTAGAAATAGTTTTAAGTTGAAGTAGTTGGTGATAGCGGGATAATTGATTCGTGCCATGGGAGAGGTGTTTATCGTATGAAAGTTGGCGATCGAATGAGAAATGCCGCCTAGGGAGAGGGCTTATAAAACGGCAACCTCCCCCCCAACACCCCTTCCCCCACTCCTTTAGACCAATAACCGGTTGCCGACACTATGTGGTGTAAATTGAACTAGACATGGCGGCCGCCATGGATAATTCTAACCTCAAATCTTAGCTCAGCTGAAGAGAATAGAGGAGCATGAAGTAGGAATTGTGGTGACAGCGCTTATATGAGGAATAGTAGGGGTAAAATAAAATAACATGTTGAATACAGTCGATAGGTGTAACAAGTTCAAAGTTGATTCG
>CM061531.1:269940058-270024135 GCA_030545055.2 Neoaliturus tenellus
AATGAAAGTACCACCTGCGATGGTACAAAGAGAATTTTTTGTCCCCGGGGCTTATTAATTCGAAGAAAAGGATGCCGATCTGTTTGGGAAATGGATTAGGACATGGGCTCACTAAAAAGAAAAAGCCAAAATTGTTAGGTTGTGTTGGACAATATTTAAAAGTCTTTTCCAAATTATTTTTCCAAATTTAGTCTTAACCCTCTTAAAGTAAGGGAGAGGGGTATTATACAAGTCAACTAATAAAAAAAAAAAAATACTTGACTTGTATAATACTTTAACCTGGCGGTGATGTAAAGTCACTGGGACAATCTCAAACCGTGTCCTTGAGGGTGAAGACTAAGTTACAAATAAATCATTAACAAATAAAAACTTACCTCCAAACACTTGTAGCTTGCTACAAGTGTTTGGAGGTAAAAATTTTTCAAAGTTTGAATGACCTTGACCCATATAAATTACTTACAACTAATGTTGTGTATCACGTGATACCCCCACTCTAACGCTCTTACTAAGCTTGTATGAGCCGTTCATTTGCTTCAGTCTGTTTCTGTGCTCCGTGGTAAACATGTCACGGTACAATTACAAAGGTGGTGACTTCTTGATAGATCAACACAATGCTTGGGAAGTGCTAAACCAGCATAGAATGGAAGTTGAGTATTGTATAAGACAAGACGGGTCTACATTTTATCTATGTATTATAAACAACCAAACTCATAAGTATGAACACTGGACAAAAATTAATTATAACAACATAGATGAGCTGTTTGCTTGGGTGTTTGAGGTGTGTAAAGTTATTGAAGAAACCAAAATAATGGGTGTGCTAAAGGTATGTAAAACTGATGACCGGGAAGACTAAGCAAAATTTCTTTTAACCCCCCCCCCCCCCCCAGTGTTATCCCCACCACTAAAAATGGGTATATATAGGAGTGGTGATCAACCGTCCTCTCATTCTGCTTTACACCGTTAAGCTGAACACCACCATGTCTGCTATGAACGTCCCAGCCTCTACCTCTGGCCCGGTCGCCTCCAACTCCAGCCCGAGCATTGGACCAATCCGATCGGGGCCTTCGTCAAGAAGTCGTGTCCGATTCTCCGGCTTTGGTCCTGTGAGGAAGGAGTTGCGGAGCAGCGGGGCGTCTCAACCAACCACGACGGATGCAGCAACTCAGACTCCACCAAACATCATCGAGTGGTACGACGAAGTGATAGAGCAAAGGGACAGAATGCTAGAGAATACTCGCAGGGAGCTACTTTATGTTAGGAGTAAATGGGAAAAACTGATTAAGAAGTGTGAAAGCCTGTTGGACAGTGATGATAGTGAGGATGAGAGTGGATAGGTGTGTGGGTAAAGACTTGGACTGGGACTTGTGTGTATGTATGAATGTGTGCGTGAATGTGAAATACAGAGCGGGGGATAGATCACTCTGTGGCAATGGACTAACATGCCACTTAGTGATCTATCCCCCGTTCTGGTAATGTTTTTGGATGGCCTTGACCCACTTTACCAAGGCTAGCTAGTACCCCCACCACTGATAAGTGTATATATACGGGTATTGATGTGCAGTTTGGTTATTCTGCTTTGTATCGCTTAGCTGAATACCTCACTTCAACATGGCTTCCAACTGCAAAACTTCTCAGGCTTCCTCTTCTTCTTCAAGAAGGCGTGCTGCCAACGTCCTGCCTGCTACTCGTGGACCTGCTCGACCATTCCACAGCATAACTGTTGCTCGGGCAAACGCCTGCAAAGCTCCAATGCTACGGACCTTGCTGGAGGTGAGCCAAGACGGGCAAGGCTTGCTCAGTCCTGGTCAACGGCAGGAGCAAGAAAGGCGTATGGCTTACTACAGGCTGCAGGGTGTAGTTCCCAGCTTGAAGTTAGGCGATCCGAGAGTAGCAAGCATCAACGAGGCAGCGGACTACATATCACACCTTCACAGTGTTTTAGAAGTAAAGGACCAACAAATTGAAAACTTAAAAGAACAATTGAAACAATTTAACTTTAATCCTGTGGAGTTTGTGGAAGCAGTGATGAGTGATAGTGATGATGAAGGAACTGAATATATATTGGGTATGTAATGAAAGACTTGGACAGGGACATGTGTGTGTGTGTGTGTGTGTGTGTAGAATACAGAGCGGGGGATAGACTACTTTGCGGCAATGGACTAGCATGCTGCTTAGTGGTCTATCCCCCGCTCAAAGGGTAGCATTGGATGACCTTGACCCACTTTACAGCAAGGACAACCGGTTAACTGGTATAAAAGAGGGGGGGTCTGTACATCCCGACTTCATTCTGCTTTGAACCTTCCAGTGGAACGCTAGAAAATGAGTGGATCACTGATCATTGGTAAGGAGTGGGAGTATGTAACCATAAACTATTTAAACTGTAAAGGGATGTTGAAGAAGGTGTATGATAACGTTAAAAGAATGGTTGTTGAAGAAGGTAGGGTAGTGATTGTAGCGTGGAAGAAGAAGCAGTATACAGGACAACAAGTGAGAGCAAGTGACTTTGGGGGGAATAGTGTGTTTCAAATTGGACGAGCGAACTTGGTTAATTTGGACATTGTGTTTTGGGACTTGGAAAGGTTAATTGAAAATAGTGGCAAACATGGGGAACTCTTAATTGGCAGGGAGGACAGAGTATATGAGTAAGTGTAAAAGACTGGGGGCTTATGTGTGTGTGTAAAGACTAGGACTTGTGTGGAATACAGAGCGGGGGATAGATCACTTTGCGGCAATGGACTAGCATGCTGCTTAGTGGTCTATCCCCGCTCAAAGGGTATTATTGGATGGCCTTGACCCATATAAAGGTAGAGGGGGAATGGGTAATAGGAGGGGGAAATTGGTATATATGTAGGACTGATGAATAAAGCATTTAGTCAAGCATTTGTCTAGACACTATCAACAACAATGGAGAGCTTCAGTGTTGAGTTCATCCTCTTGGAAGAAGACATCAACGAAGTGGTGGAACTTATAGAGGAGAAGACCAGCCAGGGCACATTGGAACTTGTGAATTGCGAACCGTTGGACAATGCCGCAATCGATAAGATTGCATATTTCATGATGCATTTGTATAACGAACAAACAACCAATATGGAGTTTGTGCAGTACCTTTATCAAAACCAAGTAAATGTGCGAGTGACAATTACTTGGTGGCAGTAATAATAAAGTGTAACATATGGATGTGGACTTGGATGTGGACTTGGACTTGAGTGTGGTCTGCGGAATAGAGCGGGGGATAGATCACTTTGCGGCAATGGACTAGCATGCTGCTTAGTGGTCTATCCCCCGCTCAAAGGGTATCTTTACGTGACCTTGACCCACATAAAATGTATAGTTGGTGGGGGTATAAAAAGGGCAAACCAATTGGATAGATACACCACTTTCATACCATGGCTCCACTTGACAACACCGTGTTCCATCGCAACAGAATTGTCTCTATTCTGGAGGTTATACCTCTAGAAATTATAGAAGTAGAGGACCAACTACCTGCGGTTGATCAAGAAGAGGAGGAGGAAGAGATAATGGATATTGAAACGGACTCTGACGAAGCTGGTTCAACGGACAATGAGGTGGACTTGCATGCCTACGAAACATTAGAGTCGTCATCTGAGTCGGAAATGGAATTCCAATTGGAAATCGAAGAAGAAGAAGAACAAGAACAAGACACTCCCCATCGTCCAATGGATAGGATGTTAGTTGCCAGAAGAATTATGTATTGTCATCGCTACCTATTCCGTGATGAGGATGATTCCGACTCTGATGGTGATGTTTCACCCTTGTAAAAAGTTTAAACAAAAAGTTAAAAAAGAATGTGAGCGGGGGATAGAGCACTTTGTAGTAAATGATGCTGCTTAGTGCTCTATCCCCCGCTCAAAATAATAATTCCAAATGACCTTGACCTACATAAACTTGCTCAAACAGACATCTTTGAAAAAACTTGTACAAATTATTGAATCTAGACCAAATATCATCAATTTATCAAGCCTACTGATAAATGTATTACAAACGGTTGTGTAAAGGCTAAATTTAGCACATAAGTGATAACCTGTTTCCATATGACGTCACTTTCCCACCTATCTGCCTCGGATATAAAGGGTCCCGGTGGAGTGCGCTGCTCATTATTGCGTGGACATTCACAGAGTGTGCATTCAAAGCCAAACTGTTTGAAATGGCTCTTTGCGACATTTGTGGGGAAATCTTTCAAGACGAAGATCTTTTCACCATACACAGAGAATTACATGAAGACGAAGATAGAAAAGAAGATATTACCATGGATGAAATAGACTTAGACTCAATTGACCGGTTTTGGAAGAGCACCAGAAGCAGATGGACTACTACGACAGCTATCTACAGCAAATGCAAAGAAGAAGACCTAGTGTGATTCAATTTGCTGGTGCTGGACCATCTACTGCTACAAGACCTATTGAAGAAGAGGACACCGAAGAAGAGGACACCGAAGAAGAGGATATGGAAGAAGAAGAACTGGAAGATGTAAGACAACTGCGCACCACAGCCTTGCCAGGACGAGTTGTAACACATTTCAAAATTAATAACGTTCAATTGGAATTGGAAACATTCATAACCCAGGCTAAGGAACTTGTTGGTCAAACGTTGAGGGAAGAATTACAAAGGCTAAATTTTATTAAATTTGGAATGGTGTTAGAGGCTATGTTTAACAATACTGATGGTGAAACAGCATTGAGAGCGTTCATTACCAAAAACCGAACCCTTACCTTCACCTCCAACATCGATGATATTATTGAAGAATGCTTGGAAGAACTTATAACAAAACTTCAAGAACATGAAGGAAGAGGATCTGGATGGACTTTGTCATCAATCGAAGGTATGGATGTAAGGGTTCACAAGCATGGATATGGTTTAAGGGGTAGTAGTTTTATCCCTTTACCAAAGAAAATCCAAAACACTAAATCGTGTAGGAATGTGCAAAATGAAGGTAATGAATGTTTTAAGTATGCAATGTTAACCAAGTATGTTAAAGATCATCCTGAAAGAGTTGGTAGAGAATATTACGAAAATGAACACCGCTACAACTTTCAAGGCCTCACCTACCCAGTTACATTGAAAGACATAGACAAATTTGAAAAGAAAAATCCTGGCGTTTCAGTGAATGTTTTTGGTCTGGATGATTCAAACAACGTTTATCCTTTGCGGGTAGTAAAGGTTGAGCAAAGAAACCACACGGACTTGCTATTGATAACTAAGGGTGAAATTTCCCATTATGTATGGATAAAGGACTTTGAAGCCTTAGTTGTAAAACAATTGACCAAAAGAGTAAATAGGATTACAGTTTGCAAGAGATGTTTCTGCTTTTCTTGGAAAGATTCAAGACGTGGAGGATTGGACTGGTTATTGGAACATAAAAGACTTTGCAACGAGAACTATGAAGTGAAGATTAGTCTGCCACCACCATCTCGAGCGTGTATCCAATTTAACAAGACAGTTCACCAATACCGAATTCCAATAGTGGTCTATGCAGATTTTGAATCAACGTTAGTACCACAGGAGCTGCCGGACGGCGAAGTGACTAGAAGAACAAAATATCAGTTGCATCAGCCCAACAGTTTTTGTTTACTAGTTAAATCAACCTTGTCTAAAAACCAATTGCAAGACTATGGTTTAACATCCACTCCAATACTCTACCGTGGTGAAGAAGCCGCTAAGTATTTTGTAGACCAACTGTACGATATTGCTGGAAAGGTTCAACGCTTGTTCGGTAATATTGTACCTATGGAACCTTTAAACCAAAATCAACAAGAAGAATACAACTTAGCGACAAGATGCTATTTATGCAAGAAGATGTTCAGTGAAGAAAATCCAAAAGTAAGAGATCACGATCACCTGACAGGGTTATACAGAGGAGCTGCTTGTAATTCATGCAATATAAATTACAAACTGCCAAACTTTATTCCTGTCGTTTTACACAATCTTAGCGGCTACGACTCCCACTTTATTATCCCGGAGTTAGGAAGAGATGACGGTAAAATTGATGTTCTTGCTACAACATTGGAAAAGTACATCAGCTTTTCAAAAACAGTAGGTAAAATTAAACTTCGCTTCGTAGACTCTTACAGATTTATGGCATCTAGTTTAGCCAAATTGTCAGAGAACCTAAGAAGAGAAGACCTAAAAGAAACCAGAAAAATTGTACCTGAAGATAAATTAGACCTAGTATTACGGAAAGGAGTGTTCCCCTACGATTACATAACTTCTACAGAAAAATTTGAAGAAACCAGTCTACCGCCGATTGAAGCCTTCAACAGCAAATTAAACGAAAGTGAAATCTCCGTTGAAGACTACAATCATGCATGTAATGTTTGGAACCAACTAAACATTCAAACCTTAGGGGAATATTCTGACTTTTATATAAAATTGGACGTAACTCTGCTGTGCGATGTGATGGAAGAATTCAGAAACACCTGCTTCTCCGCCTATGGACTGGACCCTCTACACTCGTACACATCTCCAGGATTAGCATGGCAAGCTATGCTAAAGTCAACCAACTGTCGACTGGAACTTCTAACGGATATTGATATGGTGCTCATGATGGAATCTGGTGTACGGGGCGGTTTGACACAAGCTGTAACACGTCATGTCAAAGCCAACAACAAGTACATCCCCGGCTTCGACGAGCAACAACCATCGGTCTACCTTGGCTATTTTGATGCAAACAACCTTTATGGTTGGGCAATGTCAAATCCGCTTCCCTACGCTGACTTCAAGTGGATCGACCCGGCCACCATCGGAGACATCTCACAGATTCCAAAGGATGGTCCAAAAGGCTATATTTTGGACTGTGATTTTGAATACCCGGAGCACCTTCATGACCATCACTACGACTTGCCTCTCCTAGCCAAGACTGAAGTTTCACCGACAGGAAGATGGCCAAAATTGATGATGACCTTGGAGAATAAGGATCGCTATGTGGCTCACTACTGGGTAGTTCAACAGGCTCTTGAATTGGGTCTACGTATAGTGAGAATTCATAGAGCAATTGAATTCACCCAGTCTTGTTGGTTGAAACCATATATTGATTCCAACACTGCAAGAAGAGCTGCAGCGACAACAGCATTTGAAAAGGACTTCTATAAATTAATGAACAATGCCATCTTTGGGAAGACCTTGGAGAACAAAAGAAAACACAAAAATGTAAAATTAGTGAGTGATCCTAGGAAATTGGAAAAATTAGTGCAAAAACCAAATTTCGGAACATCCATGATTATAAACGAAAATCTAGTCGCTGTCAGTATGAAGAAAACAACAATAGTCATGGACCGTCCGTTATACATAGGTATGTCGATTTTGGATATAAGTAAAACCCTGATGTATGATTTCCATTATAACAAAATGGTTAAACATTACGGAAGGGAAAACATTGGAGTCGCATACATGGATACGGACGCGTTTATCTACTGGATAAAGACTTTGGACATGTATGAAGACCTAAGGACTTTTCCATACAAAGAAGATTTCGATTTTTCTGACTATCCGAAAAACCATCCAAATTTTAATGAAAAATATAAAAAAGTAATTGGAAAATTCAAAGATGAAGCAAATGGAATGCTTTTAGAAGAAATAGTGGCGCTGATGGCGAAATTGTATTCATTTAAGATGTACCACGAGAACAACACACCGACAGTGAAGAAAGCAAAAGGAGTGAAGACATCTTATTTGAAAAAACACGTGACATTTGACCACTACAAGACTTGTTTGTTTGAAGATACTACGATATCAGCAACATTCAACAATATCCGAAGCTTTAAGCATCAAGTCTACAGTGTCACCGAAATTAAAAAAGCGTTGTCAGCTCGGGATGATAAAAGATACATTATGCCCGACAAAATCCACACTCTTCCTTTTGGCCACTACTCTCTAAACCCTATCAACTAGTAACCTATTCTTCGTCCTTCTACAACTACGACCTTATTCCTTTCTCCTTCCGTAAAAAAATGGGGAACACGGCAAGTCCAACGCCGTGTTCCCCATTTTTTTACACAAGTTTGGATGACCTTGACCCATATAAATGATGTGAATATTTAAAACAACATTCATTGTGATTATACATGTGATACAACAAACATTGAAACCTGCAATATGAAGGACTTAAAGCAACAAATTGTCAACGAACTTCATAAACCTGCAAGAAGAAAGTTTCCACGAAGAAATACGGTGATAAAAGGAATTAATGATTTATATCAAGCGGATTTAATCGAAATGATTCCTTATAGCAAACAAAATAAAGGATATAAATACATATTGACTGTTATTAACTGTTTTTCAAAAATGGTAGATGCTTTACCACTAAAAGATAAAAGTGGTAAAAGTGTTACAAAAGCAATGGAAACAGCTATACAAAGAGACAAACATACTATTAAACATTTACAAACAGATGATGGAAAAGAATATTTTAATAAGGAATTTGCAAATTTAATGAAAAAACACAATATAAACCATTATTCAACCAATTCAGAAGTAAAAGCCTCAATAATCGAAAGATTTAACAGAACTTTAAAAAGTGCAATGTATAAAATGTTTTCCAACAGAGGATCGCACATATGGATTGATATGTTACCAAAACTTATAAACGATTACAATAACAAATTTCATAGGACTATCGGGATGAAACCAAACCAAGTAACTAGTAAAAATGAAAACCTTGTATTAAAACGTATAAAAACGAATACTAAACCAAAAGTTGAAAAACTAAAGCCTAAAAAATTTAATGTGGGTGATAAAGTGCGAATAAGTAAATATAAAGGTGTATTCAGTAAAAGATACCTGCCAAATTGGACCAATGAGGTTTTTACTGTATTCAAAGTACAACCTACAGTACCTGAGACATATATTTTAAAAGATAATAAAGGACAATTGCTTGAAGGAGGGTTTTATGGACATGAAATGTTAAAATCAACAGTAGGCGATGTATATTTAGTTGAAAAGGTGTTGCAACGGAAAAAAGATAAGGTCAAAGTACGATGGTTAGGATTTAATAAGACGGAAGATTCTTGGATAGCTAAAAAGGATTTGATATAACCATAGAGAATCATTTTAGGTTGAACCATTACAAAGGATGGAGATAGTACCACAAAAAGAGAGTTTTACTATTAATAATATAGATGAACTCACAGTGGATAATTCAGAATTCAATAGTGGGAAGCATGGCAATTTGTTACCAAACACCGTTCGTTGTCTGGTTACCGGACCTTCCAACTGTGGAAAAACTAATGTAGTATTCAATTTGATTACAAACCCTAAAGGATTACGATTTAACAATCTATATGTATTTTCAAAATCACTACAACAACCAAAGTATCAATTATTGGAAAAAATACTGACTAATGTGCCTGAAGTTAAATATTTAAAGTTTAATGCAAGCGAGAGTGTCATGCAGCCACAAGAAGCTAAACCATTCTCCGTGTTTATATTCGACGATGTATCTTGTGAAAACCAAAACACAATAAGGAATTACTTCGCTATGGGTCGACATAACAACATAGATAGCATTTATATTGGCCAAACTTACAGCAAAATACCTAAACAACTCATTAGAGACAATGCAAACATGTTAATTGTATTTAAACAGGACGAAACCAACCTAAAACATATATATTTTGATCATGTAAATGCGGATATGACATTTGAACGATTTAAAGAGTTGTGTGGAAAGGCTTGGGCTGAAAAGTATGGGTTCCTAACAATTATGAAGGAACAACCGCTAAACAATGGTCGATACAGGATAGGATTTGATAAATTTATATTAATACATTAAACGTGGTATAACACATTCATTGTTGTACAACACGTCTTGCTACAAACATGGTTAACCAAGAAAAATTAGTAAAAGAAATAAAATCACTTAGTGATTCTATTCGGGCTAAAAACAGAGCATTGAAACTAGGTATTAGCGAGAGGGAGAAATTCCTTGAATCTACTTTTAAACCTATTACTGAACCCTTGAAACAATTAAACAAAAAATTTGCTAAACCTGTATTGGAAGGAGATGCGATTGCACCTATTACGAAGTTTGAAAGAGAAAATGTAAAGTCAGAAGATTTTAGTGATGAAGACCTGGAATCCTCTACGTATAGTGGTTTTACCGGTGGAGAACCCGAAGAGAGCTAGAATCACCGGGCTATAGTGGAATAAAAGATTTATATGAAGTAAAAGCCAAAAGAGGACATGAAGTTGTATCAACTGCTAGTGAAGAGGAAAAAGAAGAAGAGACAAGGGAAGGTCCGTCAAACATAAGCTTATTGGGTGAAAACATTCATAACAAAGGACCTTTAGGAAGGAAATACATGGTAAAAATGTTACTCGGAACAATTCCTAATAAGAATTACCATAGTTATGGAGCGAGATTAACAGAAGACGGTTTAATGATAGGTAATAGCCCGTTAAACGTTGACGAACATGATAATATTGTCATTGGTGATCAAAGGTATAAGGGCACAAAAGGATTATTTGAATTATTATTTGAAAATAAGCCTTCAGTATCGGTAGTGAAAGAAAAAGACATGGAAGCATATAAAAATATTTTGGAACAGACAAATGCATATAGGAGAAAGTATTTACCTGACCAGCCTCCTTTTAGATCTAAGTCTTTAAAATATAAAGAATTTGTATCCAAGTTAATACCAACTAGAAGACAAACAATGCCGTTAACACAAAGAAAACCTGTAAAACGAAGATTTATGGCATCCACTTTGGATGTAAGTGCTCAGGAACGAAGAAAAAGAAGTAAGTCCGTTACGGGTACAGGTTTAATGAAGAAACTATATAACACAAATGTGATTTATTACAATAATATCAATAAATTGGTGGATAGAATGAAACTAATACATGAAGCTAAAGAAGCGGGTCATACTGGATTGGAAAACGAATGGGTGGCTTTAGTGGATGAACTCCGAAACCGTGGGGTAATCTCATAAAAATGCGTTACTCCCTAGAATACTATTCAGTTGCACCATGAGTGTCGACAAGTTCGGACGTTACTCCTCGGATGGGTTATATTATGCCAATAGTTTAAAAAGAAGTGCTGGTTTACCACAAACACCTGATGGAGATTATGATATGAGTAATAAAAGGTTAAAAAACATAAAAGATCCTACGGATGAAAACGATGCAATAAATCTAAAAATATTAAAGGAAAAGATATCGCCAACATTAAAACTACAAAATAACACATATGACGCAGAAGATCATAGAATTATCAACGTTGGTAAACCAAATCAAAACGGTGATGCGATAAACAAAGGTTATTTGTCATCTGAATTAAAAAATACGTTAAAATTCAATGGGAAAACGTATAGTGCCAACAATAAACGTATATCCAACGTAGATGACCCTAAAGATGCAAAAGACAGCGTAAATAGACGCTATTTACATTCTTTGATACCTGAAAAGACAAAAGATGGATTTTCTTTTTATAAATTTGTTATTAACGATATAGGTTATCCAAAAAATGAAAATGATGCTGTAAATCTCAAATATATAAAAGATCATTGTGTCATACGTGATGTGGGAGTTATCGATTGTCTTGGCAATTGTTTGGCGAATGTAAAAGATGGTTCAGCACCATCTGATGGTGCAACAGTGGGTCAAATGAAAGAGACTTTAAAACAAGAAACAACTGGATTTGCAAAACGAGATGAAGTATTATCAAAGCAAGGGGATGACTTTATTCAAGGTAATGAAAAATTTCGTTTATTGACATACAAAAACGCTTATTGGGATTGCAGGCATGGAAGGTTATCAAATGTGTCATGGGGTCATGCAGATAGAGACGCGGCTGCCTTAGGACAAACAGTACATCTAGATCCAAATAATTACTATGCGTTTTTTATATGTAGTAATAAGAAATTAACAAACATGGCGCAAGGAAGAGAAGCAAATGATGCTGCAACTGTAGGACAGGCTATCACATTATCACAAATGGATAGCAAAGTGTATACTTGTAATAATAAACGTATAACAGACCTTAAAGACCCTGAACATGTGGATAATGCTGTCACTGTTAATTTTCTTGTAAAAGTTTTAGGAAATGCATTATTTGATGTATACAATCATATTGGTATTGGTTCAGGTCGTACTCCTTTGTTGGAATCTGAGAGAGGTACTTGGATTAAACGGGAAATTGTTCAAAACTATTTTATCAACCCTCGTACAAAAAAGTTTAGATCATCGGATTGGGGTGATTTTGATATTTAATAAAAGAACACAATAAACGACTTCATTTATGTCCAACTTGTCATAGAGGTAACACATAAGTTGTACATTGCGATTATAAAAGGACAATAATGACGTTCCAGTACATCAGTCCATATAGAGACACTGTAAGGAGAGGAGGTGGGATCACGTCCACAGCGGTTTCTCTGTTAAGTAAAGCTTTAAAACGAATTCCAGTAGGATCCATAGTAAATAGAGCAATAGACGCATTACCATACGAATTTCATATACCGGGAGGTTATCAGTATTGCGGACCAGGAACTAAATTGAAAAAACGACTGGAAAGAGGCGATCCTGGCATAAATAAGTTAGATCAGGCTTGTAAAGAACACGATATCGCATATTCCACGTTTGCCGATTCAAAAAATAGATCAATAGCTGACAAAAAGCTTGCGGACATAGCTTGGCAACGAGTAAAATCAAGTGACGCTAGCATAGCAGAAAAAGCAGCAGCTTTAGCAGTAACAGCAGGTATGAAGGCTAAAACAGCAGTAGGAGGTGGAAGAAGGAGGAGAAGGAGAGTAAAAAGGAGGTCAACCACAAGAAAACATGGAGGAAATATAAAAAGAAGACGACGATCTACAAGAAAAGGCAGGAAGAAGCCCACCGTGTGGTCAATGGTAAAAAACGGGGCAGGTCTTTACCTAAGACCTTATCGTGCATATTAAATGAAAGAAATCAATTGGTCATACCACATAAAGCATTAACCAATATTGAATTATTTAAATATATTTCCTGTTTAAAAATACCATTTTTCCGCGGTGTGTTTATGAAAGACAGTTTACCAAAGAAAATGTGGCAAAATGAGACTGGAATTGTAAATTTGGATAATACTGAAGGGCCTGGCACCCATTGGGTTTGTTATAAGAAACTAAATAACAATGTATATTATTTTGATAGTTTCGGTAATTTGCCACCACCAAAAGAACTTCAAAATTACTTTAAATCTGCTAAAAACATATATTATAACTATAAAAGAGAACAACCTGATAATACTTCAATATGCGGCCATTTATGTTTGGAATTTCTAGCTAAAAGTATCAGTCACTATTGAGATGTCTTCCTATACGGTATCATTAACAGGAAAATCGTCCACTTTACGAAGTATCCTTTTTCCAGCGTTACGCTTGCAAAAAGGAAGGTTTTGGGAGGCGGCACTATTGGATTTTACAACCTACAACTCTATCCCCAATGTTACGGAAGGTAAAAATAACGTATTGCATTATTATAAGGGAAAGGATGCCAGTGGAAAATTTACAGACTTACAAGAGTGCAGGTTACCCACAGGTTCTTATGAAATTGATCATATAAATGAATTTTTGCAAACTAAAATGGGAAAAGACAATATAACATTAAAAGGTAATAATAATACGATGAAAGCTGAAATTACTTCCAAATATTATGTAGATTTCACTCAACCAAACTCAATTGGTGATTTATTAGGATTTTCCAACGATGAGCCTGTTTTAGAACCAGATGTAACACATTCCGGTAAGAAAACAGTAACAATATTAAAAGTCAATAGTATAGACATAACTTGTAACATTATACAAGGTGCTTACAGGGATGGGGCTAACACCCACATCATACATACTTTTTACCCAAGTGTACCACCTGGATTTAAAATTGTTGAAAAGCCACAAAACCTGGTATATCTACCGTTGAACACCACTTTCATTTCAGACATCGTGTTGAGCGTATTGGATCAAGACGGTAACTTGGTAGACTTCAGAGAAGAGCCTATTACGATTAGATTACATTTAAAATCGACACTTTAATACAAAACCATGGGTTTAACATTTAAAAGCGAACAACCTACGGGAAACCGCATTAGTAGCTCTTCAGCTGTGGAGGAGTTAACACGCGAGAACATTCGTTTCTTAGAGAGAATTGGATTAAAATTAACCGAGTATGGATATACTGGATATAGCGCAGGGTCCAACATTCGACGAAACCCTATGGGAAAAAGAATATCACACCCACAACCCTTACACTTCATCGAAATTAAACAATAACGATGAAATCCGTATTCCCATACAAAATCAAGACATTTACACACTACCATGTGAAAGTTACTTGTATATTGAAGGACAAGTTACTAAAAAGGACGGTACTACTGTTGGTACAACAGTTCCATTTATAAATAATCCTATGGCTTTCCTATTTGATGAAATTAGATATGAAATATCAGGTGTAACAGTTGATTCCACTAAAAAAGTAGGTATTACGACAACTTTAAAAGGATTAACATCTATAACACCCAATGAAACCAATTTACTTAAACCTGCCGGATGGGTATTACCTACGATTGACACGATCACTCCAAATCCAAATGGATATTTTGATTTTCATATTCCATTACGTTTGCTGCTTGGTTTTGCTGAAGATTATAGGAAAATAATATTAAACGTTAAACAAGAATTAGTTTTGTTGAGATCTTCTAACGATAAAGACATTATTAAAGCTGCAGATGCTACTACAGATGCGACTTTAGAATGGAAATTAAAATTAGACAAAATTGTATGGAGAGTTCCACATGTTAAATTGGCTGACGAGCATAGAATGCTACTTTTAAGAAAATTAAAAGCCGATCGTGATATTGTTATTCCATTTAGAAGTTGGGAATTTCATGAGCATCCCAGTTTACCTACTACGGATCGACACACTTGGACTGTTAAAACATCGAATTATGTAGAACGAGCCAGGTATATTATATTTGGTTTACAAACAGGTAGAAGAGACGCCATTACTAAACATGCAGGACAATTTGATCATTGTGACTTGAAAAATATTAAAGTTTATTTAAATTCACAATTCTTTCCATACGACAATTTAAATGTGTCATTCACTAAGAAGAAATACAGTATATTGTACGATATGTACGCGAGATTCCAAAGTTCATATTACGGTAAAACAAATACACCTTTATTACCACCTGACAAATATTTCGATGCCTACCCAATAGTTGTAATCGATTGTTCTAAACAAAATGAATCAGTAAAGTCTTCAAGTGTGGATATAAAAATAGAAATGGAATTCAACGATGCTATACCGGCTAATACAACTGCATACTGTTTAATTCTACATGATAAAATCGTAACATACACACCTTTAACTGGAATTGTTAAAAATGTATTGTAAGAACCGGTTTTGTTTCATTCCGCGAGTATAAAAGCAGAGCGTACAGACCGCTCCTCATCAGTTTGTTGCCTACTGTTGTATGGGTAGCATCGTATTCAATATGGCTTCTCCTAGTGGTACACCTGAAAATGTGGTAGATATTGAGAAGGAGATATCTGAGTTTTTAGATCCTCAAGGTCACCAGGAAGGAGGTGAACAAAACGTTTGCGGACAACTTCACGCCAGTAATAATGTTGAAGAAAAAGGTAAAAGAAGAAAGACTATACAAAAGAGAAAAAGGGATATTGAAGATAATATTTCTCCAAACATATTGAGTGAGGTATTTTTGCGAATATTTTACCCAATCTCTTCCAGTTTGGATAAAAGTGTTTTAATCGGTGTTATGAAATCTACAGATTATTCCCCTACTGTAATTTTAACTCATGGACCCAAAATGATTTTGTTTACGGACAGTGCTTGGGAATCGTTTATGAAACATTTGCATCTACTAGAATGCTATTTAAGTAGTAACATGTTTGGAAGAAAGACAAGAGTAGGACTTTTGGATTCAAATGTGGAAATTGATATCATTAAACAACGTGGTGATCATCAGCTACGGTTTAGAGACACAACAAGACATGATAACAAAATTCAACTTAATCGAGAGGAGTTTTTCATTTTAACTTGTGCTACTGAACCTATAACAAGATACTTGAGACAACTGGTGTTTTCAAGTTCGATTATTAAAGATTATCTGGAAGACACTTTGGACAAACAACCGGACGCACCTATATTATACGGACCTGTGGATACTTCTATATTTAATAGAGTTCCTCATGAAGTACAGATGTGGAGACAATTGGAAAAGTACGCTCAACTACATAAGAAATCAGTAAAACAGGAAGAAGAGGAAGATGGAGGAGAAGAATCAAGTGTTAGTGATGAAAATGAAAATAAGGAAAATATAAAGATGGAAACTTAAATGACAATGGTTAGTTTTTAAAACAATAGCCAACATTTTGTGGGGTTAGGCCTATTGGGGACGGTGCCCACGTTAAATATACACCAACGCGCCAACAACTGTACGGCCTGGTATAAAAGTAGTACCTACCGTGGTGTGGAAATCAGTTGACCTCCTGACTTCGTAATGAGCAGACGTGTGACCTTCAAAATGGACAAGGGAGAAGAACAACAAGTAAAGTCCAAGCCTGGTATTATTGAGTTTCAAGCGTTTCGTGGTAATGATGATAGATTCATTATAAAAGAACTTGTGTTTTTGGACATGAATACAAGTGTTCCTTATTCGTTTTTATTTAAACCACCATGTTCTTATTCGTCTTTAACTAGTAAAGCCGCTACTACCAACAGATGGATTTCAAAACACTTCCATCATATCGATTGGTATGATGGATTTACAAGTTACACGGACTTGTATCACATTATGCATCACTTTTCAGACAAGTTTACCAATATTTACACAAAGGGGCTGGAAAAGAAAAGATGGATCGAAGGATTTACTCATGTTCCGGTTAATGATGTGGAATTGGATAAGAATTATCAATACATGCTGGAAACCATATGTATTTGTACAAAAAGCCCAGAACATGATAAAGATAGACATTGCGCTTTGAAAAATGCCTATAAACTCGCCTCTTACCTTCAAAGTGGGGAATTGGGGAGTGGTGGGGGTAACGGAGAGTATATAAGTGGGGAGCAGACAGGGACCTGGCATGAGTATTACTCGAGATTCCGAGACGACAACATCTCCGAGCAAGAAGACGATCTGTAACCTGACCATGGCATCTCACCAGTTCCTTCAGACTTTGGTCGAGCAGTTCAATGCTCACTCCAAGTCAACAATATTACCTGTAAAGAAGTGCTCGGAACTAAAAGACGAGAAGCACTACATAATCCATGCTATGAAGAAGATGGAGACTACAGTTGGGGAGGCCATCTGCTGCAGTCTCAGCGAGGCACCGTTTACTCCGGGGGATGAACCAAAGTTCCAGGTGTACCTGCCCAAGAGATTCGTCCATCTTCTACAAAACGAGGATCTTCGCTCTATTCAACCCGGGTGTCTATACCTGGTGTCCCACGGCTGCACGGGTAGCAATTCTACAGAGTTGACCATCCACATCGCTGACAAGCAGCAGTGTTAGATTTAAGTTTTAATGTTGTACATATGTTGTTGTTGTAATGTTTTATAAATAAACAAATCATAAAAGACAAAAAAATAAAAAAAACAAAAAATGCAACATATCAATATGTGACAGACTTCACGTATTGATATGTTGCATTTTTTTTAAACTTCGCGGGTGACCTTGACCTTTGACCTTTGCATTTCACAATTACCCCCACTACTGTAATTACCCCCACTACCGCACTAGGATTCAAACCTGCTTGAATGCGAAAAACGGTCAGTCTGTTGCCAACTAGCAAACGATGAGCACCTTGTACGAGCTTTGCATACAACGAGTTATAACTCACAAGGACTTGTTCCCAACATGTTTACAAGACAACATCCCACTAACAATAAAAGAAGATGTCAAACGCTACAGGAGGGAAAATACAGGGTATTCGGAATACTCCTGGTATAAGTTCCACGACGGGGAAAAGTTTTGTAGGCCTTGTGGCGAGGCCGCCGTCAGAGACCTTCGACGATTCGTACAGGATGGTGGTATAAAACAATTCGGATTTCTAGCGCCACTGTTTCGATTTGAAAATTACAAGGACACCTGCGCTATTTGTTCCATTCCATTGTATCGATGGAAAAAGTTTAGAACTGTTTAATTGGATTTTCTATACCCCCACCACTATTACCCCCACCACTTTTTCATGTACCTCCAAGCGCTGTGCCTCGGCTTCATTTCTACTCCAGCAGCCAACCTAGCAACATCAAGATGTCTCTGAACGTTAGTTGCGCAAGTTACGAGGAGGTGAGCATCAAGACTCAGCAGGAGCTAAACGACTTATACAAGGAGTTGCAGCTGATGGTGGCACGAGGCTACCGTATAAATGTGCAAGTTTACGCTTGCAATATACGGAACACCCGGCAGTCAAAGGAAGAGCCTGGACACTCCTCGACGGCTTCCTCACCAGCGTCCATGAAGACCGAGCCAGACAACTTGGACTACTTCAGCTGACTAGCAGTTGTATTTCTTGTCCTAACCATTGTAGAATATGTATATTTTTTCATTATATTAAAGAAGTAAAAGAGCAGAAACACCTATCTTGTTACTGACATATAAGCTCAGTAACAAGATAGGTTTTTTTAAAACACAATTTGGATGACCTTGAAACTTCCCCCTCCACTGCTTTGTTACCCCCACCACTTGACTATTGGTGTACATGGCAATTGGAAACCTCATTCCATCTTCAACAGCCACACCGACAACATCAACAATGGCAAACCTACCAACAGATGAAAGGTGTCCTCACGCATGTTGTGACTTCGTCCACGAGTTGGAGAAGAGGATGCAGGAGAGGGTGATAAGAAGAAAACAGATCCACTCAGAAAATATCATGATAGTCAACGGCTATCTTTTATTGTTCGGCCTTATTATGGTTGTACTTTTCATACTGTACGGCATAGTCACATGTGTCGGCAAGGTTGCAGAAGAAAACGCTCGCCACCATCAATTGGAAAGTTTCAATGTTACTTTGTAAGTTTTCCTTTTTTTAAAACTTCGTTTGGATGACCTTGAAAATTCCCCCACTACTCCACCACACCCCCCACCACTTCACCATGTTCCTGCATGAGCATCACATCAACCGTCATTCCTTGTCCGACAAGCAACCATGGCAGACAACAACACCATCAGCCAAGCTGACTCCACTACTGATGTCGGTACAAGTACGGGTTGGACACTGTCGGTCGATAGTGTACACTATTTGGAGTCAATTTGCGAACGTATGAAGGAAATACTGCGGGACAACCCTGGGATCATAATACAAATGAATTTAAATTATGATTGGTCCCAAGTTAGAATGCAAGGGGACGACAACAACGGTCAACAATCTCCACAATATTCGCCCATGTCCCCGATCTATCCTTACGGCGAGTCTGACGTCGATGAAGATGAGGCTGATGAAGATGCAGGGGACAACGAGGCTGAAGAGGAGTAAGCTTCATTCCTTTTTTTTAAAACCTAAATTGGATGACCTTGAGAATTCCCCCTCCACTATTTCCTTTTTTTTTAAAACCCAAATTAAATGACCTTGAAAATACCCCCTCCACGTACTTTTGGTTTACCCCCTCTACTTTTCAATACTGTTACCACAGTCTGTAGCTCACTTCATTCCTTGCTTAGCTATCATGGCGGACAGCACTCTTTCTCGAGTTGACTCCACTACGGATGAAGAATGGCCATTTTCCTGGAATGTTCATCTGCAAGACTCGGCAGAAGTGGATATGTTGCATGAGAAATTGGTGTATGTATTAAACGAAAACCCCAACATTGAATGTAGAATGACTATGGATTTCGATGCGACAGGGGTCCACACTCAACCTTCCACTTCCAGCCAGCCTGAACCTCAGCTACAGCCAAAGAACTTTACACATCTTTACACTCCAATACGGCCGGAGGATGTGGTTATCAGCGAGGCAGACTCTACTACAAGTTATATTGAACCAACGAATTGGAAGCTTGTTGTTGACACCTTACACAAGGTCGACTTAGTATGTGACAAATTAAAGGAATTGATGATGCAAGATCCTGGTCTTCGTTTTAAAATTGATTTGTTTTTCATCTGGGGAGCACCTGCACGGGGCTCTTCGTCTGACAGCTCTCTAAGTACAACGGATGAGGAGGAGGAGGAGGACGACTAGTTATCTTTTTTAAAACTCCGTTTGGATGGCCTTGACCTTTCCCCCTCCACTGAGTTTATTTAAGGTGCACTCTCAATGACTGCAGCATCATTTCATCGCGCACCTTCACCACAGCAACATGGAGAGTCAACTCAACTACTGTTGCGAACGGAAATGTTTTTCATGGCCGAATGACATTGATGTTGCGGATGGCCTGGCGTGTAGAAAATGTGAAGCTTTTGGTCAATGCATGTGTAAGTGCAAGTCTTGGAAGAAGCCGAAACCGGAGTTGAAGACATTCCATGTGTACCAGATGAGAGGGCATAAGTACACTTGTTGCCCTGAACGTTGCATTGAATTCACATTAAAACAGCTAACTGGCTGCAAATTGTGCAACAATCATTTTGCAGGTTTTTGCAAACATTATTTAGGAGCCTGTCAGTACAGATCAACTTGGCATACAGAAGCACTCACTATCAATGAAATCGCTATAGATACACAAGAGTAGTCTTTCTACTCTTTTCTTTTTTTAAAACTCCATTTGGATGACCTTGACCTTTCCCCCTCCACTCACCTTAGTTTATATAAGCTCCATTCCTGCTGGCCACGGCATCACTTCATCTTGCTCCCTCGCCAAAGCAACATCAAGTATGGAAACTAAGCGTGTCTCATGTTGCGAGCATAAGTGTTTAGAGATACAAGGCGTCGTCCATTGTGCAAAGAAGCTTTGGGAGGAAGAGACAGGGACAACCTATTGCTGCGAGGGCAAGTGTTTCCTACTACCAAGATGGCAAGTGGACGGGCTGGCCTGCCGGCAATGTGAATGCTTCGGATGTTGCAGGTGTAGATGCAAGAACCAACAGCTGCCACCACCGGTACTACAAACTTTCAAAATCTACAAATCCAACTACTTTTACACTTGTTGTCCGCAGCGGTGTATTAAATTTCATTTCTCCAATCTTACCAATTGTCGGAAGTGCTACGGACAACCTGATGGGTGGTGCACCTGTTTTCTGGACTCCTGCCGCTACAGATCGGATTGGTTTACAGATCCGTTGGAAATTGATGAGGTCGCCCAGGAAGCACAAGAGTAGTCTTTCTACTCTTCAACTTTTTTAAAACTCCATTTGGATGACCTTGAGATTTCCCCCTCCACTTCCCCATATACCTAGAGTACACAGAGCCTGACAGTCAGTCACTCGGTGGCTGTCGTGGGGTGCGCATCGGTGTCGGCGCTCCGTTGTTAGGTTTTCAAGGTCACAGTAATATCAAATTGTTGGTGTTGTGCTGGTTCAAGGTCACCTGAGGGATAACCGATTGCCCATTTAGGCAGGGTCATGTCAGAAACTCGAGTTTAACTTGGCACTTTTGCCGTTTCTCGTCGAAAATTCGCTCCAAGTGGTCAAGGTCACGGGGACTCTGACTGAAACTCGGAGCGTAGTGCGAGAAACGGCAAAAGTGCCAAAAAATTTTAAGTTTCGGCGTGACCTTGACCTCAGTGGCGTCGGTGACGTCATTTTGATGACGTAAGGGGTGATGACGTCATCAGCACGTCATTTCTGTGACGTCATGGGTGTGACGTCATAGAAATGACGTCATTAGTGATGACGTCATCGATGACGCAATCGATGACGTCATCCCTCAGGTGACCTTGAACTGGGCCAGCACCAACAATTTCACACTACTCACTTAAATTTATCTCGCCATCCACCGAAATTCCGCTACTGTATTCCGTGCCAAACACCTTATTACACCATAAGCACTGCTATCTCGTCGCTGTCCGCCATCAAACGCTCGTCAGGCCGGACCTTGGTCTTATCTCCGGATATCTACGGACCCCGGACCCTTGGAACGCCCGCCTTATGCAAGGCCGCAACGCCCACCTTATGAAACCGATCCCGATCGCTGTCCACAGACAACACAGCCTTTCACGCGACAATCAGTTTCCATGACTCGGACCACGCGACGACGTTGTGCAAACCTAATGGGACAATCGAGGCTATCTGGGCTAAACCGTTTACCGCCGAAACTCAGACAATGGGCTGCAAGAAAATAAACACTGAGAGTGGCACGGGTCAGAATGGAATCAGGGCAGTGTCAGAAGAAAGGTGGAATGGGGAAAGGGTTTGAGGGAAATTAGTGCTTTGAAGACTTACAATTCCAAAAAGATGTGAATAATTGATTGAGAATTATTTTTGTCTAAAGAGGTTAGCTATTACCTTAGATTCGAGTAAATCTTTTCGAAAATTACAAATCTAAAATGTTTTATCTCTTTCTAAAGTGTAGGATCCAGCCCACTACATGTATTTTAAATGTAGTTCTCAGTGATTCATTGATGGTTCAGTCCCTAAACAAAGTGTTAAAAGACACAGATTTTATTTTTGACACGTTGTTGATTAATTAATCTTGATCCAAATTACAATTCCTATGCATTTAAATTAATTGATTTAAACTTTTTATAGCTTTTTTAACTTTTTTATAGCTAAAAGACAGTACTGTAGCTGCTGACAGTAAACTACTAATACGTTGGTTTTTATGGGCTAAAATTACATTCCTTTAGTGGTAAAACAATAGAACAAAACCAAATTACTGATCGGTAGGATATTTTAGTGATACCCTTGACCAGCTTGTAGTTATGAGTTCACCTTATATGGACTCTTAGTGACATTTTATTTACAGTTGACCTTTTTCATTATATACAACTAAGGCTACGTTATGGTAGAAAATAATGGTAAAATAATAAATGTAGTTCATTTTGTGGAACCTAGTAATCTCATTTACAGGTTTATTTACAACAGGCATTACTTATCCCATGATCTCATCTTTAACCGTTGGAGACTTTAACGGTGCACGTTGAAGACGGATGCTTATAAATAATTGGTTTGTATCAGTTTTGCATTTTTTTCTCGGCATTTTGACTCTTCCTTGTGAGCATCCTCAGTGGAAAAATAAAAGTATGTATAGAGAAAAAAAAACATTCTTCCTTTTTTGGGCGGGGGCGTAACATGTTTGAAAGAATAATCACTAGGTTAAGTTTGGCAAATTTATGCTTAACCATAAAAATACTTCTAAAGTGTGCCAAAAGTTAGGTTAACAAAGCAATACACTTGATAAACTCTGTATAATTATTTGTAGAACATCCAGTATGAATAAAGGTTTATAATTGAGGATTGAAATTTAATTTATCTCATTTGTGAGAACTCGTGTAATTTTAATTCCAGCTTTTAATAACTTTGACTCAATAGGATCAGGATTGTTCCTGCTGGCAGCTCTCTTGTGTTAGCGTTCCGACCGATTTCACACTTACCCGTAGAGGTTCTTACATAACTAACTGGTTTGCATACAGATCCCTTGTTACACTTTAAAGAAAATTTAAGTTTTGAAATGTGTTAATTCTGGATAAAATATCTCCATAAATTTACCACCTGCAATCAATGGAATGAATTAACGTGTGAACAGAGCGAATAAGGTCAACTTGTAAAAGAATGACTTTCTCATTTGCCACAATTACGAGTACTGTACTAAAACAACTGTGATGAAAATTTACCAAGCAAATGCACTGTTCTCCATAAGTAATCAAAAAGAATTTTAAAAAAACATTAAGTTGCAACCAAGTTTAGGAATTATGGATATACATTTTGCTAATAGTTTTTCCTTATTAAGAACTTAATATTTTTCATTGTAAACTATGTTTATTATGAATTAAATAAATGTTTTGAATGTTTATCAATATTCCAAAATGTTGTCTTTTAAACCGGGGTTTTAGTCATTAAATTATGTTTTAATCTATTAAAGTACTTGTGTTTATTTAGTCTGTTATAAATAACAGAACTTCTGTTACTATTCTGTTATTCTGTTATTCTGACAGAACTTCTGTTGTTCTGTCATTATTTATGAAAATGAAACCTTTCCTCGATCAAAGACAGTTATTGAAGGACACTAACTCGTGCGAAGCTTAAAAACTTGGAAAATAATAAGTTTTTAAAAGTGGATACCGTATACAATATTCAAGGTACAACCTCTTATTTCCCGCCCCCATATGGCTAACATGTATACATGACATATACTCTGCAACATTATTGCCGCACTTGGCAACTTGCCGAATGTTGGCCCAAAGTGCACGGTATAGTGTGAGGGTGTTGCACGTGGGGGGGGGGGGGGGTTGGGAGAGGGGGAGGGGGCACGTACCCGGGTCACACTACACACTCTCTTCGTCCTGTAATTGCCATGTCGCTTTACATCATGTCTGTCTGGCCAACACATACCCGCACACATGTCCTCAATCTTAAATGCCAACCTCCTACATATGTGGGAATCGACTTTTTCAGAGCCTTTTGTTAATTTTTGTATTAACATCTCCAAATGAGAATATTATTTATGATTAATTTACAATCAGGCTGATATCGATATCTAAAAAATATGCATAGAATAGATGGACAAAACAAAGCGCTGCCGTAAATCACGACCTGAATTTACCACCGGTTGGATCTACAGCACACACTTTTCCTAAAGATTTAAAGCTAAAGAATAGTTTAAAAGCTTCTGGTAATAACATAAAGTCTCAATTGGCACCTCTAAAATATCATTTTATAATACAAAGAAAACTTCAAATTTTACAATAGGCACGAATTGTGTAGGCTAATATGGCACACTAATTGTTTGGTGCAAAATAGGGAAAACTTTTATGACAACTGTTGCACAGGTTATGGCAAT
Organism: Neoaliturus tenellus; assembly: GCA_030545055.2. NCBI lineage: Eukaryota > Metazoa > Arthropoda > Insecta > Hemiptera > Cicadellidae > Neoaliturus > Neoaliturus tenellus. The sequence continues at coordinate 269,964,939 of CM061531.1, forward strand.
TTTTAGAATTTTTTTTTAAATTCCATAAATTTTTTCTGAAATTATTTAAAAGAGATTAAAAACAAGCAATTAAATATTTTTAATTTTTAATTTGGCTTATCTGATTACGTAAAAACCCAAAAATACGTTTCTCACGTTATTTTCATAGGCATCAAACCTACACATGGGGTTTATGGGGAAAATTAAAAAATGCCAAACCTTGATACGATTTAGTTTGTACTTTCACTGGGAAGGAATTGTCCTATATTTGTTTGTTAACAACGCGACATAAGGCAGCAAACCTACATCTTCATTTCCACGGTGTTTATTCAAAAATTAAAAAATATATCTTGGAAATTTGGTGAGTAGGCTTACGCAGGTCTACTGCGACAGTTATATTATCCTTATTCACTCAGGTTTAACAATTAACGTTCAAAAGTTCACCTCAAACTGTTTAAAACTCCCTATAGGATAAAAATATTAACAATTAATTATATTTTCAACTCTATGTCATGTGTCAATATTATTCCAAAGTCCCTTGAGGTGGATATTGTTTGCTCTTATGTCAATAAAAAATGTATATCTTTCCACGTGTAAATTTTCGTTGGGAACCACGAGCTAATTAGTACAAATCCGAATAAAATTTTATTTTAACAACTTATAATGACTTTCCCGTTCCAGCTATACAGACCCAACCGCTCACGTGAAACATAAGCTGTATCCCACTCCGGAACCGACCTGAGCGCTCCGATTGCCACAATGGCCGCCGCCGCCGCTACCACAGTAAAACAAACCGCTAGCTCTTATCCGTAACGCCGCGTTGCCCAACTGATTTGGTTTATGACAAGTGCATATTTCAATATTGTTATCGGTTGCGGGAGGTGCGATAACGCGGCGGCGGTGGAGGCGGCGGTGGCGGTGGAGGCAGGGGCTCGCCGGTTTCTCTCAGTTTCTGTTGGTTGGCTGGGCTGTGACGTAATGTTCCGCTCCGACCGACCTGCGCTCTCGCGGAACAGTTGCTCAACACTTTCATAACACATCCCTCTCATCCGTCCCCTGTCCCGGGGTTGCATGTGTGTCGTCGACTATGTGTGCTGCAATTAATGTCTACCTTGAACCACACAGAAGAAGAGCGTGTAGTAGTTATAATCAATATTTCAATGGGCTCTCCTATTCATTTCTTAAAATAATAACTCGAAATCACCTTGCATTATAAATATTGTAGTGTTTATTTCTTTACAAAATTTTACAGACAGTTAGAGCATTTTTCTTCAATTTTACTAGAGTACAAGTACGTCACTAGAACGGTTGTTGTCATAATTTAAAGTTGTCATTTTATTCCCATGTTAACTGTCATACTTTGTAATTTTATTATAGTTATATTATAGTTAGATGAATTATATTATAGTAGATCTGTCCTGGATGTACTCAATTGAACATACATATTAATTAAAACACATACATAAAGTTATGTTCATAGTTTATTATTATTTAAATTATACATTACTTTTTATAAATTCTCAAACTTTGTTCATTTATTTGATTTGTTTCATTGTTTATATTTGTATCATTTAAAACTAGGGTTAAAAATTGATAATACTTTTACAACATTGTATATTTTATGATCTAATTTTTGCCAGGAGATAATTTTAGTACATATATTTCATGGCTAAAGGAAACCTATCTACCTGAAAGACGCTAGTATAACATCTTGAAAAAAATGACACAAAAAATCAATAAATCTTGACAAAGAAAACTTGGAATTTTATGTACACTATTTTCATGTTTTGAAAAAATTTTACAATGTGAAATTTTATTTAAATATTTTATAGTTTATTATTATTATTTTTATTTTTATCTCTAGGGGAACAATCAATTAAGACAGCTTGATTTAAACCGAACATAAATATTTCTATTTCCTGAGAAGGGAAGTAAAACAGTGGAAAAAGTTGTGTTTGATTTTTTAACCAGATTAATTGAGGTTTGAGCATGATTCTATTTTGGATTGAGGCCAATCCAATTTAACTGACACAGATGCCGGTTAAGCTGTTATAATAGTTAAATTACACCCTTACAAACTAAACATGGTTCATTAAACATCAAGATCATTCAATACTTGACTGGTTCGTGTGATACGTTAAACTCCTTAGATTTGACATTGAAATAACCTTTCTTCAGAAGATAGATAACTTGGCTTATTAACTGTTGGAAATACCCTTGAAGCAAACAACACTGGAAGTCTACTTCAACTGGTTACGTCGGGAACGATGAAAACGTGAATTAAAATCAAACTAGAAATGGTTGTTTACATTTTAGTCTGTACTACGGATATTGTAAACAAAATTTCAAATATAACACATTAAAAAACACACTAAACCATTATTTCAAATATAATTGGTTTTAAATCCTATAACAGTATATAGAGTATTTACTTATTATATTATAGCACTACCCGTTATAGAATTTTTAACAATACTAAAAATACTTAACAATAAAAATACTTAATTTTTTTATGAAATATTATTACTAACCGGAGTCTTTTACCATCAACTACATACTAAGTGGTTAAAGGTTTTAATTAAGACTTCAACAGTATTTTTCTAAATTTTATATTTGACTTATAACAACACTTTGGTTAGTTATGCATTCATTTCAAATCGTTGAATAGGATACATAGGATCAAGTTTATGGACATAATTACGCTATATCAGACATACAGTTACGTGCAGTTTGATTGTTATTCATATAGTGTCCATTAGTCAGGCAGTGTAACTGATGACTTGAATAATGCGAGTATCCGTTACTGAATGACATTGGAATAATAATTAATCAGGTGAAGGTCATGGTTTTGCAATTTAATATCAACACCAACTCGACTTTGCACATTTCCTTTAGGAAAGGGCTAAAGGGATAGAGCCTGCGCAGTCAAGTGGCCGTTGCGGTAACTACCGGAATACGTTTCGCATAGTTGCATGACCAAGCATTCTGAGGTCTCGCGGGTCAAAAATTCATCGTGCAGTGCTTCACCTGCTCTTATTTTTTGCCTTTATTTTAAGTCCAACAATTGTGAGAGGGGTTTAAATGAGAGACAAAGACTTGGGCTATTTGATTAGTTTTTTTATATTTTTATAGTTTGAACCCTTATTAAAATACGATGGTCTAAAGTTGCTCTAAAGTTGTTTAGCCCCCTAACCAACAAAGTTGACCATAAAAACTGTACCGAGACCTTTGTTCCTTCCTGTAATTATTGATTATAAATTAGCTTAGTTAATGTGCCAATGGTCGGTCATGTATGACATTACTAGTCTACTTCGTAGTATTTTAATTTAAGAATTCCCAGATGCATTGAATTTATGAATCTTTTTCAGTTGAAAAAATCCAATTACTTTTATAGCAAGTCCCTGTTAGTATACGTATAAAGTAGATGGGAGGGAAAGAAATATAAAAACACTCATAACACCTATGCTAATTACGTATTGGAAATGAGTCAAGAAAATATAATTTCAAAACACATTTAAATCTGAAGAACATTGGCTTCAATACTAAGATATCACGTTTTTCACTGTCAATGCTATACCCCAGTGTGAAACCATCAATAAACATAAAGTTTTTCCAAGCACACTTTCGTAGAACAATCAATTAATCGCTCTTCAAGGAAGTTTGTAACATCCAATTAAATTACTGATTTGTTACTCGTCTAGTTTTTGCCTGGAGACCTCGTCGACCTTATAAATACTCTGGACAAAAACTGGCACACGGTTACCGGTAGCACGGCCACTCCGCCTCCATAACTTGAGACCCGTTACTTTCTCTTATTGGGCTCAGTTACTTTCGTTGAGGGAAAGTCCCTGATTAGAATTGCGTGCAAACATCTAATCTGAACACTTCCGTGGTCTAGACCATTGTTGACGGATATCATCGCCAAACAACACGGGAACCCTTTACTCATTATCTGTCTGCAATCATCTACGAGGGAGTTGTCTGAAAATACAGTATGAGTTCCCCATGGTCACGTGACGGGGAAGTCGAGGATTTACCTATAAGAAGGCTCAATGACGAAATAAATATACAATTTTATGCGTCTGGCTCTATAGTAGATTATGCAATGTCAACAGCAAGTAAAACTTGAGACATTTTAGCCGCATTATAGTACTTTCTGATGAGGTGTTTTTGAAAAAATGAAAATGCACACAACTTAATAAAATTACAAACAACATAAAAAGGAAAATTATTTATAAAAGAAACATCGGAGGTAATTTACCTATTTTTGTACACATTTTTGATTTTCTTGTTTTATGTTTGAAGTACCAGGTTAACCGAGCCTTGCTCGTTGGTTTTATTCACTTTTGTTATAGTGTCAAGGTAAAAAAACAATTAAATTTCCACCAACAACCAACTATACCTCTTCACAGTTAACAGCTGTTTCAAAAAGTCTGCTTAACATTAATGTTTCTTTCTTTTTGTTTACATTTCGTTGTTATTTCGTTACCAAAATAACAACCCATAAGACAATTTTACAATTTTAAAACTTAATTTTAGACCAAATTCGATTTTTCCTGGGGTTAAGGCTATTTCTAAACTTACTTTTGGGCCAAAACACTCTTTAATGCAAACTTTAAGCAAAATCTAACAGCTAGATTTCGAGATCGTGGAACACACATCCCTTCAGATATTCCTCGTATTATAGTATAGGATTATGCTTAATATTAATGAACTTTCTCTTTTCAGATTCGGATGCAAGAGACAATATGTCGTACCTACTAACTGCCACGTGAAATTATTTCTTCAAGTTACCAGTGGAACTTTGTACCTGTATAACAGCTACATCTTTCTGCTTCTTCAGGTATGATAAGTATCAATTTACCCAATCATTTTGACTAAAAGTTTATCTTAATTGGTGAAACTTTAAAATGTTGGCATTGTCAATAATTAGGCCAAGTCACATATTTTTTATAGATATTCTTAATATAAGATACTGTTTTGGTAGGCCTCTACTGTAAGATTTGTGAGGTCAATTAAATGCAATCCCGTTTCTTGATAGCGGTCGTTGTCAAAATAATTAAATAACATTTATTTTGTCAGAGATGTGTATATTTTCTACTTTTGGGGTTATACTTTAAAAATTCGCCTGCGAAGACAAGCCAGTAAAATAAATAATCTCAGAGAAGTGTTTTAGTTTTGTGTGATAGAAATAACGAATGTCTAATAGTATTCAACGATCGCTAACAAAATTAAACAAATCAAATCACTATTAAGAATTGTAATGTCTCAATATGATTTAGGTAATAAAATAATAACGATGTATTATGTAAACACACTATAGGCTGATCAATACAGTCTGACAACACAAACACATGAAATTACCATCCAAAACAATATACCCAAAAAGTATCACGAACACTTGTAATGAATCACTCGCAACCTGTAGGCTACTGCACCACAGGAGCGGCGCGGCGCCAGAGACCCGAGTGGTCGGTCGAACAGGTGGCGTCCGTAATAGCGGCCGCTCCCAGTCCAAGATACCATTCCATTATAGGCCTGCCAGATCTCTGATTACCGCTCCAGTAATCAACGGTTACCTCCAGCAGCCACCGTGTGGCGCTGCGGTCACCGAGTATTCATTACTGGAGCCGAGATAACTGATGCTTTCCTGCAACCATTTGCCATTGCAACTGTTACATGTCAAAATCAGTGATGATAGGATTGTGTTTTTAAGCTTGGGCCTAAATTATTACAATGTATTTTATGGGATCTGAAATCCACTGAATTATCTTGGAAACACATATTTTAATTTTCAAGAAACATGTGCAAGTTATAGTATGATAATATAAATATTTTTTCGTCAGTAGATCTATGGATCTCCAGTGTTTGGGATATTAGAGCTGTTATTTCACAAACCTTATCCTATGTCATACTTTTGAAAACTCACATATTTTACACGTGATATAACTGTACAACTTTTAAATAAATTTCATTGGGATAGCATTGTAATGTATCTGAATACAACAATTTGACTATCAATGAAAGACTTTAAAAAAAGACAATTCAAATTTAATTATTAATTGCATTGATGCTTGCATTTATTGCAAGTCTCACTAAATTGGCACAACCACCGGTAAATACCGCAATCCTGATGTGATTTTTATGGTTCATTTTTTACAGATAAGCTTCGAGGAATATCGGCAATAAACGTTCGTTTTGCTTTGTCCCGGAGTCATTTACTTGGTTTAAAAACCAACTCAGTGACTCTGAACGTAAACGGTTTTTGCATTATTCTCACTGAAAAAGCAGTACCGCGTAATTGTAGTTCTTACACGTCGAAGTCGCGTCTGCATTCGTCCTCATATGTAATTTTAAGATGTAGTTTTCCAAGGGTATGTAGTACGACTATTTTTAGTTTATATGCGTTCTATGGTTAATGGGCTAAGACTAACCAATTACTTTCGTTGTTTAGATTTAATGTAAATAGCATTCGTTTTGAGCGTGAAATCGACGAGTTCAGATCAAAAAATTATATTACAAACATTGTAATTAAGTATGAAATCATGTAGAACGTAGAAAAAAGTTATTATTTAGAATGTTAAAGAATTGTTGAAAAAATCAATAGTATTAATTTTAGATTGTTTAATGCTTTTATAACAAAAGATTGGAAAATTTAAATTTAAATATTTAATTTGAATAAAAATTGCCGTATTTTAAAATTTTTATAAATTGAATAATTTTATGTTGTTAGATGTAAGAATTAAAATGGTAAAAACACTAAAAGTAAATTAAATATATTTAAAAAAAGTTATAAAATGGTTTTGAAAACCTTTCCCAACTAAACTTTACGAATGAAAGATGAAGCCATTACCCCATCAGCTAACTAATATAATCGTTATCGTTGTAAAGACACCCTGTCTTCTTTCGTAATCTTAATGGCGGCCGAAAACCGGAATGAAGGATGTTACAACAGCTCTATCGATGCGTAGACATGCTTTAGTGGGCTCGTTCGGCTGTGTAATGGCGGTCAATTGAGTAATATGAAAACCAATGCCGACCTAATAACAAGGTACGAGACAGCTACAATGTAACCGATGAAACGTGTTGATTTATTGAGGGTCTTCCACACCACACCACACGTGGGGCCCGACCCCTAGTGGTTGATATCAGAACACCGCATGGTAGGAGGGGCTATTTGTATGACACAGCTCTTATTATGTTTTCTTGTTTAGCTTAGACGTCCTCAAGATGTATTTATTTAAACTAGAGATCACCCACCGGTCAAAATTCTACCAAAATGTCAGTTGACCTTGACCGTCTAGATCGGGTCCTAAGAAAAATAACGAAAAGGAAAAGTTATAGTAAGATGCACGAAAATAGTCTGATGGAAATTTTAACAGCTGTGTCTCCCCTCACCCCCTTTCGCCCTGCAATGTTGTCATTTTTTGTTATATTTACCCTGTTCTCCTCATTTGCTATAATTTGTAATTACAACAGCTGTCTAATGATTCAATCAACTGCCGGTCTTTCATAAACTTAATATTGAAACTTTGAAAGCCTGTAAGCGCTGGGGACCGATGTGAGTTATAAATGGAATTCTGTTCAACAGGACACTACCTTTCAAACAATATGCTTGGATTTTCCTACGATGCACAAAAGCTGAGAAAAGAAAAATAATCATGCTTACCTATTAATATAGAATCATATAAAAAACGCTTGTGTTCGTGTTCTTTCATTTAATAAGTAATTGTCAGTACATGTATGCTTTCGCAGAATAAGAGGTATCGAAAATCCTAAACGTAACGAACGACATTTCTTTTTAATACACTGTAAATTATATTCTTGAAAAAAGTGTTCATAGTTGATTTTATTATTGTATTAGTTTTTTGAGCGTTTTAATTAGTTGGAACAATTTCGTACTATTCACGTTTGAGCTTACCAAGAATAAAGGAAAACTTTAAATTTGTACTTATTACTTATTACTATTGTCAACGAGTTGTAACACCTTTATACGAAAACTAAGAAATTAATTTGAATTTATTTAAGTCCCATGGGCTTACAGGAAAGCGATGTTGACGATATACTACTATAACGGATATACTGATGTTTATTGTGTGTAGTTAGCATGAAATATAATTTTAACTGTAAATTGTCCAAACTTTTGCTCTAGGTTTTTGTTCGGAAATGCAACTACATTGCCTCTGCCGTAAAATATTAGTATGTGTACTTGCATCATAACAGGGGGGCTACGAATCTATAGTCCAATGTCGCGTGTGTTCCACTTGCCCCACGGTTTCGGGCCCATCTCAAAACAGGACACTTGCCCCACGGGGTTAACAGTCAGAAAAAATGACCGCTAAGAACAGGACACTTGCCCCACCAGAAGAGAGGGCGGTACAGCCCCTCCCCCAACGGAATGCCAATAAATTGTATCATTGTATACATTAATTCTATCAACATTAATTAAAATTAAGTAACATTAATTAAATTAAAATTAGCTAAAAATTAGGTTCGCAACTTTATGAATAATAATTTTTTAAGCAAAACGCGATATCTGACCTAAACAACCACTTTCTCTCGAGAATTGTTTAAATTTACTACTTCTAATTTTGCCAGGCTCGTAAAATGTGATATTGTCTCTGATTTAAAGATATGAACATGTTTTTATTTGGTATGTTATGTTAGACCCTCTTTATTTTAGGTGCCTTACTAATAAATGACTAATCATTGACTAAGACTTTACTCTTAACAAGTCTTTCTGAGACTGTTGTGTTTATTTTCAGTATCTTATATCATAGTACAGAATATTTTTTAGGAATAGTGATCCATTAAAAAAACATTAAAATCATCCTTGTTGTTGTTATCGTACAACGAAGATTTCGATACATCATGAGAAGGTAATCTAATATAATTCTCGTGTGAATTTTAAATTAATTGCCTATTTTAAAATTAAATTTATGCAACACACTGTGTGCAATATTCCAAAGAGAAAAACTAGTGGATAGGAATCATTCATGCGTTCTTTACTAAAGATAACACCAAGCCGGAGAATACGATGACTCTGGGAGTAGTTTTTTACCATCACAACTCTCGTTCTCGCACCACCGAAAGAGGGCTACTTTTTAGTGGGACGCATGTAGTCATAATGTGAGTAAGCGAAGCAGGGGGCTACAATGCAATTCATACGGGACTGCGCTTTATGATGACGTCACCCAACAGAGCATTCATGCAACCACCAGCCAAGCCGGGTGAGGGAGAGAGAGAGCGAGAGAGGCGAGAGAGCAGCAGGCCGTTGGGGGAGGGGCTGTACCGCCCTCTCTTCTGGTGGGGCAAGTGTCCTGTTCTTAGTGGTCATTTTTTCTGACTGTTAACCCCGTGGGGCAAGTGTCCTGTTTTGAGATGGGCCCGAAACCGTGGGGCAAAATGGATACACCCCAATGTCAGCGAGTTCAAATATCTTTCAACACCTTCGTGATTTATCAACCCCCGATATTTTGACACAATGAAATTACCGGATCGTGCCATAATATCGTGAAAGAACATCCTCCGATATGACATTCCATGTTCACGTTCCTTGTCTCACGGCCGGGGAACATTACTGTTTGTTTCTCAGTCTCAGGTGAGGACCGGCGCTGTGTAGCAACTGCAGTGACCTCACGGCACTTTCACTCTCGTTCCCCGGCTTCTGGTCTGGTCGCCGTCTGGGACAATGGGCCTACTCACCTCGGCGATCGGGCAAATCGGTAAAATAGTTGACCGCAGGAGCGTAAACCACCGCCGATTTCATGGCACAGATATCGCCATAGATCACCACCGCTGACAGGCCAGCCAATCATCGTTTGTTGAAAGGTTCCTTTTTATGATCCATTTTGTAATACCGGAGTTGATTTCTTTGTCTACGCTTTGATTTTATATTGCTTTGGTTTATAGTCCGAGCTGTGAAACACGGCGATAAATAAATGCTACTACAAACATTATCATTTTAATTTACTGCCCACAGTTATTCAAATTTTTCAGCACTGTATTCAAATGTCGTACACGATAAATCAATGAAGAACTTTTTAAAAATGTATCGAAGTTTGATTATGAGCATACATCTACTATTTCTGCCCATACTGTTTTATGTCGGATCATTGTCTATATGCAAAGTAGAGGAGTATGGCAAAAATTATTGTCTCTAATCCATAGTTTAAATTGTGTTACAAAGTGTACAGTTTTGCAGATAAAATTAAATTTTCTCTTATTAATAAACTCATTGTAGAAAAATGTTTTTCATCGTACTGTATGTAAAACATCCAACGTGGCTTAAGGAACAGTCATAGAGGAACTTTAAATGAAAATAAGTACCCGGGGGCCGAGCATTTGATCGGTAAACTCAAACAGGGATAGTGCACTAATATGCTTAGTGACAAAAGGCTTATTTCTTGATCAAGACGAGCTCGTTCGCTCCGCTCACTCTCCTTCACGGCGAGGTCGACCGCTTCGCTCACTCACCTTTCAGACTGTTTTAATGTAGGCCTACGGGTGCTGCACTCCGATGTATATTTATTGGAAAACATTTTGAATCTCTAACTCTAATAAGTTACTTAACAGCTGTTTTCATAATACTTACTAATGATTTTGTTTTTAAATTCCAATGAAATTCCAAAATTGATTTGTTATTTTGTACTTTTACATCACTTTTATTTATCTAAAGATTCATAACGCGCTCTACGATTTAAAGTACGATTTTAACGGTTAATTGTTTTTTCATCACTCCGTATACGAAAGTGACAACTTGCCGTACAGCTGAGACCTTGGAAAGTAGTCATTTCCCAAACTGTCACCGTCAGCTGATTTTACTGACCTGTACGGAAAGTAATATTTGTAAACATTACTTTCCGTCCAAGGTAAACAAACTTTTCCGTACAGCAACAATCAGCTGGGTTTAAAACAAATTAAATTTTGAATTTCAGCTTTGTTTACTTTGTCCAATGGCAAAGAATTTACAAAAATAATCCTCCTTTAAAACTTCCACATTTATTAATAATTGCGTCGTGATGAAAAGTATCGTTCACAACTTTTCGGACACACAAGCGGAAATATACTATTATTATACAGCAGTACCACTTATAGTGGGGGGTGATGTTGTTCGCGTCCGCAGCATTCCATTAAAGTTGCACGTACTCCCCGGGTGGTGCTAAACGAACAACAACTTTGGCAGCTGAACTGTCACACACAGTGATCTCTCAGCTATGCCAGCTGCCAGACAAAATCCAAACGGCCCTTTCCAGTGCCAATTTACAAATTTAGGCTGTGTTTTAAATGTTTGTCATTTTAACGTAGAGGGTCTGAGCAAATCTAAAAGTGACTGCCTCAGCAAGGTGCTGCTGGAAAATGAGGTCGATGTCCTCGCACTGCAAGAAACACATGCAGAAGACTTAGAAAACAGTGCGAGGGGCAACATCCCAGGATATAAGCTTGTGGAAGAAATAGGTCACAGGGTCTACGGAGTGGCGACGTACGTTAGACAGGACATAGACGACGTATCAGTCTCCCACAAAAGTTGTGATAACAACACATTTGTTGTTGCTGTTAAGGTGTCTGCGACTACTATTGTAAATGTATACAAACCACCAAACACCCAGTGGTCAGACACAGTTCTCCCAACTTTTGAACATCCTGTGGTATATGTAGGTGACTTCAACAGTCATCATACCCAGTGGGGATACTCGTCCGATGATGACAACGGCACTCGTCTTTCAAGCTGGGCTGAAAATAACAACCTTTTCCTGGTATATAATGCCAAGGACCCACACACCTTCCATTCAGCCCGATGGCGTCGTGGGTACTCTCCAGACTTGTGCTTTTGCTCCTGTGAACCATCAGCAACACCCGTGCCTACTTCCAGGATGGTCCTTGGTGCATTCCCCCACTCTCAGCACAGGCCTGTAATAATATCAGTAGGAATGCAAATTCCTCTCGTAAGATCTTTTCCTCGGCCTAGGTGGAACTTTAATAAAGCTGAGTGGGAGGCCTTCTCATCAAGGCTTGATAGCGGCATCAGGTTCATCCCCTCTAAAATAAAAAACTATGATCGGTTCACTCGCCTTGTCCTGTCTTCCGCTAAGGCGACAATCCCAAGAGGTTTTAGAAAAGAATACATACCAGGATGGAGCAGAGAGTGCGAAGATCTTTACAGTGAGTTTACAGACACTGCTGACAGAGATGTAGCTGACCAACTCCTTAACTCTCTCGACAACTCCAGGAGAGAGAAGTGGGTGAAAACTGTTGAGAACCTGAACTTCACCAAAAGTAGTCGGAAAGCTTGGTCTCTGCTCAGGAAACTCTCCACTGGTAAATCAAGTGAAAAACACGATGCCTCACAGCCTAGCCCTCGTGAAATTGCAAAACGCCTCTCCGTACTTTCAAAACCTGTGCGTACGTCTGCAGACAGAAATATTAATTTCAAGCTTAATGAGATAAAGGAGAGTCGGCAAGCACCCTTGGAAGTCTCTAGACCCTTCACTTACGACGAGCTGGAAGTGGCGATTGATGCGATGCCAATTGGCAAAGCAGCAGGTTTGGATGACATTTTCCCGGAGTTTATAAAACACTCGGGTAACAAGGCTAGACAGTGGCTTCTGGAAGTTTTTAACACCACTTTGAAAACCGGCGACATGCCTGGGATATTTAGAAAATCCAAGATCATAGCTATCCTGAAGCCCGGAAAGGATCCAAAACTGCCTGAAAGTTATCGGCCTATAGCTCTTTTAAGTGTTTGTTATAAGCTGCTAGAGAGGTTGATTTATAACAGAATCCTCCCTATTCTCAATGCCAGCATCCCTGTCGAACAAGCTGGATTTAGGCCTGGTCGCAACTGTTGTGACCAGGTTTTAGCTCTGACTTCTTTCATTGAGGACGGGTTTGAGCGAAGACTGAAAACCTCTGTGGCTTTTTTAGATCTGACTGCAGCATATGACACTGTCTGGAGAAAAGGCCTCCTAGTTAAATTTTACGACCTTATTCCTTGCCCTTTCTTGTTGCGTCTCCTCAACTCAATGCTCTCCAATAGGATGATAAAAGTATATCTGGGACGCAGAGAAAGTACGTTTAGGCAACTAAAGGATGGCCTGCCACAAGGGTCAGTGCTTGCCCCACTGCTCTTTAATGTGTATACTGCCGACATTCCTGTAACTCGGTCCTTAAAGTTTATATATGCAGATGATATTGCATTGGCATATCAACACCAGCATTTTCGACAAGCTGAGGAAACACTAACAAATGACCTCACGACCCTCGGTGAATATTTTGAAGCCTGGAAGCTAAATCCAAACCCAACAAAAACTGAGGTTGCTTGCTTCCACTTGAATAATAGACTGGCCAACCAAAAGCTTAAAATCGTATTCAACGGTGTTGAGTTGAAACATAATGACCACCCACAGTATCTGGGAGTCACTTTAGATCGGTCTCTCACGTTTAAAAGCCACTTACAAAAAAACGGCAGCTAAGGTGAGAACCAGGACTAACATTGTCCATCACCTTGCTGGCTCCACATGGGGAGCTAACGCACAAGTTCTGCGAACAACTGCTCTATCATTGGTATATTCAACTGCTGAGTACTGTGCTCCCGTGTGGTTAAATAGTGTGCATGTTAGAGAGATCGACGTCCAGCTAAACAGGACCATGAGAGCCATTAGTGGTACACTCATGGCAACTCCTGTACCCTGGCTCCCGGTGCTGTGTAATATCGCTCCTCCTGAAATAAGACGAAGGGATGCACTCATTAGGGAATACACAAAGATCTTATCTGCTCCACAGCTGCCCATCCATGATTACCTACCCCAGAATGCGGGCCGATTGAGGTCCCGAAAACCACCTCTACGAACAGCCTCCCAGTTGATGGACTCGAACTTCACCATCCATACAAACTGGACTTCCTCCTGGGACGCTTTTCAAGGTCGGAACCACTTCTTGATAGATGACCCGACCGTAGCGGTAGGTGGTATGAATCTCCCTCGGAAGCAGTGGACTATACTCAATCGTTTCCGCACTGGAGTGGGAAGATGTAATTATTGGAAGCACAAATGGGGAATGACACAAGACCAGTCATGCGACTGCGGAGCAGAGTATCAAACTATGGAACACATAGTCGAAGAGTGCCCACTGAGTGCCTTCCCCGAAGGATTGGCCGGTCTGCATAGCTCAAGTGAAGCTGGGCTGCAATGGCTTAGCGCCCTGGATTTAGCTCTATAAAGAGAGATCTAATTTTTTTGATTTTATTTTGATGTTTAGATTTTTACTTATACTGACTCAGGTGCTCTGCACCGCAGAATTTATTTTATTATTCTTAAACCATGGTGGCTGGCTGAATGAGCCATACGATATATATATATACCACTTATAGTAAGATGCACGAAAATAGTCCGATGGAAATTTTAACAGCTGTGTCCCCCCTCACCCCCTCTCGCCCTGCAATGTTGTCATTTGTGGTTACGTTAATCATGTGTAATACAGTAAAACAATGTGTTTCAGAATAAATTTGGCAACAATGTATCGACTCTCATCGGACTACTTTCGTGAATTTTACTATAATTTTGTAACTGGCAGCCATGCAAAATCAAGCTTTAAAATTTAAACATGTGGTGTGCACTTTGGCAGTTGAGTCAGCTGTTTTCATTATTTATTTGGTTCGATTTTTAACTCCATAAGACCAATGTTAAAATTTTTATCTTAAATTTAAGATTATAAAGAAATAATATTTTTCCTAGTATATAGACCTGTATTTATACTATTTTTATTCCAGAACTAAGTTATTTGCAAGCTTTGGAGAAAATCGTTTGAGCCGTTTTTGAGATCCGTGTGAAAACATACATACATCATAGGCCTACATACAAATATACTTTACTCGTACAGTATTAAAGTATAGGATTTGACTTAAACTTCAAAACAAATCTAGAACTACGGTAATCGTTATTTTCTTGAACCATTTATTTGGAGGCACTCGCACATTCAACACCCTCTTGAACTTTCCGACAGCACGACCATTAGCTTTGCGAAATGTCGATCGATTCCACCTTCGCGCACTCCGCGCGGCGGCACGCCCAGCCGCAAGCCGGGAATCGGAATCGCACGTTTGGAACCGTTGTTGCGGCGCCGCCAAGGACGCCAGGGCGTGGTCCCGCGGCCTCGTGTTGCCGTGTCCCGTGGCCGCTACACGCCGTACAACAACACGCCGTACAACAACACGCCGTACAGCAACACGCCGTGCAACAACACGCCGTACAGCAACACGCCGTGCAACAACACGCCGTACAGCAACACGCCGTACAGCAACACGCCATACAACAACACGCCGTGCAACAACACGCCGTACAGCAACACGCCGTACAGCAACACGCCGTACAACCACACGCCATACAACAACACGCCGTGCAACAACACGCCGTACAGCAACATGCCGTACAGCAACACGCCATACAACAAACACGAAACACTACTGTCCAACATTGTAGATACCTATACAGCGGCAAGTAGGTCTATACACAGCATAGCCATTTACAGCTGAAGCTGAGATAACTGACTATGAAGAAACACCACTATTTTGGAGCGGTGGGTTACTTTGCTTTCTTGATCGAAACCAAAGTTGCAAAACCCCATCGGAAAAGTTGCAAAACTACTAGGTGGTCGTTATTGATTTCAAATGCCATTGATTACCATTAAAGCATTTGGAGATTATTGAAGGAGACGTTTTTAACAATTCCTTTGAGACTTGGTCTGCCAAGAATTGTCAACTTAGTTATGCGAATAATGATAAACATTAATGCACATAAGCATACTTAATCGCCTTTCTTCAACAATTTTCATTTTTATCTTACCTACTTAACGTAAAAACTTATCATCTTGGAAACAAATAGATCAAAGAAAAACTGGCAGAAGTTTTGCCATCGAAAATGAAACGCTTAATCACAGTGAAGCATTTTAAGATGTCTGCAAACATGGTACACAATGGTTGATTATACATTTAACATTATCATAGCATTTTAATATCATGCATTATCTCCCCTAAAATCCAATGAATTCTCATTCCTCAATGCTATAGAAATACAGTATCCTAATGGTGTATGAAAGTTTTCAGAAAATAATACTGGTTGTTTCGGTAACTTCAAATGAATTATTTCCAGTACATCCGTTATCTCCTAAAAAGCCACAGTTTTTTTATACATGCATCAATTTACACTAAATTATACAGAAAAATTCTACCAAATTGATTTAGATTTTTTAGTCTGTGTCCATTCCAATTTATTCAAGAATCTGTAGTTTCTTCCCTTCTATTTGCCCGCCCGACTGCACTTTAGTGCGTGGAACTATGCGTTGCTCAACCCCCCCAAATTTCCCGCTATGACTGACCTCATGTCGTGTCGGTGCTAGCTGGGCTGTGACCGCCGGACCCTGACAACCCCAGGTCCTAGGTCACGTTGCCCAAGCAACACACTTGACAACCCAACCTTAGCAGCCTTGGAGTCACGTCCCCTCAGTGCAGGGTACAGTCGTCGCCGATGACTGTGGTTTTACATGCCACTGGTAGCACCTTGTTGTGGAAGGGGAGAAAAAAGAGTAATTTTTCATAGCACATTGTTGGGGAGAAGAAAAGGGTAATTTTCAAAACGAACCTCCACAGCCAGATTTAGACATGGACTTTAAATGTGATCCTTGATAAAACTTATTTGGTACAGAAAACTATCTACGGATTTTACCTTTCAAAATAAATATATTGTGAAACCATAAGGGTGGTAATATGCATTAATATTTTATTCATATTTCATATGTTATTATTAGCATAAAACATATCCTCTAAAAGCAGTCTTAAATTGTTGATGAGAAAGGGAAGAGCTATATTCAAAGTTTAACTGAAGGAGATATCAGTACTCTTTTTGAGTTTTAATTGAGCCATTTAAGGAAACAAGCGGATAATTTTCAAGTCGTAAAAATGAGCGAACAATTCAAATTAATTATTTTCTCTCTGTCATGTACCTACCTTTATAAAATTAACTATTACAGAACTTGATAAATGTTATAAATATCTATAGACTCTTCTATGGTTTTTAACTTGACAACATTCAGTAAGGTCTACCATGGAACTTACTGCTAATCTTTCCTTCGCAACACCTTACCTGAAAAAATGTAAAATATTATTTGTAGGCTAACATTTCAGAAACATGTGTCTAATATTTCCAATTACATATATCTTCCTATTGTGATGGTTTAGTAGTTAATCCCATAACGTCAGTAGCCCTACGTCCCAACGTCCCCTCAGGAGTCCCAGTGTGGGATGGTGGACGCCGCGACTGCCTGCCGCTACTTCCCGACGTGGTCGCGATGATGGATGGGATGGCGGAACGTGGCGATGATGCGGCATTGACTCGGCTGTCGTGAGTGACCGCAAGGTCCTCCCAGGGACGGCTCCGCTGATTCGTGGATTATAATGTTTCGGTGGTCATTAAACGATAAAAGGGCTGCTGCAAATTGAATGTCTGAAAGGAAGAGGCTGGATTCATTGCATAAGGAAGTCATCAACAGTTTTGATGTTCGGTTTGGAACTTTGTGATGTTCGTTCAAGGGCATGATAGTTTTGTAATTTCAAACAATTTGGGGGGTATTAGCAGGAATTAATTGTTAACCACAATAGATTTCTACCTGAAAAGATGATTCATACAACATTGTCTCTATAGTATAGAAAAATTGATTCTTAACTACTGTACACTTATGATTTTTCTTCAACCGCGTAAGCGATGACCGAGCATTTGTGCCGAACTTGTTAAGAGAACACTTACCGGCTATATGATTTACATTCTAAAAGGTTATCAACGAACAAACAAAATTTGGGAAGAACTTTGTTCGGCGAACATGTACGGCCAGTGCGGACCAGGCTTGATTTTATATTGCTTATTTTCTCGTACAGTTTACGGAGATAGGTAGGCCTACACAAGAACTTCAGCAGTGATTTAAAATATCAACAAAGAGAATATAATAGAATCTAGTTAATTTTATCTTTTGAAAATAATTGGATGACTTGCAATATTTGCATAAAATTTCCCTAAATTGTAAAGTTTTAATATGATTAATTATTCTTTCAGACAAACTCTCTGTTAAGTTTTTAGAGGTTCAAATGTTAACCATAGTCGCAATACTCAACAGTCCCATGTCACACAAAACTGTGATGATTTCAATTTTGTTGCTCTACACAACGAGCAAGTTATGTACAATAGTAGTGAAGAAAGTTGTTCTAACATAGTTAATTTTATAATAGATTCTGGCGCGACAGAGAATTTAGTGAAAGAGGAATTTGAAAATTCAATGCATCATGTAGAAAAGTTAGAAAGTCAAGTTTACATAAAAATAGCTAATGGTGAGGTATTAAAATCAAATAAGAAAGGGATATTGACTGTAAATTGTGATGGGAAAACAGTAAATATAGAAGCTCTTATTGTTCCTGGAATTTTCCAGAATATCCTATCCGTTAAAAAGTTAACTCAGAAAAATTTCAAAGTAATTTTTGAAAGTACTGGTGTAAAGATATGTGACAGTAACAATTGTACTATTTTTCATTGTGAGTTGAAAAATGGTTTGTATTGGTTTAAAGGACACTTAAAATTTGATGAATGTTTACATTCTGAGAAGTTTAGTGACAATCAAACTAATTTATGGCATCAGAGATTAAGGCACCTGAATAGGAAGGGCCTGAATATAATGAAACTACCAGTTTCACATGAAATGTGCGAATCATGCATGAAAAGCAAATTAACTAGAAAACCATTCAAGTCGCATAAGGGACCTAGAAGTCACAGAAATGGTGAGCTAATTCATTCAGATGTTGCAGGACCAGTTACGCCAACATCAAATGAAGGTTTTAAGTATTTCCGGACGATAACAGATGATTATTCGCATTTTGTTAAGGTTGACTTACTAAAACAAAAGTCAGAAGCCTCAGAAAATATAAAAAACTATATAAGGGAGTTGAATACACAGACTGGACTAAAAGTTGCAAGAATTCGTTGTGATAATGGTGGTGAATATTCATCAAATGACTTTAAACTATTTTGTCAAAACAAAGGAATAAGAATCGAATACACAAGACCATATTCACCCCAGCAAAATGGTGTATCTGAAAGATTAAATCGAACGCTATATAATAAAGCAAGAACAATGATGACTGAATCAGAACTTCCAAGGCATTTATGGTGTGAAGCTATAATGTGTGCTGCATATCAGCTAAATAGGTTATTGATAGCTCCGCAGCAATCAATAATCAAGCTCCTGCCAAGATATGGTTTGGAAAACTGGATATCAGTAAACTTAGAGTATTTGGATCCAAAGCATGGGTAGTAAAATTGCTAAGAGATACCAAACTACAAGAGAGAGCGATTGAAGTAAGAATGGTTGGTTATGGAAGAAACGGTTACAGACTCTGGAATCCCAAAACGGATGAGATAATTATTTCAAGAGATGTTGAATTTGACAAAACTCAATTCAAATTTGTAAAATTTGAGAGCAAAAATGAAAATGAAAAACCAGATGTAATACTTTACAAAGAAGAAAGAGTTGAAATTGTTGAAGAAGGGAGAAATGAAAGTGATGAACAAGAGAGGAGTGAAAGCCATGAACAAGAAAGTGACCAGAGAGCACAATCTGGAAGAGGTCATAGAACATTGAAAAAACCTCAACACCTCGATGATTATGAACTTTATTCAGTATTTTGTTTGGTGGCAGAAAACGACCCACAAACGTATGAAGAAGCAATTAGCAGAGATGAAGGATGGAAAAACGCAATTGAAAATGAGTTAAATGCACATGAGAAAATGAATACATGGAATTTAGCAACTTTACCAAAAGGCAAGAAGGCAATTGATGCAAAATGGATATTCAAAACTAAAGAAGACGGAACCAAAAAGGCTCGTTTGGTTGCAAAAGGTTTTCAAGAGGACAATAATTTTAGAAACAATTATTCTCCTGTGGCAAGACTGACAACAATACGACTTTTACTTGCACATTCAGTAGAAAAGAACTGGAATGTAAAGCAACTTGATGTACCAACAGCATTTTTAAATAGTGAGTTGGATTATGAAGTCTATTTGAAGATACCAAAAGGAGTTAAGACAGAAAATGATGGAGAGAACAAAGTCTTAAAAATGAATAGAGGATTATATGGATTAAAAGCAAGTCCAAGGTGTTGGAATACAAGATTCAACAAATTTGCCGAAAGTAATGGACTAAAGAGATCTGCAAATGATTTTTGTTTCTATACTGGAAAGGATGTATGATTAGTTGTCTTTGTTGATGATATTCTTGTAACAGGAAAAGAAGAGGAAGTAACAAAACTAATTACTCGTTTGAAAGCTGAATTTAATGCCAAGTACTTAGGAGAAGTGAATAAATTTCTTGGAATGGGAATATCAAAAGAAGGAAATGATATGAAGATAACACAGAAGAGACAAATAAATAAGATGTTAGAGAAGTTTAACATGAAAGAATGTAATGGAACATCTACTCCAATGACAAAGGGATTTCAAGTAAATGTAAATAAGGAAGATATTAATGTACCTTATAGAGAACTAATAGGAAGTTTAATGTTTGTGAGTACTACCTCAAGACCATATATAGCTTATGCTACAAGCTATTTAAGTCAATTTCTAGACAAACCAAAACAAGCTGCATGGAAAGAAGCCAAGAGAGTATTGAGATATTTAAAAGCAACTCAGGATTTGGGACTTAGAGGCGGTTTGAGAGCTCGCGCCTAGGTAGTCCGGGAATATCTCTAAGCGCGGGTTAACTTAGTCAGGAGTAAAAAATTGGGTTCGAGAGCTCGCGCGTAACTTCTTATTCTCGGGTTTATCCTTGTTCGAGCGCAACTCTAGCCGCCGGTCGAAGGACGGGGAATCGTAGGGAAATTGTGTCGGAGTGTTGGCAACGGGCCAGCTGTGACCCGGCGCTCGGCTGTCTACCTGGCTACTTCGGCCTTTTGCCTCGAAAAAAAAATATTTATATAGATATATATATATATATATATATATATATATATATATATATATATATAAACCTCTATTTTACAAGAATATCTACAGGTGAGAGTTAATGTTCAATACCAAATAAACTACAATCAACGTAAACGACTTTCATGAAGATTTGTTTATTGAAACAAAGTACCATTAGAATAAAATTTATAAAAATTATTTAGTTCTGTATACATAATTTTACCTTCCACTACAGTAAATGCGTACGTCGTTCTTGGGTTGGCTGTTAGGAACACTATATACTGGATGTAGTTCACCACGTAAAAAATGACCCAAAAAATCTCAACTGCCTGGCTTTTATCGAATTGTAGTGTTCCAAAATCAAAATGTTGGCAAATAAAAAAAAATGAAATATTTACAGTATATATTTTTAGAAGGGAATATCTCCGTAACCATAAGTCCTAGATAGACAAATTAAATATGTAAACTATAGGAAATTTAATCGTCTACAATATTTACATTACTGTCTTCTATTTAAAATGTAACCCCAAAACAATGATATAACAAAAAATCTGAAGAAAGTGCAGATTTTTTCGTATTTTTTCAAATATTGTTTCGTATTTTTGGTGGTGGGCGCGGAGGGGGGGAAATTGTGCATTTTGCATTTTAAACAACTACTAACCATCCTAAACAACATATAAAAAAATTAGAACTACCGGACCGTTTGTAAGCAAACATCCCTCTATTCACTGGACTACTAGTAGCATAGTTTCCAGCTGGAAATTTTATGTACTCAGCTTTCATCTCTAAACATAGAGCTAAAGCCACCTTGTGTACAATGACGCAAGCTGATGCCTCAGACACATCCAACAAGTCCCCAGTTTCCCGATGAAAATTTCCATCAGCAAAAAAGCGTAGGGCAACTAAAACTTTTTACAAATTTGGAATGGGATTTTTCCCCTGGGGTCAGGAACACCAAGCCTTGGGGCTAACACCTCAATTAGTTCATTGACGGAATTTTTTTGAAAAGCGAAACCGCTCTTTAAATTCCTCTTCCGCCAAATCATTGAATGGATTATAATTGTGATAACGAACTGGTGGCAAGCGAGGTGGCTGCCTTCTAGCATAGTCTAAATAATCTAGATACTGCATACTGAACACTCCACACAAAACACCACAACACACGGATCACAACACTGCGCCAGACAGTCCACGAGTAAGTGGCCCCACGCGTTCGTTATCAGTGGAAGGTATTGTTGTGTTGTGGCATCCCTCCGCCGATGCAGATTGGGCTTCTTGTCAAGTGGACAGAAAAAGTATAAGCGGGTCAGTGAGCTTGTACTGTGCTTGTAAAACAATATCATGGTTCTCCAGAAAACAAGCATGTATTTCGCTATCAACTGCAGAAGCGGAATATGTCGCAGCAGCAGCAAGTGTTTGTGATTTAGTTAACATCCAAGGACTATGTAAAGACCTTAATGAAGAAGTCAAAAGTATTTTGTATGTTGACAACCGAGGAACCATAGACATGACGCAATCTTATGAAAATAGCAAGAGAACTAAGCACATCGACACAAGATACCACTTCATAAAAGAACTGGTTATAAGTGGTAAAGTTCTCATTGAATATATTGAATCCAAAAACAATCTGGCAGACATTTTTACGAAGAGCTTGGCAAAACATAATTTTGAAGTGTTACGGCAACAACTGAAGATTGTGTAATTTAATTTGTGATACTGTTTTTGATCAAGTAAATTTTAATTACGATTTTTATCTTTTGAAACTAAAAATCGAGGCGGGGTGTTAAGTTTTATGATATCACCTGGCCAGTCATGTTTACAGTGTTCTGTCATTTGTTATGTTTACATTTGTTGTTGCTATGACAGTGGGTAAATGTTTAGAGTTCAGGTTTTGTGATTAATAAAATATTCTTTATTTTGATATGTATGTGTAATTCATAATTGTAATATTCTACACCACTACACTAATAAACATTAAACTCTCAAGTATAGTGTTAAGTCTTTTGTTCCAAAAATGTTTCAACCACTAGCCCTGAAAAATAGGGTGATTTAGGCCTAGTTGAAGAACGTATAGAGTAAGACGTGTTCCAATAAATTCAATTTTATCTATGACATAATTGAGTTATTTTAAAGAAAATGTATACTTAAAATTGTATTGACAAAAATTGTAAACTCGCTTCTTTGAGACGGAAAGAATAACTACTCCTGAGTATTCATAGGATTTAAATAATTCAGTAGCATTTCGCAGAACTGTACGATCAATTTCACACTTTTGCACTAACTCGTCTTACAAGTCACAATATTATTATGATATTTACAAAATACAACTTAGGTCAAAAAATTCTTATTTGTAATTTTTTGTAACATAATGCCAATTTTTATTGTTACCATAAGTGTTTTTAAAAGAATTAATATAACACATAAAAATAATTTTCACTTATCAAAATATTAAATGAAGTATTATTTTAACTAAGAATAAAATCAATTCAAAAGTGCTGCCTTGAACCACCAAATTTTTACGCAAACGATAAACAATTCATAATATGCCTACTACTATCATGTGCAATATTTGTAATATTCATGGAAGCCATTTTTCTGAGATAACGGCTAATAAAGCAAAATGTTGCATTTACAATTAAGTTTGCCGGAATTGGCCACACAATGGTGTTAACATTACGCGAGCGTGCCTGGCCGGGATTGCTGGTGGAGTAACAACGGAGGCAGTGGAAGTGTCTCCAGCCTTGACCCAACAGCCTCTTTACTTCTTTCACCTCTCGCCGCCGCCGCCGCCTCCACCCGCGGCTGAGGAGCTTCCTGCGTCACGTGTATAGTGCCATGAGCGATAGACCCACTCGTCATGCTGGGGGTTCAAAAGTGTGGGCAAATCCTTTACTTATAGGCGTTTAGCTGATTGGTGATTTGGTTACTCTCATCTAAGATTAACCTGTGAGCGAATGAGATAAGTTTTGTAGTGTTAATATTAGATTCAACCGACAATGTTTAAATTACTAAACTATAATTTAATTTTAGTCAGTAATTAAAAGTACCAAAGAAATCACAATTATCTCACACTCAAAACCGTATGGTGTATGATATTAGTCTTTTGTAGATTATCGGATGATAACCAAGGAGCTTATATTGTAAAAAGAAATAATAACTTTAGTATACAAGTTAAAGTGTTTAGTCAGTAACATTTTGTTTTATCATTTAAAAAGTTTCTTATTACTTTAATTTGTGTGACATTCAGTGGTATTTTTAAAGTTTTTTTATAGGAAATTGTTCAGACCACAGTCTTTTTAGTATGTAACCTTGAACTGTTGTTGGATAGCATCATTACCAATGAATAAGGTAAGGTGATTGTGATTAAATTTGAATGCAACTGGGAACAGAGTTGACCGCTTTGTGATATGGTAACATAGATAGTGAAGTTTGTTAAAACTGAGTTACTTGTTTTTTGTGTGAACATAATCAAAACTAAAAGAGAGTACATTCTACAAGCCCATGCTATCTTAACGATTAAGCAAATAATGTCATCCTGTACATACGAGTACTGTATTTGAAAAACAGATAATTCGTCAATTTTTCTTACAATTGATTTAGTAGATCTTTTTTTATTTTGTCTCTTCTCCCTCTTTTGCAGAGATATTTTTAACTGAACAGTATAGCACAGTTTCATAAATACCCCACTTTGAAGGCTGGGAGGGGCGCATCCATGACTTTGATTCACGCTGTAGGAAGTTAACTATTATAATAAACAAGCAAAAAAAGAGGATCTCAAACCAATCACCGAAATATTGGGTTTTCTTATATAAAACATTAATAAATAAAACTCCACAAAAAATTCATTGTTTCCACACAACCAGGAGTTTCAACAGCACTTGTTTAGGTGTGAAAGACACAATGTCGAAACCCAATTGAATTCTGAGGTTGTGGCGATAAGCGCGGCGGCGTGGTGTAAGTGTGAAGTACAGGTGACATATGGGGTGGCGCAACGCTGGACCTGTGACATCTCGACTGGTTTGTACGTTTGTAGCGTTGGACGCGGAAGAGGCGGGCCGGTGCCGGGGATGTTGGGACAGCGCCGCGTTGCCTCACCCGTGGACACAATTAGTTTTGTCCGGTGCATGCGTGGACCTCCCGTGACGCGTTGCCCAAATACCGTGTGATGCAATGGGTTTATTGCCTTTACGGATGCAGTAAAGTGGTTGGTTATAGTCTTTTCGGTAATGGGAATCGTAGAAACATAAAATATTGATTTATCTTTGGATTTTACATCTTCTCTAATTCTTCGTTTGCTCCGGTTACATACTAATACTACAACATGATCGCAACTGATAAAGTTAAGGGGAGAACCGCAACAGTACAGGTAGATAATACGATATAAGCGCTATTGATAGAGCGGGAATTTCACGTCAAGATTGGGCACACAATCCCAAAGTACGAAACGCTAACGACTACCGCGATGTATTTCCCCCCAAAAATTAATAATTTCCTTACAAAAATAAACAAGACCTTGCCATTTTCTTAGTCTATTTATTTTATAATCAACAATGCCTATTTATTTATGCAAATACAATTATTTTAAATCTGTATACAATTCCTTCAACAACCTACTGCCCTTGACTATATACACTTACGGTGTCAAAGCTACTACCGGTAGGTTTTTTTTCCAATGAATGATCTTGAATATATTTTTTTAGATAAAATAAATTTCATTTATTTTACATTTTCAGATTTTTTTACTAAAGCAAAAGTCCTATAGTTGTGATGTGACTGCAGTTTTAGTGAACCTAGTGAAATAAAGTATATGATCATTTTCATCCAACGGCGGTGACGCCGTTTGTAAACAACTTTGCGAGTTCTCCATTGGGTGGCACTGATAATGTTTTGGGTGGAATGAGCGCTTTTGACTTTTCGTCTTTGTCAACTGAAATACTACAGCAGTGGGCAACTAGCAAAATTTGTATTATTAGGTACAGTTTACGTTGTGATAAACATGGAATATCAGCGACTACACGACAACTTAATAGTGAAACTGCTTGGTTTAAGTTAGATTTTTCTTATATGCTTTACCATTCACATAGGAGCACAGACAAATTAACCCATCGCTAGCGTTGCCACCCTACACACAATCGTCACATCCGGCCGAGCCCACCGGCGGACGAAGTGCTGCCAATGGAAAGGGACAAATGGATTTCCCCGGAAAGAGCCGTGATCAATAACCACAATTAACCAGTCGAGTGTTGCGAAAGTGCGGCCTTGGGAGCGACCTTGGACAACAATGGTTTACCTCTTGTTTCGGAGCCTCTCTCCGCGTACGTAACGGCACGGCTGCAGACGGGCCGGTGACTGGCGTACGCAGAGTGGGAAAACCGGCCAGGCTGATTAAAAACTGATAATTACCT
This sequence comes from Neoaliturus tenellus, assembly GCA_030545055.2. Lineage (NCBI taxonomy): Eukaryota > Metazoa > Arthropoda > Insecta > Hemiptera > Cicadellidae > Neoaliturus > Neoaliturus tenellus. Next base: position 269,991,316 of record CM061531.1, read on the forward strand.
GTTGTAATTGGTAATTAATTCGTTGTTGCTCACTTAACACGGTGGAGACGGGGACTTGTGACGTTAACATGGAGTTAAATGGGAGTTGATAGGTTTAAACAAGTTTGTCGCACCCGACAAATCGCTGTGAGTCTCTTTCGCGGTATGGAATGTGTTCATGTAGGCTGTTACTATTTTTTTACTTTAACGTAACCACCGGGATTAGAGGGTTTTGAGAATTTCAATAAAAATAATAAGAAATTAACTGTGATGAAATTTCAGATTATTTATTTGTTTAATTCTTTGTTCCACAATCAGTGATGACGCTTTATTAATGAATTAAGACATCATTCATAATAGATCCACGGCGTGGAAATTCAATAGTTTTTGTTATAGCGAAGGTTCCATTTTTTTAGTATGTCCTGCAGTTTTACTTTCTCCCCCTATACCATAGTATATGGAGAAAGTATTGTTTTCGTAAAACACTTCGCATTAGTTTGATGATGTATATATTCATTTTGGAGCCCCCTTTCCCCCTATAAATGTATATATTGCGAAAGTATTGGTTTAGTCAAAATTTAAAAATTTGACTTGTTGGTAAATTTATCCGTTTTGGTGCCCTCTGAGTCCAAAAAAGTGGTTTTCGAGTGATGTCTGTGTGTGTGTGTGTGTGTGTGTGTGTGTGTGTGTGTGTGTGTGTGTGTGTGTGTGTGTGTGTGTGTGTGTGTGTGTGTCAGGATGTAAACAGAGCTAGAGGATGCCCTAATGGTCCGATTTTGGTGAAATTTGGTATGTAGGTCCAAACGCACGATAATTCCAGGCGTTTTTTTCATTTTTTTGAATTTTTGATTTTTAAGGGTATTTTACCCCCAAAAACCCTCAAAAATCGTGAAAAATTCAAATTTCTCAAAAACGGCTCTAACGATTTTGATTAAAATTTTGTGGTTTATTAAGCTTAAAATGGTGAATAAAATGACACCACCCGCGTCTCCGAGAAAATGCTCTTTCAAAAGTTATGGCATAATAAGTGTTTCAAAAACCAATTTTTTGGATTTTCAAAATAGCTGTTATTTTGAAATAAATTTTACTTATCACCGTTAAATCAAGCTCAAAAAACTAAATAATCCAGTATTTAAAATTTTTGCTCTATGTCCAGTGGTTGCGGAGAAAATTCAATTTTTCGTTTAGCGGTAAACGCAGTATGTTGTTAAACGTCACAGATGCGCGTAGGGTCAAACTCGCGCTGCTCAGCTGGTAGCTATCCGACTGAGTCATCAAGACATTTATGTTTGAAGCTTTTAACATCTTTTTTTATATTGTTGGGAGAAAGTATGTGTCAGTTAACTGATACCGTTTATTTATACTTTATTGCATCAAATCCCCATCAGAAACATTATAACAGTGGAAGATGAAGACTAATCCGTTGGTTGATGAATTTTAATAGCTCGTTCTCTTCATAATAAAATTTTCACAATGTAATGGATTATTCGACTCAATCTCAAACGCTTAAATTTACTGCACCGTATTCCAAAAGATTACGATTACACAACCCTTAACCTACCTCAACCGTTGACCGCAACGCGATGAAGAATAACAAACGAGCCAATCTAGTCCCATTTGATCCTAATGAAGAAATTTCACCGCTAACGAAAGCCAAATGAGATACCGTCATCAAGGTGGACCGCACGGACCCGATGCCGATATAGGATAACGTCATTACATGGCCACAGCCACAGCGGGGGCGGTGATGGAGGAGATAGGCACAAAGGGAAAGCCACTGCTGACAATTAGAGTAAAGGTTGACATCGACGGCTCCAGAAAAGGAAAGGGCAAAGGAAAAAAACTTGTTATCTCATATTCCCACTTTTACTCTCAGGTGTGTTTGTTTCCAGAATCTCGAGATTCTGCAGCTTTTTATGTCCACTAGTTTCTGTTTTGAGTGTAGACTACTCGGTCTCTTCACTGCACTATAAAAAATATACTAGACTAAAAAATATTTCTAGAAATTTCAAGAAAATATGTTGATGGTAAAAGGGTTGGCACGTTGGCAGCAACCGATATCCGTAGGCCTATGTATAGTCAAATATTTGCATAACTTCCATTGTAAAACATTTATTGTAATACGAAAGCAATTGGACTTACAGTATACACTTATGGAGTAAAAACAATCTCTTAAAAACTGTTAGTGTGAGAAATCACAAACGTTTTCTATTTAAATATGGGCAATTTCATATGTAGATACCTTTTCTATTTGTTAAGTTTCCATATAAACGTTCTAATATTTCGATATTTAATATATCTCCCAAAAAATTTAAGTTAGTATATTATGATACTGTACTTTTTAATCCTGTGATTTCAAGTTCAGCTCATTTCTGTCACACTCTGAGAATCTCGGAATTTATCTTTGAATCATCTTTCTTTTTAAATGAAATAGAACCAGTATTAACTTGAATATTTTAATTATAAACATATTGAGTGTCATAAATATAATACAATCGTAATTTGTAATCAGTCCCAGCGCAAGTTGTAATTGGAATTCGGCACAGGCAATCCAGTAATCAAAGATGTGCTAATAAATCTCTGCTTCCTGAGCTCTAGACGGACCTTGTAGTTGGAACCTAGGCTGGAACTTGTCTCTTATTCGCCTTGGCCGCCCTTGTTCACCCCTTTGGTAGCCGCTTCTTGGTGCAGATGAGATCCGAGCGAGAGTCCTGAGGTAACGCTACGGTGTTTTTCTGACAACTGATGCGGGATCTTCCTTGGAAAACTCTTTTGGTTTTGTTGTATTCACAAAGTAGCCTCGACTCCTGTGAGGATATACGATTTGAAGCGAGGGGAAAAAATAGAGCAGCTCTCGTCAGAAAAAGCTCCAAAGAGTGAACTTTAGTTTCCATGTAAACGTAATCTTCAATAAAGCATTGTTAGGGAATTTTTTTTTTCGATTTAGATAATGCAAAATTTTTAATTTATAAGAATATCACCTCTTGATAAAATATATTTCTATAGAGACCCCAATTACTAATAAATAACCAACTATAAAGCCGCGTCCGCACTGGCCGAACATGTTCGCTGAACAAAGTTCTTCCGAACTTTTGTTTGTTCGTTGCTAACCTTTTAAAATGTAAATCATATGGCCGGTAATTGTTCGTTAGGAATGTTTGATGATTTTTTGTGTTCACCGAACAAGTTCGCCACGAATGTTCGTGGCTTAAAAAGGTCAAACTATTTTAATATTTTAGATTTATTAATATTTTACTGAAGGGGGGCTCGAAGTGTCCGAGTAAAGCCTTCTCATGTATTTAAATTCAGCAGTTGGCAACTCTCCATATTTGTGTTTGTTCTCCTGAGTTTGGTCTTTCTAAATATTGACACAGAAACTTTAGGCATACAAATAATCATGAACAGTTCTCTTTGTTCTTAAATGTACATGAAACAAATATGAAGCCAAGCCTCTCTACCTTGAATAGGCTATATACTATTTTTCAGAAATTGCTTGGATGGATTTAAGGGGGCGTTGGAGTCAATCCAAATTCCGCCTTTTCCCCATAAGAGCAATGTTAAACGGGATGTCAAATAACTCTTTTATTTATAATCAGAAAATAATGGTTTATAGCTCTAAATAAAGGGTTCATCAAAGCGGATTTGGTTTGCGAGAGGAATTTTTTATAAAAATTAGTGTTTTTTACTAACTTGAAATAACAAAGCAAGTTTTTTACTACTTTTAAAATATTTTCTACAGAATTTTATAAATTATTTACAACGAATCGATCTCGCAAAAGAAAAGGGGAATTTAATTGTGATTTAAACGCTATTTATTCTGAACCAATCGGACAAAAAATAAAGAAGTTATATGACAAATGCCGGGGACAAGTTTAGCATTGCTCTTATGGGAAATAAATCCAACATGGCGGTACTCCAACGCCCTCTTAAGCGTTTAGAAGTGTATAACGTCATGACGCTGACAAAAACCATTTGCAACCAAAAACTGTTTAGCTTCAAAACCCAATAAATTAAAAATATTCATGCTTTTGCCAACTACGGAATTTTTTTATACGTCAGTGAACCAGGAAGAAAAACAATTCCACTAAGCCCAAAATGACCTACAAACACAAGTTACGCACCACAGATAAAGTTGTTATCGAATAGTGCCAGAGATGACAGCCGAAGATTTCCTAATGGGAAGCTCTGTCGGCTCTTCAGTTCTAGAGTTTTCATCCCCGAAATAGGTCGAGAATTGGCGCAGATGATCTTCCCTCGGTCGGAGTTTCAGTTGATGAGAGAAGGTAAAAACGTCACAATTTTCATTACATTGATTCTCTTTCTAAAAATTGGAGATTCTTCAGCATTTAGTTCAAGCACTATTAGATTTTGGGGAAGGTACCTTTGTTCATCTCGTGTACTGTAAATATTTTGGCCAAAACTCCCGAAATGAAAAGGACACTTTAGCATCTCAGTGTGCCGGAGTTGCGCTAGTCATTCTAGATTAGCAGCAGCCCGCTCGTGCTGCTACCGCTGCTGAGCCCGGGGAGAAATCAGAGTACCTTGTAGCAAGGCCGACACTGAGCACGACCGCTCCAAACGGTCTATTCACCCAGCAGATTTCACCATAACCTATCATCACGGGCCACAGTTCAAATGGTACTCGAAAATCAACACGTCAATCTACAACAGGAGCTCTGGTTGTGTGCTGATTAACACCAATTTGAGATTTGGAAATACCTTTGAATCTAGATTCATGAGACCTTCGTACGTTCAAGGTCTTAAAATGCTGGAATGTACTCATGTAAGAAACTGAAGCATCTTTCAAAATTTATTCACTGTAAATGGCACTCAAACCAAATTGTAAATCTTCAGAAAATTTATAAGTATTTGAAAAAATATGTGAGTTTTTGTACGAGGAATATAGTCTGATTAAAGCTGCTTTAGTATTGAGGGGCGCATGACGTGAGACGGTGCTCAACCAATGACCGGCGCTGGTTCACCGGCGTTGCCACATTTACGGGAAATGACGATGAGTTGGTTTGATGTCTCTTGACCAGCCGAGCTCTCAAAAGGGTTAATATCAATTTGATTTCAAAGGGGTTGACTGGATTTTAGAATTTTTCACAAATCACCCATGTATAAAATGCAAGACCGTCAATGTTGACTAGCTTACGCAGTTTTTGATTCAGTTAATTTTGTAAGGTATAGTGAGGAGATAACTATTTAAAGTTCTACTAACCGTATTCACTGAAACTTTAGTGTTCCAAACTTCCCTATGATTATTTGACTGCAATCGCCAGTTCCGAAAAAAAAATCCCAATCAATCGACGTGAAAATGACCATATTACTTTACTGAAGAATTATAATTGTTCATAGAACCTATTGGAACAATGGTGGTGCCAACTATAGTAACAGTATAGCTGAACTATTCTTCACTTTTGTTTCGAACTGTAAATCTTTATATTTAATATTAAAAACATTCTTATACGGAAGTTTTAAAAATAAATAAACTCTACGACATATCAAACCTGAGGAATTATAAAATTTGTGGCCTGCATAAATAGTAACAATGACCAGGAGGTAGTCACTATATTATTTATTCCAGTCATTCGACATTAATAGACCCATATTTCCCGAGTCCTTTCCACGTCCTCCAGTCCAGTGCAGCAGACACCCGATCCCAGATAGGAGCGACTGTGAGATACTGTTTATCTTCATCTCCGGGTTGCCGCCGCCACTCCCCTTTCTCGCCTCTCCCTTCCGTTTGTGGCGGATTTTGTTGTGTCTAGTGACTGACTTGCCGCCCACCTTCAGTTCAGAAAAGCTCTTGAGATGTACAAGATTATCAATGTTGAAATGTGGTACTAACTAATAAAGGTCTTGGTCAAAGAACCTGGAATTATTTTGAGTACGTGAGAATAAGGCGGGTGTTCCAAAACAAATACGTTTCATGAATTAGAATGTGGTGTGGTTCTAGCTTGTAGCAACATTGTTGGGTCAGAACAGGAATAACAATTTTTTTTCTTGTACTGTTTTTAGTCTTAACCAACCTACAGTATACACGTTTAAACAATACCACAGTGGTATTTATTTATGATGCACTGTACTAATAAAACAATACCCCCGTCGCAGCAGACCTGCGTACTGAGCGAATTTCCAAAGAGTTATTTTTTCAACATCAAAGAACTTTGTGGCTATCTCATATAATTAATTAATAATCTTTAGAAATAAATATGATATATTTAATGGCATTTTTTCTGAGTTAATTATTTTTATTTAATAATTTATATAATAATATTTATATTGCAATAAATATTATTTTTACAGTAATAAAAGTGCATATCCAAAGCTTCCATGCAAAAAGAATTATTTGTTTACAAACCCCAAAACATAAACATTCCAAATTTGACAAATGCAGAATAAAGCTGATCAGCTGATTATTAGGAACAGACAACTTATTATCTCCATCTCTCTTGCTCCCATTATATACTTATTTTCCATGAGAATACCATCGGATTTGGGATGTAGGTTTGCTGCCATGCGAGTTTTTTATCAAATTTTCATTACTCATCAAATAGGACAGGTTCATAAAAAATGTTATTAAGATATGTTTATAAAATAGCGATATATAACTTTTTAAAGATTAACCCATAAGAATAACATGGGAAACTTGATTTAAATTTTCTCCATAACCAGTTAAGCTATTTTAATGATTCAAAATACTAAATTGTTTTTTTAAGCTCTTTTAAATTGTTTTCGTTAAAATTCTTGAATTTTGAAAATTGAGGTTCAAAAATCCCAAAAACCCATTTTTTACCCCTTTGAAACCCCATAAAACCCCGTTCCCATAACCCGACAATGCTGGTTCGCGAACTCATGAAAATAGACCTGGTCTTACACCTTCATACCAAATTTCATCTAAATCGGAGGTCCGCTTCAAAAGTTATCGGTACCACACACACACACACACACACACACACACACACACACACACACACACACACACACACACACACACACACACACACACACACACACACACACACACACACACACACACACACACACACACACACACACACACACACACACACACACACACACACACACACACACACACACACACACACACACACACACACACACACACACACACACACACACACACACACACACACACACACACACACACACACACACACACACACACACACACACACACACACACACACACACACACACACACACACACACACACACACACACACACACACACACACACACACACACACACACACACACACACACACACACACACACACACACACACACACACACACACACACACACACACACACACACACACACACACACACACACACACACACACACACACACACACACACACACACACACACACACACACACACACACACACACACACACACACACACACACACACACACACACACACACACACACACACACACACACACACACACACACACACACACACACACACACACACACACACACACACACACACACACACACACACACACACACACACACACACACACACACACACACACACACACACACACACACACACACACACACACACACACACACACACACACACACACACACACACACACACACACACACACACACACACACACACACACACACACACACACACACACACACACACACACACACACACACACACACACACACACACACACACACACACACACACACACACACACACACACACACACACACACACACATATACATATATATATATGAAAATGAACGAACGGTGTTTTTGGCTTCTGGGGACCTCAAAATGAAAAAGTAACATGGTCCCGTGCTTAGGTCTTACCATGGCTACTACCGTAATAGCGTATTCCCTATAGGGAAATTCGCTAAAAGCAAGCAATACATCGATTATAGCTACGTTGGTCAAAAATTTATTTTAGTTTAGTTTTGACTTTTTCATTCACTGAAATTGGACACTAAAAAGGACCAGCTGTCATTGAGCTGTGACAGTATGGGGTAGATGAAACGGACTATTTTGTTTGCATCCACTTTTATTGTATATCACATAATTGGGTTTTCCTTAGGTATTGGCGTTTACCTTCGGGAATCACAATGTAACTCCTGCAATATTTAAAAAGCCCAAAAAGTTTTGGTCTGCATAGATATAGTTTTCTCCTGAAAAACTTCAATCAGCCTTGGCGATAAACTAAATCTAGATAATCTGTCACAAAATCAACTGTCCAAATACAGGTTGGCGCAAAGGGTGGTTTTTACTTTTTTTTGGTAGTAGGGATGGGGAGGAAGTGGTGACATCCACCGGCCTTCTTTACGTCAACCATTTTAGCCAGTTTGCTGATAGATGGCTGAGTGGGCAGTAAATAGATCAACATGTTCTCACCAAGAGGCAGTTTTTAAAAACAAATATTGTTCAGCCGGGTGGCTATTATTCGGCAGCACTGTAATGTTTCAAGAGATTGGCAAATCCCTGATTGAGGATCGATATAGCGTTGGGTCACTGAATTTCGCACCAAAGAGGCGACGATGAGTAGTGAAATGTAATGGGCGTCCACATCCAGTAGTAAAATCTTGAATTAAAAGTGTAGGCTAAAATCATCAGTGCTTCAGCAGAGTCCCAGACTCGAGGCCGAGGCGGTTCTCTAGGCGGCGTGCTTCAACTTTATGAATTAAAATTGTGTAAGAGAAAGTACATTCATCGGCAATTTTAACATTATTGGCTTAAATTGGATAGATTCTGAAACCCACTGATGAAAAACGCTGAAGTAATGTTCAATTAAAATGTTACCATTCTTTTTGCGCAATTATGTATCCGGAAATTTTGTCTTGTTTAGTACATTTTCCTTAACCATCTTCGATAAAAAGAGTTTTCTCTCTTGTCGAAATTTTCTCAACATCCATAGACTAACAGGAATATTTACACCAAAATTACTTCGGTGGGTTCAGTAGTTGTCTCTCAGAGATAGAATGGTTATTTTATTATTTACGGAAGGATTCTAATTAATGTAACCTCAGATTACATACAGAACTATATACTCTAGAGTTATCATAACCTTTTGAGTGTCCAGAGCCCCGCCCCTGGCTGCTCCGCCTCGCCGGGCGACAACCCGCCCAGACCAGTTACCTTGCCGGCCCCCTTGACACCGGCCGTGTGTTGTTAGCATGTAGCCTCCCACTAATAACATGCAGCCTGCCGCCGCCGGCCCCTGTTGGGCCGGCCCCTGTTGGGCAACGTGTTTGATACCCTCCATTATATTTATGTAAGACAATTTATTATTTTCGTGGACAGTCGCGTGCTATGCGGTTGTCACTTTCCCCACCCACGATATAATTCGCTGTCTTTCTAGATTAATTCTGATAGTTGATTACGTTACAACTAGATTTTTGTCGCAGCGTGACGAAGTTTACTGTTATCCGGATAGTTTTATGGTCTTTGGGAATCTGTTTGATTTTACATACCTACTTATGAGCAAGTCATATCATTCTAAAAATAAATTATTGGGAAGTAAAAATTACAATGGTACATCCAATCCATTTAATGTTTTAAACTCTGTATTTAGAATAAAATTCAAAATGTCTTTAACGTGTGATATCTTTTTTTTACATGGAAGCAAGCTTATTGGATTTAAAATTGGATGTAAATTGCAAGCGTTATTTATGTTGATCAAATTGACGTTGCAATGATAATTCCTCAGAAAACTATTATCCCTGTATTTTATGGAAGGTAAGTGAAGACGAGCCCTGTATAATAAACTCTTGAAAATTTTGGGGGACCAAAATCAAACCAAACATTTGTTCCATTTCTACAAAATTTGTAGAAACTAATTGATCACTAGTTTCACAATTGAAATAACTACAACTTAAACACCCTCAATAAAAGCTTCGGAATGGCAACGAGGGCTGCACATAAATATCCCCGGAATCCTCCCAAGTTTAGCAACAAGCTATAAAAGCAGCAATTACCAGCACTAACGAGAGTTTTGTGGGAGAGAGTAGAAAGACGGAGTTGCTCAACGTGTTATTGTACTTATGTGTTGCCACTGAGCGCATCCCAGGTCAGGGAAAAGTAGTCGTCCTTAGCCGACGCTGATCCCCGTGTGTGTTACAACACCGCGGCTACAGCACAGTCTGAGCCGTCCAATTGGGAAATTCGACTCCTCAGCCTGCAATTCATTCCGTGATTGCGTTGGGCAACGGTGAAAATGCATTGATAATCGGTTATTACAGAGATGAAAGAGATGAAAGGATGATAACCGGCTGGGTTTGCAACGTGAGGATTGGGAATGTTTGTGGGTGACGATGGGATGTGTTAACAGGTCGTTAGCCTTCTTTGGTGGGGTTTAAAAATTATTATTTAGTAGAATGATTCTGGAATCGTAAAGTACCGAGTTGGGTTGATTGTCTTACAGATTAACAGCAGTATCGACGGAGGTATACCTTAAAAAGAGATCTTATTTATTACACTACTTTATATTTTTAGTTCTTTTGAAATTGATCTTCTTAACTATAGCCTACTATAACTTAAAAACATTAAACTTTTTAAAGTGATTAATGTAAAATCAAAAAATTATTATTTTTATTTCTTTGCAAAATTTATTAGGCATTTACCTATTCTATTAATTCAAAGAAAGTTTATTTTTTTGTTGGAAAGTTACAAAAACTCTGTTCTTCAACTCCCGAACAATAAAAAAAAATTGTTTTAAATGTTTATGGCCCCCATAAACACAATGCCTTAAATAAGCATGGCATTACAAATCCATACCAATATCTAAGTCTTCGTAACTTTGACATGGTATCTTATTTTAACCGCTATAAATGTTAACTACAGACAGGAAATAAATATTGCTCAAACCACTTTTTGACTGATTTATTTTTTCATACGAGTAGAATAGCTGCTGCTATTCTGTGGCACTCTGTGGATCACCCTTTATATTTATTACTCTTAGCCTTAGTCTTTTTGTAAATTTTCAATGAATATATCTTTATTCATCAACCCTTGACCCTAACTTGGTTCTGAACACCCACCGTCTAGGTTTGCTAGTATCTCCGTTACACAATTTCAACCCCTAAAGTGGTCCTCTACTCTGCCTAAGTAAGCAGGGTTTTCATTTTTCATCCTCAACCAGTAATTAGCACTGTCTAAGTCAGCAATTTCCTTATATCAACACTAACTGATGAAGTGCTCCTTTCTAACAATTAATTATTGAATCTGCAAGTCTCTTTATACGCTAGGACCTTATAAAGTGCTTATCGTTGTACAAGTATGATATTGAATTAACCTGCCAACACCAACCCTCAAAGTACCCTGTCTGACATTGTCCGCAAATTTCTTCACTACTAAGACCGCAAGTTTCTTCAAATTCGAGGACATCTAAAATGGTTTTATCTACCAATGTATGTCTAACCTTAAGAGAGGGTGAAATCGCTTCTCTCAGAACGTCATGCAGTACTTCGCCTGATCCAATGTTATGCCTTTATCTTAAGTCCGATAAAGAGAGTGAGGTTGTATTAAGCTGTAATGGATCAAGTTGGTTAACTTAAGATCAAACTTAGACTATCATAGTTTAATATGAATTCAAAATATTTAAAAATCCAAAGGCGTAAATCTTTATGTTTTATTTAAAACCTTTCTCAATTTTATATGACTTTAAATAAAGGCAAAAAATGGGAGGAGGTGAAGCACTGCACGATTAATTCGACCTCAAAATGGTAGTGCTGTTATACAGTTATTAATTTGATACGAACCGTTGTCGCAACCGACCACTTGAATGCGCAGACTCATCCCTTTAACCCCCTCTTAAAGTAATCCTTGACGCTGTGCAAGTCTGATATTCCCTTGACCTGACAACCCCAGCCCCCAAAGTAGTCCCGTCCAACACTGTCTAGGTCCGCAAGTTTTGCAAGAGTCCCGAGGCTCGCCGTCGGGGCGGGATGAAAGGAGCGGTTCCCATTGTTTGGCAGTTTCCCAATGCTCTCAAGGCCGACTCTGCTCCACTTGTCTAATGTGGGAACAGACTCCTTAATTTTCCACTCACCTGGGTCGACAGCCAGTTAAACTTGAGATGAGAAAGATACTTTGGAAGTCATACGAGCATTCTTCCTCAAATGAATTTATAAATCGGAGAACGGAATAGTTTAAGTTTCTGAGCACATAAATCACACAATCTTATTATAAATTTATTTGTTTCAGGTACGAAAAAGTTTATTTCTTGAGTTGGTAAGTATAGATTGCTTCCTCACATTACACTGTAGATTCAATTTATGTGATGAAGAACTTCATTTGCTAATTCCATCCGGAGCTAGAGACATGAGTGAACGATAGCACTGACTGCTCACTTTGTTCGAAAGAGTTTTTAGTTGTCCAAACATTAATAAATTCGCCTTTTGTAACACTTCATGATAAGAATAAACACGTTTATGAGTCCAACACTTTATTTAAAAGAAGATTCTATTTCAGAGCAACAAAAGCTGTTTTCTTCAACAGCACAGTACACTTTTACATAATTCTTAGTTATATTAAATCTCGTAAAGTTCATCTTATAAAAAACCACAATGTCTGTGTATATTTTATCATACTACATATGGCTCTGTTTCGTACATATAAACCAATAACATTATTTTAGTTTGGCTCTGAAGCATTCGCATTCCATTTCCAATCCCACAACACCCGGCAACATATAAAACCAACACTCGTTTCCCATGGGTGACATCTACAGCAAGGCTAGCCGCGGATTAGAGACAGTCGCTTCTGTAGAAAGTAGAAACCATCGCTGAGATGACCGTGGATAAAGCCTGCCAATAACAGACCCGTGTCATATTGTCGATAAACACAATCCCTGCTCGAACTGTTGTCACAATAAATACAACTCGCAGTAGACTTTCCTACAGTTGTTTGTCAGGTCTACTTTCGAAGAGCTATAAATCAAAAGACTTTATTTTCACTCCTTCAAAATCGAGTAGGGTATAATGAATCCAAATATTGAAATCCAATTTTAATTAAGTTTTATGAACATTAGATAGAAAAAATTTAAATCGTTGTGATAGTCGACAGGAAAGACTACAACATCTAAAAGTACACATAGTACTGTACCAATGTTTACTGATGTACATTCTCCTGTAAACCAAAAAAGAGAAAATCCCTGTTACGATGTTTCAGAGGACTTGCTATGTAAATGTATGCGTGTTGCTGATCGCGATCTTCCATGTACTTCTCCTCGAACACGGCACAAACTCTTAGGTATCAAAAATAGAAAACTACCAGCAGACCACAAAGCCTAGTAAGAGCAAAACCGCAACATGGCTTCAGGCAGTTGAACCTTCAAGTTTATTGTCCCCATTGTTAGAAAGAGATCTCAGGTACAGTCTTTAGACATCGGAAGTGAATTACATAAGAAGTGCAATTGCGTTTCATAAAAGCAGACAAGCTCATTTGAAATCACGATTTGAATGTCAATGCCACTAATTTGACTGGGGCTTTCACTTTCTTAGCATAAGTGGTTCGTTTGTCGCTTGTACACCTATAATTTACAGCAGGAATATTCACCTCTGTCAGAATTGTCCACTCAAAGTGCAGTTACGAGTGCCAGACGACAGTTCTCCACTGGTTGCTACGGTCGTTCAAACAGAAGTGTACGTTTCACTCGGGCCGATTGTCCTCCAATATTGCGGAATAGTTTCAAGCACTTGACCGAGTTGCGATAAGCCGTAATCATAAAGCTATCTAAACAGAGCTGGCAAATGCCAAGGTCCCCGGCATTTTACTAACGCCCACAATAATATAGGTGGACTCTCATTTGGAGCTAAACTTGCTACTTCTTTGTTCAAACACCTTTGTTGTGTGACCAGAGTCCTTCAAATACTAAAACACATTGTTTGTGAGCGCTTTATACCGGTAACTATATAGTATGAAGTTATGGGATGGAAAATGGGTTTGTGGAATAGTAAACAAATACTTGTGAGACTACTAGGGGGCCCGTGCAGCGCAATGCGCTGCATTCATCAGAGTACTTGGTGATTAAACGTTGCTCCATGGCAATTTACCAAGTTAATTTTAATGAAAATTAAATTGTAGAGAAAATCAGATTACGCCATATTGGTATTTCATCAATCGATCTTCATTACTAATTCTTCAACTTCTCAATGTGATAGTATTTAGATTTGGTGGTTGTTCTTTTAGGTCTAAATTAGCTAGGATTACATGATGGTTTTATGCAGATTTGTCTTAGAGCCTCTGTCTAAAAACTGCTATAAAATGTAGAATACTTTCACAGATGTAGATAGTTCATTACACATAAAAAGTAGGCTAAATGACAACAGAATAAAAATAAATATTTCATTACAGCTCCTCGGTTCTGTATGAGCTATGCAGCACCCCACTGTGGCTGTTCTTTTAGAACTGTATGAGGTAGTCGTCGACATAGTGAAAGAGCCCATACTATTACTATTTATAACAAACTAAATCATCTTTCCATGGAATTACAAAATTTAAATATAGAAATCACAAACATTAAGAAAATCTACATTTTTTGTGCGTTCATTTTGGTTTGATGCGGCATTTATATTTTGGTTAAAATTTCTCCTCATGCAAACCATTTTTGCAATGAGCTTATCATCTATATTGGAGGTAAAACACTTTGAACGGGTGTTTTAATATGCGTCTAGCATTCTGCATTAAATTTTTTATGGTATCACATCACGGTTTACGATACCGGTAGTTAAATTTACACCAACAACCAACTATCCCTTTTCCTAGTTCACAGCAGTTTGAAAACCCATGCGCAAACTTTCAGTGTTCCATTTTAATTTTTATTGTCTTTCGTTGTTGTTTCGATAGCAATCTGATAACTCTTAAGACCCACGTAAAAAATTTCAATTTCCAAACTTGTTTTTGTAGGTTCTGCATGAATTTTTCTAGGGTTACGTTACTAAACTTATTTTGTGCCCAAATAAACGCAAATAAAATGTTCAAGAAAAATCTACCTGCTACATTTTGAGAAGGTAAAACATACAATTTTTTCCACACAATAGACAATCCTTGAATTAAAGTATGGAATTGTGTTGATATTTCAATACCGTACCAGTTCAATTGCTTTTAGCATTCAGATAGCTTTTAACATGTGTTTGTCTGTTTTACAATCAACAGCTGTTTTAGTTTGCAATTCAATAACAATTGTTCCCCATGTTAATCTTATGGACAAAATACAAACTTTAAGGGCTTCCCGTGGGCTTCAGAATTAAAATATCAAAAATCCAAAACCTTATTGCAAAACTACGAACTGAGACCATTCTTTTGACACCTCAAACGTTAAAATTGGTCCAGAAATAAGGGAGGAGTAAACAAAAAAGGGGCATCACGTATTATATATATAGATTGTTGTAATATTGATCAAATCTATGTACTAGCTGGTGTATTAATGACTCATTTAATAACACGCTATAAATGAGTAAATAAATTAAATTTTCAAGGGCTTTGTAAAACTATATGGCCAGCTTCAAAATATTAACGAGAAAATGATTTATTCTTAATTCATTACAATAGCATGTATCTAAGTGAGCAGAATTTCTTATTTTCTTAAAAAAAAAAAGTCATAGAGCAGAATTGTATACGCATTATAATTGCCAAATTGTCACGCAGCATTGAGAGCTCGCTACAAAACTATTGCTTAGTTTAAATATTCCCAGAGTAAAAGTCTAAATACGAAAAAAAACTTGTGTCTATTGCATCTAGGGTTTATTCAGAAAAGCTTTCTATATCTTTTTGTCAGGTTGATATTACCGAACTATAATAAACTTCTATAAAAATCTTCCAGAACGAGAAAAATATATTGTATTTGACTTTCAAGCCTTCCGAGCTCCTAAATCGGTGGAACATCTCATAATAGGCCTATGTTTCTGGCTGATATCTATGTTGTTTGCAAACCGGCAGTGTTGTAGTTCCACCTCATGGAAATAATTCCGATGTCATGAATGTTGATTATCTGAATTGGAACCACTGGATTGGCCCACACCAAAGACAGCGACCAACCACACTTCTCCAAGCACACAGAGAGCGATCGAAATCTCGATATCGTTCAATGGGGAGCAACTGCAGGGAAACAACAACAATTGCAGGACAGAGACTGTCTGTAAAGATCGATTGTGTCACGTAGCTTCAAGGTTGATTCACTCCAGGTCTAAAACGTTTATTTCCCGTCACCAGTCCGAGCGCCCTTCATTTCTGCTCTCTCTGGGCCGGTGACGGGCGGCGGCGGGTATATCGCCGATGAAAGCTACCGCAATCTGGCCATCACGATCCACGGCGACGCTTTATGTAATAATCTCTCGAAAATAATGAACACATTAAAGGCAGCTTTCGGGAGAAATCTAGGTTATACGCTTCTTTTCAAATTTTATAGTCTTATAAATTAATGACTTAGGTCGTTATTTTAATCAGTGATTAACGGAATAATGTAATTAATTACCTTGCCGTGCAAAGTAGATGATACATCAGCCCTACACTTGCTTTCTTTACCTCCTTATTTTGCTTGTGAAATTGGAGGAAATAGATACAACGGCTCCACTGTTCTTCAGTATTATCAAGGACAATGTTCGGACAAGTAAGGATACACATAATATAGACCCGTCATACGAGGTCGGAGCTCCCTGCACAAATTACTTTCATTTCTATAAGCAGATTATATTAATGAGTATCTAAGAAGTGTTTACATGTAACTATTAAGTATGTTTGGCTCATAACAAATTAAGAGTGGTTTTAGGCTGTATGTCTCCCTCTGCAAAAAAGCTTTTGACCACTTTTCAACTAAACCAATAATATGGTTAGTATTAAAGTTATTAGGCCTACAGTTATTAGTTTTGCGAGCTATTATATGGAATTATAACTGAATTTGTTCCGCAAACTCTGATGAAATACTGAAACATATTGTTTACAAAATTTATGACTACATGGCCCCTTTTAGGCTAGTGCGATGAAAGTTGTCATTGTGGTCCAATTTCCCCATATGATTTTAAATTAGAACAAGGCAAACGGAGATATCTCGTATTTCTAAGCAAAATTCCTTAAAGGATCTATAAAAGAAAAGCTAATTATCAGTTATATACCATAAGCGTCCGTTCAAACATTAATTTAAAGGTCACTAGAATCGCCGCAAACAAGCTCTTGAGAAAACAAAGATAAAGTATCTTAATTTAAAAATATTTAAAAGATTTATTGGTAGAAATTTGCTATCTAAGTTTCGGTTTGCAGCATTGTGTTTCAATTGTAATTCTCAATTTAATACCTTCAACTCTGTTGTAGGCCTACAAATATTAAACAAAGCATTGCACATTATACATTATAGTTTGCATTATTATTCGTGAAGATTTTAATAAATAGTATAAAGGTATTATTAAGGACAATAAATAATATTTTGTTCAATATCATAACCGTTTTTTAAGGTTCATATTCAACATTTAAAACACAGCACGGTCGTCCTGTTATGTTTTGGACACGCCGTATTATTTATGAATTGAGCTGGAGTTAAATGAAGGGGTTTCCTTCACATCCTTCCACTAATGAAACGGGAACCCAATCTAAGAGCAGTTCCCACTCGGCGGACCTGTCGGGTGAGGTGTACGAGGCGGTTATCGATGGTGCAGTTGATCATGCGGATATCTCGGTCGGAGATGTTAGTTCAGGGGAGGGATGCCGGGAGCATCGCGGGGAAACGAAAGTGAAGGTGAAGGTCGCCGGAGAAACCTCCTTCAGTTTCACTTTCATCCTCTGAACCGGCCACTGGTGGACACCGGAAACAAGTCTGTAGTACCGACTAGCAACTTGGAATGTTACCGCTCCACTGGGTAGACTATGGAAGCTTTTTTCCTCCATGTGCATTGCGACGCACTTCGCGCGTCCACGGACATTATAAATAATCGAATGACATTGTTGGTTTTTTATACAAAGTTTCAAGTTACTGGGGAATGTACTACAAAAAATATAACTAGGAATTAAGTGCATTCTATAGCATATTTAACTTTAGAATTAAGATATATTAATTAAGAAGTTTAAGAATAATGAAATTGTATTATTAACCAGAAACTTGTGCATAACCGTTGGCTCTACTTGCCTGATAGTTTTGTTGTAAAAAATTCTTTTTACAATGATATATTATCCAAAAACTGTATTTTATGAAAGGTTTGTGTATTTTGAATTCCATTTCGCTCTCGTAGGTATAAATTCAGAGGTAAACCAATCCGAACTTGAAATTTAAAGTGTGTGTAGGCATCATTCAAGGACTCATTGATACTCATAGGCTACAGTTCGTCCGACAGAAAACGTTGTAGTTTTTTAAACTGCGATTTCCGTAATTTACAGTCATTGTTTATATAAATTCATTTCAATTTTGAAGCCAAAAACAACTACTTCATTAAAATTAAGATGCATTTTAAACTTTAAAAACCCCTTTTAACCTCAAAATGTTAAATACCTCTCGTATAATTTATTCTATTATGTTTTTAATGATTTAAGACATAAGTCTTGAAATAAAGAGTTTTCGATATTACACCGTAAACGAGCATAATTTATTTTTATGACAAGTGAATATTTAGACTCATCCTCCTGAACAAGCATCAACGCAAGTATCGTAAAAACGATTAATTTTTATTTACGATTGTCACTCAATAGCTGTAGAAGCGGTTTCAATACAAACAATAGATGATTTGTATTCCTAATTTATATTGTGTAAAGTAGACGTTTATCTTCGCTTAAATGCAAGTGACTCGGACATAAACGGCGTGTTTATCATCAGGAATGAGGATGTTGCGGAATACCCCGACCTTGACTCTGGCTGACACTTGGTGTAAATGATTAAACACCAGTAAACCACTAATAATATTGTTAACCAAGATTTAGTGATCTGAGTACACCCTCGGGTAGTTTTCAAGGTTTAAACATTAAAATAAAACATTTTAGGATAAGTTTATTACTTTAACTCGTTAAATTATCTTTCAGCGATTTTCTCTGTAGAAATACGCTTTCATTATAGTATTCACGTTAACAATTAAGCCCATACCAATGATACTTTCGTTGATTTATTTGTTTAAGTTTCATTTATATATCTGTGTGTCACACGAATATTCTCATCAAAATGAACCTTTGATTTTTATGAAATTTTGTATGGAGCTGTATGTTAACGTTATATTCATCAGGGTTAGTTGGAAAACCAGCGTATATCGTACCTTGGGAACGAGGTTTAACGGAATATGAAATGGAGAAAATTTGGTTATGGCCTTTTCGTCCTTATTTATTTTATTTGATAATTAATTCTAATTCAAGCCATATAAGATATCTTAAAAAAAATTGTATTTTGAAATCATTAACTCAGTTTGACTGGTTGAAATTCAAATTAAGTTCCCCATGTTCTGATGGGATATCAAAAACCTCATATAAAGCTAATTAACTAACATATCTCAGCAAAATTTTGTTTTGATTTTCAATAGGATGGGAGTAACGAATGTTTTCTAACTCCCCCCCCCCCCTCCCCATGGTTGGACACTTCAGTACTAAATCAAACCCCATGGCATTATAATGAAAAATAAGTAAGCCTACTTATATAGGCCTATAATGTGGGAGAGAGAAAAATATAAGGATAAGGTGTCTTTAATCAGTTGATCAGCTGACTTTGTAAAGTTTTTGTTATAATACTAATCTACTTGTTGCTCGAAATCTATATCGAGCCTTCAGAGCCGCACTTGAACAGGCAAAAGGCAGCGGCCGGTAATTCGCATCCTCCAGGCCAACCTTCATAGATCCTGGGGAGCTGATAACCTTCTAGATCAGCTCGCCCGAGAACTTGGTGCTGACGCGCTCCTTATCAGCGAACAGTATCGGGACAGAGACCCAAACATTTGGATCTCGGACAGCCTCGGTACTGCTGCATTTTGGGCACGTAATACACGAGATGTCTTGGTGCGGAGTCACGGGCGCGGCCGAGGATTCGTCTGGGTTCGGTGTAGGGACGTGACTATCTTCAGTTGCTACCTCACACCCAACGAGGCCGTCCAGGACTTCCGCGACAAGATAGATAGCCTAGAGGAGTGCGTTCTCGGCACCACCGGGCATGTCGTCGTTGGTGGTGATTTCAACGCCAGGGCCGTCGAGTGGGGAATGCCCTCTACCAGCTCCCGGGGGAAATACATCCTGGATTTCATCGCCAGGGCCGGTCTTGTCGTCCTCAACCAGGGCGACACACCTACTTTTCGGCGCCCCGGACTGAGAGGCACGATCCCTGACGTCACCTTTGCGTCTGAGTCGCTCCTTCCGAGGATCTCTGGCTGGAGGGTTGTGGAGGACTACACGGGTAGCGACCACCAATACATCGTTTTTGACCTGCATGATCAGGCAAATCGTCGATTTTCCGCATTTCGGGAAGGGCCACGCCGGTGGAACACCAACAAACTGGACGTGGTCAAGTTCACCGAAGTCATCTCTCGGGGAGCGCAGGGGAATCCTGGTGAGGCTGGGGCCGAGGCATTAGTAACATCCACGATGGAACTGATCGTCTCGGCCTGCGACCAGTCTATGCCGCGAAGGAAACCCCGACGCGACAAACAACCCGTTTACTGGTGGACTGAAGAGATTGCGGAACTCAGAAGAACATGTTTAAGAACTAGACGAGCCGCCACAAGAGCGAGAATTCCCGCAGACAGAGTTCGTAAGTCGGAGGCCTATAAAGCTGCGAGAAAATCTCTCCGCCAGGCGATCAACAGGAGCAAGGCGAATAGCTGGAGGAGACTTCGTGACGACGTTGACTCCGACCCGTGGGTCCTGGGTTACAAACTTGTAACACAGAAACTCGGCGCCCGCTCTCCACCTTCCATCATGGAGGGCGCCACCATGGGGAGGATCGTCGCTGCGTTGTTTCCTGAACATCCACAGCGACCGCCGGTTGACTTCGGACGGGTAGAGGACGTTCCACTTTTCACTTTCAAGGAGCTGGAAACCTCCGTTCTCTCCCTGAAGAGCAACAAGGCTCCTGGCCCGGATGGGATTCCCAGTGAGGCTTTAAAGAAAGTATTTTCAATCAACGCTGACTTGTTGTTGAGAATGTACAACGCCTGTTTGGTAGAAGGGGTGTTTCCGGCTCCCTGGAAAACAGCCAGGCTTGTACTGATCAGCAAGGGCAAAGGTGATCCCGAGCTGCCGTCGTCCCACAGGCCTCTCTGTATGTTGGACACGGCTGGGAAGCTGTTCGAGAAGCTGATCCGTTCCCGCCTGACTTCTGCCGTGGAAGCTGCCGGGGACTTATGCCCCCGTCAGTACGGCTTCAGAAAGGGACGGTCAACGATCGACGCTGTCACCGAAGTTCAGAGAGCTGTGGAGAGAGCCGAGAGCCACAACCATTTCTCCCGCCGAGTAGTGCTTCTTGTTACGCTTGATGTCAAGAATGCCTTCAACTCGGCGAGGTGGGTCGATATGTTGGATGCGCTTCGCAACACCTTTCGTATTCCTGCATATCTGTTGCGGCTCATCGAGGATTATCTACGCTCTCGAAGCCTGATTTATGACACGAGGGACGGAATGCGGACGATGGAAGTCACTTCTGGTGCCGCACAAGGTTCAATACTCGGCCCGGATCTCTGGAACGTTGCCTATGACAGCCTCCTGAGGTCCGAGATGCCTGAGGAAACCACTTTGGTTGGGTACGCCGATGACGTCGCAGCTCTCATTGCTGCACGCAACGTTGAGCTGGCCCAACTAAAGTTGAACAGAGTCATGCGTGTGGTCAACACCTGGATGTCAGATCACGGTCTCTCGCTTGCTCTCAGTAAGACGGAGATTGTGATCCTCACGAAAAAGAGGATCGACACCGTCGTCCCACTCCGAGTGGGAAGGGAGGTGGTCACATCAACTCGTACCGCCAAATACCTTGGGGTTATGGTGGACACCAAGTTAAGCTGGAGGGATCAGATCTTCCGTACGGCGGACAAGGCCGCTAAGGTAGTCACTTACCTTAGTAGGCTGATGGCCAATGTCGGGGGTCCCCGATCCAGCAGAAGACGTCTGTTGATGTCCGCGGTCCAGTCCGTGCTCCTTTACGGGGCAGAGGTGTGGGCAGGCGCTCTAGATAAGGAGTGTTACAGGTTGCGACTCGCCCGGGTTCAGCGTCAAGCTGCGCTCAGGGTGTGTTCCGCCTACCGGACAGTGTCCGAGCCTGCCGTCCTGGTGGTCGCCGGAGTCATCCCTGTCAAGCTCTTGGCAGGGGAGAGGAAAGCGATTTATCAGAGACAAGGCGAGATCGGCAAGGACACGGCAAGAACAGAAGAGCGCTCCCGAACCTTCCAGCAGTGGCAACACAGCTGGGAGCACGACACCCGAGGACGATGGACTGCGCGACTTATCAAGCAGGTCCAACCATGGGTGGAACGGCGGCATGGGGAGGTGGACTACTACCTGACCCAATTTTTGACAGGTCACGGCTATTTTCGGTCGTACCTGAACCGGATGGGAAAGACCGGTTCACCGGACTGCATTTATTGCCCGGGTGTTCCCGACGATGCGGAACACACATTCTTCCGCTGTCCCCGTTGGGAAGGGCCCCGCCTGGAGGCCACACAAATCTTTGGTGCATTTTCGGTGGACTCGGTCTGCCAAAAGATTTTGGAGGATGAGGGCAACTGGGATTGTTTGTCACAGTTCGTCCGGGGCATCCTCCTGGAAAAGAAAACCGATCTGGACCGCGAAGTGGCCCAGATCCCTTGATCGAGCGGCTGGATAAGGAGCGAGCCCCACGGGCGTAAGCCAAATTTAGGCCTAGCCTGACGTAATGTGATAAACAATTCCAGGTTAGATTCCTAAAGAGTAGAGGAGGTTTTTTAGTGGGTAAACCCGTTTTTTAGGGGAGCCCCACACTACAGGCTGGCCACCTGTGTGCGTAATGCATTTTTCCGCCTCTCCCTCAAAAAAAAAAAAAAAAAAAAAAAAAAAAAAAATCTATATCGAGCAGTTTATTTTGATACAATTCAAAAGTAACATTTAGTTCTAAATCAACGACATCCAACCAATCCCATATTGTGAATATCAGTAATCACGAAAAACTACACGTATTTACAGCTGTACATTAACAGGTGTTTAAAATGTTCCACCCAAACCCAATGTTATTCTAATGGTAAATTTTCAAATTTCATTTGTGTAGCACCCTTATTTTATGTCCGGTTTTCATTGATTTTTGGCAGGAACAACTACAGACCAAATCCTATCCAACGACGCCAAAAACTTGAATATCGTTTTGGTGTTGGAGAAGTTCTCAACACCAAAAACCCTTAGAGTATTAATTAAGTATAGATTTTTAGTGTTTAAACTTTGGAAATAAAAATCAGATTATGGTAGCTTTGGCTCCTTTTGGATATGAATTTTATTTTATTGTTCCTAATAAGTTATTTAATTACTGAATAAAACATTTTAAAATAGTATAATGCAGGGAAATAACTTATTTTATTCTTTCTTGTGAGATAATTAATAAGATAATTACCAAACATTTGGTTGATTGAACAAAAAGAAAACAGACAAATTTATATAGTATATGCGATAGTTTATAATTAAAATTTGCAGCCATCTACATACAAAGTCACAGGATTAACAAAAAAAATTATAAATCGAAAAACTAATTATTTTTATTATTTATTAAAATAATAATGTTTTAAAATAACATAGACACTATTTAGTCTCACAATAAAGTAGTTATTCCTCTTGTTTAATAATAACAAATACTTCAGATCATATCTGGCCTTTAATATATCTGGACTCGAAGCTAACGACACTTAACTGGACATGTAATGAGACGTATAACAAGAATATCAGGTTTGATAAATCTACTTTGAGTTGGTCGGTTTGTAACGTGTAAAGAGTTTTTGTTCTGAACAAGAAGTAGTCTATGTTCTGTTTGGAACCACTTGATTTATTGGTTGATCAATATCGTAGGCGTATACTGCTGGACAGGAACCCACAGTAATATATTAGTGAACAGTTTCCCAATCATTATATAACATTCAGTCGTTCACACTCTAACAAACAAGCCACTGCCGATTGTGCCACATCTGTAAGCTAAGTGTGACTATTTATGTGGTTTGGGGGGGGGGGGGAGGGTAAGATAGCAAATAATTTACTCAATGAATTTAGAAGGTGTTTAAAAAAGCGACCCTTTTGTTCCAACCATATTCACTGATTGTAGTTTATCACTGTACGATTAAATCAAAGACTGTATATTTTACTCATTAAATGAATATATTCAAGAACCTTAATCATCTTCTTTTTGATGATAATAAACTAAAGTATACAAAAGATTTACCGCAAATCATAATTTTTATTTACTATTAATTACCTTTTATTCCAAGTTCTATTTGATAGTTATTAAAAATATTATCATCCCAGGATTATTAGAAACCTTCAGAAGTAATATTTTAAATGTGCTGTACCAACTGACAGTCATGCCGATGTACATTTTTGTTCAATATTTAAGGACAGATTTAAAAATATTTAAAATCAAACTATAAACACAGTTGGTGCGTATGTACAAGTTCATAGATTCCTGATAAAATATGGCATTTAATTTTTAATCCAAATAACGTTAACGATTGGTTGGTTAACCTTATTAAAACTGTACTATATTACGGATGTGTATTTGATTCATAAAAAGTATTTCATGACATAATGTATTTTTAATACACGTACTGCAGTATCTATATTCTTATTTCTATAAGGGTTTCGTCTGTTACGTCCCTTTTCTTTCGACCTACTGAACCGATTTTTAAGATTGAGGAGTCATTTTAAAGCTTAGAATATAGCGCAGTGAGGAATCGTAATTAAAAAGGTCATATTGTTTCGGGCTTCGCACCCCTCGCCTTTGATTTATTTTTATAAACTTTTATTGCAAGTTTTTTAATGTGAATTGTAATTTAACAGCTGATTACCTTCAGAAGGTCAGATAGTAAACAAAAATAGATTTCTGTCACTTTGTAATCATCATTCACGTGCTGTAGGTGAGTTTCACCGGGGCCTACGGTTTCACTCATAAAGAAACATAAAATGCGCAATTTGCGCACGGGCCACCTCGTTGCTGTATTTTTTAACAAGTTTTAACATGTTGTCATATAAATTGAATAAATATACGCATTATTTTAACAATTATTATATTTACCACTAAAGTACATTTGATATTTTAACATTCACAGGGTACACTACGTAAGTCCATTTTTTAAACACAACTCCTCTCTTATTTCTGGACCACTTTAAACGTTTAAGATATCAACAAATTTGTCTCATTTGGTAGTTTTCCATAGTTTTAGAGTTTATATATTTTTAGTCTGAAAGGCACAGCAAGAAAAGTAAGTTATAGCAAAATACAGCAAAACAGAAAAACATTCTATGCTAAATCCAAAATAGAAAAAATTAAAACACTGAAATGTTAACCCACTCTGCGGTGCATTACGCTGTATAGGCCCCCCAGTGTGTCACATTGATTTGTGTCTCATAAATAAATGTAAATCGTGAACGAAACCCTGATTCTTGTAAATATAAAGTAACAGGTCAAGGTTCAAAATGAAAGGCCCGCTCTCTCCCCATTTAAATGAAAACAGAACCAAGAAGACTAGAGGGAGACAATGAAGAGGTGCCTCAAACCAGGAGTGAATTGTGGTTTTGAGGTCATTGCAGCTACAAACGACCATTAGTAGAGGTCCGATGATTTATTGTTTTGGACGAGTTTTATAAATCCACTCAAGGCTGAGCCAACAATGACTTCAATTATTCATTCCTCTAAAGATATCCTAAGTCTGCCTTTCCTTTTTAAGTTTGATTCAAATTTTAATTTGGAGACGTTTTGTTCTCATTTCAAAAGATTAATCACATCAATAAATTTCGTCGGATTATTAATGAGTTCAAAGAGAAGCTAGACAGTTAATTTATTTTAATTATTAACTTGCACTATTCAGGAGATAGTTTTTAATCTTTTATATCCTTTATAATGTTGTCTGTAGTATCAGAAAAATATCAAACTTTGATCTTTTTAACCCTATCATCTTTTTCTTCCTATCACCTTTTTTCTAACAACAATGCAATGTTTTCAAGAAAATTGTTTTAGCATTGCGTTCAAGGTTTGATTCTGAATAATCGTTTAATTTAATAACAGTTTATATCTCTTCCTTTGACCAGCTTGTTTACATTTACCATATGAATAGACTTGAACTTTTTTGTCATTTTTGGACGTAATTAGGGTTTTGGACTTCCTTTCAATTGGTCACGAGTACAACTCTCAGGATGCCTGTGGGTTTTGACAGTTTCTTGACAGTTTTCAAACTCATTTCCAAAAGTTTTTGAAATACTTTTATTATAATGCCTTTTCTGTAGAGGTTCTATTTTTACTTAAAATATTTAAATTAAAAAAAACTGTTCTACAATTAATAATAAACAATATTTAAAAAAGGATAATACCTCTATCCTATATAGGATGTACCTATGTCATATAGTGTTAATGAAATGTACTCGCAACACTAGTGCGGAACAGTTTGTAGGAAATAGCTCAAGGTCAGGGGAGTGGGCGAAGACCACAGCTAAGCATATCACCTCTTCAGGTCTGCATATGAAATTAAACAACTCCATATCCATTACCTATGTCAACAATCTCACAACACGTTATGCTAATTTATAATAGCATCGATATAGAAGTTTAAACATGGCAGACCAACAGTGTGTTTAGATAGCTCTACCTTTCAATTATATTGCAGCCATCTCGATCTGAAAAACTGAGAAGATTAAAAGTAATTGGCTTCCTCCAATTAAACTTATCATATGCTATTAAATCAGTGTAGAATTGCACACGATTTGGTTTTTTATCCAACTGCAGGTAACGATGTCAAGGTGCAATGTTGCTGGTCGTATTAAGGACAAAGTCGTTATGATTATACTTTTATCTCACTCTTTAATTTCTGTTGAAACAGATTAAAATTCTTTATCATTTGATTGCAATTTTTGTTATAACTCATGATTATATTTCAAAATTTGTATAATTTGTTTCAATATAGGCCTACTCTTCACAGAAAATAGTTTTCTGAAAAGTATTGTTAGTTAATTATACCAAAATATACATATCAAGTGTCTCGGATTTTTGATAAATGGTAAAGCTAAATTTATACACGGATATCGGTTGTAATGTAATATGTTGTGTGCAGAAGTGGCATCAAACGTGCTGGCGTCAATTGGAAGGCCCTATTGATGCATGGTTTCGGGTTTACCTAACGAGGTTAAACTAGATATTGAGTGATACAAAGATAGGGAAGTTTGCCCCCTGTTGATTGGTGCCATTTTAACCATGATTCCCGCTGTTTCCTTGGTAAGAAGTCCTTTGTTTAAACTTTCCCATTAGTGATCTGCCATTTTACCCACACCTCTCCAACGTTTCTATGCTAATCAACTTCAAAAGCCTGCTCATTGACCATGAAATCAAAGTTATTTTAAAAACAAACAACAAATAATCATTTGTTTTAAAAGTGTAATCTGTAATTTTTGAAGCTTGTGACCAATTTAAGAATAGCTCAAACTGGTAACCAAGGAAGTATGAGTCGTTACCAAGGAAACAGCGGGAAAACAAAAATTTGTCTGTTATAAGTCCATTGTTGGGTAAAAATGTCAGCTGATCGACGCGACGTTTAAAATTCAGCCTTGTACGGCATTGTAGAATGGGCCTTAGCTTTTGTTCTAAGCATCTGTTTGTTAAATTGGTAACTTGGCTTGTAGCTCACCAGAAAGAATGCCGCAAATTGGGTTTACCCCGGATTAACAATATTTACGCAAGGATATTTGCCAATATACAAGTGACATCATTTTCAATAAATCTTGAGGCAAGCCATTAAACTACATGGGTTTTGCATTAAAGAGAGCAAACATAGCTAAGCTAATTCTTCCCGAGGGGCAACCTGAGACATCAACAGATAATGAACCACACTCGTTAAAGAATTTCTATTTGTTTCTTAACAAACATTTCTGACAAATTCAACAGTATATTAACTTGCTTATAATCCTTACTACCCCAGAGCTTGCAGATGAATATGGAAAAGACCTAAGACCATGTTTGTGCCAATTGCTAAATGACTAAACTTTTCCTCTATGGTGAGCTTCTGACGACAGTTTGTGTGGTCACTTTTCTTTTTCTAAGAGTTGCATATACGTTTGTTCAGATATAGATTTGTTACATGAATATGGTTAAGAGCGATTGGTTATATATTTTGTGCGTTTGAGATGAATCTTAAGTTTATTTTACCGTATGGTTTGGAACTCATCTTTTATAACGGCATCGAGAGTAGGCCTAACGAAACCGAACAAGAGGCGTTGCTCTGCTCTGCTACCTTTAAAGATTAAAGAGTAGAACATTGCTTAGCAGGGTTCTGCCAATTCTGCGTGATTGTATACGTACTTGATGAAAAAACCCAACTAATTAACAATGTAATTAAATTAATGAAACTACGCGTATATTATTTCGCAAATACTGGAGATATTTCACATTTGTAACTGTTCCTGTGCTGCAATGGAAAGCTAGCAATGGGCTGCTAGCGCCTTGGGTTTAGATTTATAATACCCCCGTCGCAGCAGACCTGCGTACTCAGCGAATTTCCAAATTTAGTAATATTAATTTTGACCAGCTAAACTTGTAAACAAAATTTCATCACGTTCTCATAAATAGGGAAATAAATGACTATTCTCCTTAAGATAAATATAAGGAAAGAGTATGCAGGTATGCTGCCATGGGGGACACTAAAAGTAGGTTTTTAGCAAAAAAATTGATTTCGACCATATAAAGCCATATAGTAAATTTCATCAATATCTGTCCATAAATAAAATAGTTTGCCTATTCTCCATATGATTAACATGGGAAAAGAGTATGCAGGTTTGCTGCCATGAAAAGTACAAAAACCAAGATTTTTTACCTTAAATATATGAATCTCAACCAAATGAAGCTAAATACCAAGTTCCATCCATAAATATTGGTTAATAAGTGAAATATTAACACATCCTTATTCTCCATAAGATTAACGTTGGAACCCCAAAAGACAAATGTACTGTCTTTAGACTTTGTAATATCTCGGTAACCAATGGAGATAGAGCAAAAGCTTCAAAATACTAAATTGTGTGTTTTTTTGAGCTAAATCCAATGGTCAAAATAAAAATTTAAAATATTTAAAATTTACATATGAAAAATGCAAGAAACCCATTTTTGGGGTACAAAACCCCCCAAAACTACCCCTTCCGGTAGGTCGACATGTCTGGTTTTCGAACTCATCCGAATAAACGTAGGATTACACATCTCTACCAATTTGGTGTCGATTGGACCATTTTTACGAGAGTTATCGTGTCTAGGGACACATACATATATATATACATAAATATATATATACATATATATATATATATACATATATATATATATATATATATAAAATTTTTATGGACTATTATTTTGGTCTCTGGGCACCTAAAAACGAAAAAGTAACATGGTCCCGGGCTTAGGTCTTACCATGAGACCTACGGTAATAGCTTATTCCCTATGGGAAATTCGCTAAAAGGATTCAGTATTTTTTATAATTAAGTGTCATGAACATAATACCATTTCTATAAAATCTACGATGCAAGTATTTTCTGTTGATTGGCAGTATTTATTTATCAATAATTTTGTACTATCAACTACTTATATCGAGTTATAGGATACCAGTTATTCACTATGAAAGTTTCCAGAAGATTAAATTTTAATTTATATAATATTTTAATAATACCGTTTGAGTAGGCCATTCGCCTCCAAAGCACTCTTGACAATCCTGTGCTACCACGCCACCCATCTGCAAAATGCTTCATTTTGTTTGTTTTAAACCTATTTCGATCTTGAAAAATAAGTATTTTAATGAAATAGTTTAGTTCTTGAGCTAAGCGGCAATGATGAAAAACATGAAGGATGTTTTTCACCAATTTTTAAGGGTCAGTTAACTTTCAATTAATTCCTTACGTCATAACAGTTTCACTGTCTTGTTTTCCTAAAATTGAATAGTTCTAGATGTTTTCGCTCCTGTCAGATATTTTGTTATTTTTTGCGTCACCAAATTTTAACACGGCACCTAATGTAAATCATCATCACTCACTGTCAATATTCGTCCCTCCTCTCCTAATCAAAACACTTGATTTAGTGTAAACAAAGCGGACTTTTTAAAAGGAGAACCTTTGAGCTGCTATTTTAACCCTAGTATATGTAGGACAAACGTCTTTGATTTTAACTCTCTCGTAGACCTATAATTCTGCAATCCATTAAATTACCATAAGGTTTCTGGGAAAATTCAGCTAACAGAATACCAGAATAACACTTCGTTGACTGATGCACTTCAAGTTTTAATTAATATATCTTCGCTCAGTTTGATCATTTGACACTTCTTGTCTGTCCAAACACGTTTTAATGTATAATAAAGGAGGCGTTTATCAACCCCTAATTTTTTTAATGATTGGTATTCACGCTCAGCTAGCAAACCAGTAAATGTTATGAATTTTTAACAGCAGTCAATTTGTAATAGTTTGTAATATTGGTAATGCTCCAAGTAGAATATTTAGTCCTCTAAGCACAAAGCGTCTTATTATAGTATTATCACTCTAGGTATATTTTTTGTCAATTGATTATTAGTAGCTCTTCACTCAATGTTATCATCTGTCTTTAGTTTTCAAATCAAACCATAACACATGTTTTAATGTACACAAAGCAGACGTTTTACGAATCCCCATGCTATTCTTATGGAGGACGTTTTACGTTATTCCTCGTCTCCTGGTAACCTTATGGACATGCCGATAGTTTTCCCTCATGCATGGGACCGAGACCTTTAATTTGACACCCCCTCCCATCTTCCTGCGATTTGTCAAACGCTCACAATTTCGCTCAGAAATTTCACTTACAGAATTATATATATAGATTCGCTCATTTCAAGAACGAAGAATAACCACTTTAGCACAGCAAAATAGACATTGAAACAGCTGTTTACGGACCACTACATAATGTTCATTATCCTCTCTAGATCTTGAACAGAGCCATTCCCGCGCGATCGACTCTCGGCCGCTCATTTCCCTATCACTTCCTCCCCCCGGGCCTCGGACCCGCTCGTGTATGACGTGTCATGACCCGCGCGACAGTGAAAGGTCCCCGTAACCGCCGCTGCAGCTGGAAACGAGCCATTAATTCAGCGAAAGTGGTTTGACCACGCGTCTGGTGCCCAGTCCCAGTCCGGGCGCCATACCACACCGTACGGGGGAGCCACCCATTGTTGCCCAATGGAAACACGATCCCATAACCGTCCCAGAACTTTAGCATTCATATTAGCAATGCCGAATGGAAAGCGGTCGATAAAAATTAATAACCTTTCGAAACCGGATCGGAGTGATATTTCCTCGATATTCTTATTGCTGCGTTAATGAACGGTGTGAAATGGACCAACAGTTCGCTAATGGACCCACATATTATTGGTCTGTGTGGTTTTAAGGGTGTTATTTGCTGGCGAACCCGTATTGGGCAATTTTAATGGAAATAAATTGATTTTATTGCTTAAAAACTTGTAAAGTATGCTGTGGTTTGTAAACTAATTTAATACCTAATTTAAGGTACTAAATTTGGTACCTTATTTGGTAAATTTGGTAAATTTTAGTACCTAATTTGGTATTAAATTTAGGTACCTAATTTAATACCAAAAAAACGCTAAGGGTTTTTTTAAGTGAACTGCTCTTACAATTTTCAACCGATTTTCAAGTTTTTTGTCTCGTTGGATAGGGCTTGGTCATAGTTGTTTCTGCCAAAAAATTTGTGAAAATATTACTTAAAATAGGTGCTATCCATAATTGAAATTTGAAATTTTCCATTCGAATAACATGGATGGGATTGAGTTGAGCATTAACTGTTTACAGCTGCAAATAAATAGTGTAGTTTTGTGTACTGATAATCAAAATATTGAATTAGACGTGATTGAGTTAGTACTAAAAAGTAACATTTTTAACAGAGTTTAAACTGCTCGATTACGAGCAACAAGTACACTATTTGTATACATTATTTAATTAGGACTGCTTAAGGAATTTAGAATAATAACTGGACATTTCACAAATTATATCTGTGTGGTGATTTAGATGTGATTTAAATCCACAAAATTTTGCATGCGGCTCACTTTTACACCAATTCTGGTTTTGCTAATAAGCTAGAGATTGGGTAAGCCGATTAGAATACTTATGTAATTGATTGTGTACAAGAATTCTCATCAACATGTAATCCAAAACGGATGAAGTATAAAAAAACCTATGTATAATGGTGCTCACCTCACTATTTTGAGATCGTCAGATCAATCCCCTACACCCTATAGGGATGATCCTGTAGATTGTAGATAGATCCTGGCCAATGGCCATTGAGCTGACCTTGTTATCTTACAAGGGGTACATGAAGTAGTTCTTCTCTATGCAGAACGTAGACAGGTTATGACCTTCCCAATTCGAACGTTAAAAAAACGATGTCATATACACGAATATAACAAAATAGCAATTAATATCAAAAAGATCTCTCAAATAGTCCTTATTAACAATATTAAGACATAAAACCATTTTTGTGGGTTTTATAAGCCACTCAATAAAGCACGAGCAGTTCATAAGTATGGTTATAAACTGCAATAATTTTAAAATAAATTGTGAGACATTACCGAAGGTGCGAGGTCAGAAACGCATTAATTATGGACCACGGACTATTAATGTATGTTAATGCATTCTTTCAAA